>CAKAJE020000627.1:0-47406 GCA_916610135.2 Macropis europaea | reverse complement strand
AAATAGCATATAGGGATAAGCGGAACCTTAAAGCGCATGAAATGCCGAGCAAAATGCACTATTAAACTTCTATGATAGTGCAATCAGAGACCCGATTAGATCATTTTATATTATGGTTAATATAAGAATTCAGCGTTATTCTATCACGTTTGTTCAATTTACGTCGCTCCTATTTCAGATAGCGTATTGGACTAGGCGGCACCATAAAGCGCATGAAATGACGAGTAAAATTCACTATTAAACGTGTATGATATGGCAATCAGAGACCCGAATAGATCATTTTATATTATGGATAATATAAGAATTCAGCGTAATTCTATTACATTTTTTCAATTGACGTCGCTCCTATTTCAGAAAGCGTATTGGGCTAGGTGGCATCTTAAAGCGCATGAAATATCGAGTAAAATGCTCTATTAAACTTCTAGGGTAGGGCAAACAGAGACCCGATTAGGTCATCTTATATTATGGTTAATATAAGAATTCAGCGTTATTCTATCACATTTGTTCAATTTACGTCGCTTCTATTTCAGATAGCATATTGGGCTAGGAGGCATCTTAAAGCGCATGAAATGTCGAGTAAAATGCACTACTAAGCTTCTCGGATAGGGCAATCAGAGACCCGAGTAGGTCATCTTATATTATGGTTAATAAGAGAATTCAGCGAAATTCTATCACATTTGTCCAATTTACGGCGCTCCTATTTCAGATAGCGTATTAGGCTAAGCGGCGCCTTAAAGCGCATGAAATGACGAGTAAAATGAACTATTAAACTTCTATGATAGGGCAATCAGAGACCCGATTAGGTCATCTTATATTATGATTAATATAAGAATTCAGCGTAATTCTATTACATTTTTTCAATTTACGTCGCTCCTATTTCAGATAGCGTATTGGGCTAGGCGGCATCTTAAAGCGCGTGGAATGACGAGTAAAATGCACTATTAAGCTTCTAGGGTAGGGCAAACAGAGACCCGATTAGATCATTTTATATTATGGTTAATTTAAGAATTCAGCGAAATTCTATCACATTTGTTCAATTTACGACGCTCCTATTTCAGGTAGCGTATTGGGATAGGCGGCATCTTGAAGCGCATGAAATGGCGAGTAAAATGTACTGTTAAACTTCTATGATAGAGTAATCAGAGACCCGATTAGATAATTTTATATTATGGTTAGTATAAGAATTATGCGTAAATCTATCACATTTGTTCAATTTACGTAGCTCCAATTTCAGATAGTGGATTGGGCTAGGCGGTACCTTAAAGCGTATGAAACGGCGAGTAACATGCAGGGCAATCGGAGACCCGATTAGACCATTTTATATTATGGTTAATAGAAGAATTCAGCGTAATTGAACGACATTTATTCAATTTACGTCTCTCCTATTTCAGATAGCGTATTGGTCTAAGCATAATCTTAAAGCGCATAAAATGACGAGCAAAATGCACTATTAAACTTCTATGATAGGGAAATCAGAGACTCGATTGGATCATCTTATATTATGATTAATATAAGAATTCAGTGTAATTCTATCACATTTGTTAAATTTACGTCGCTCCTATTTCAGATAGCGTATTCGGCTAAGCGGCACCTTAAAGAGCATGAAATGTCGAGTAAAATGCGCTATTAAACTTCTAGGGTAGGGCAAGCAGAGACCCGGTTAGATCATTTCATATTATGGTTAATTTAAGATTTCAGCGAAATTCTATCACATTTGTTCAATTTACGTCGCTCCTATTTCAGATAGCGTATTGGGCTAAGCGGCATCTTAAAGCGCATGAAATGTCGAGTAAAATGCACTACTAAACTTCTAGGATAGGGCAATCAGAGAACCGATAAGGTCATCTTATGTTTTGATAAATATAAGGATGCAGCGTAATTCTATCACATTTGTTCAATTTACGTCGCTCCTATTTCAGATAGCGTATTGGGCTAGCCGGCATCTTAAAGCCCGTGGAATGACGAGTAAAATGCACTACTAACCTTCTATGATAGGGCAATCAGAGACCCGATTAGATAATTTTATATTATTCTTAATATAAGTATTCAGCGAAATTCTATCACATTTGTTCAATTTACGTCGCTCCTATTTCAGATAGCGTATTGGGCTAAGCGGCATCTTAAAGCGCGTGGAATGACGAGTAAAATGCACTACTAAACTTCTCGGATAGGGCAATCAGAGACCTGATTAGGTCGTCTTATATTATGGTTAATATAAGAATTCAGCGAAATTCTATCACATTTGTTCAATTTACGTCGCTCCTATTCAGATAGCGTATTGGGCTAGGCGGCACCTTAAAGCGCATGAAATGACGAGTAAAATGCACTATTAAACTTCTAGGGTAGGGCAAACAGAGACCCGATAAGATCATTTTATATTATGGTTAATTTATGAATTCAGCGAAATTCTATCACATTTGTTCAATTTACGTCGCTCCTATTTCAGATAGCGTATTGTGCTAGGCGGCACCTTAAAACGCGTGAAATGACGAGTAAAATGCACTATTAAACTTCTATGATAGGGCAATCAGAGACCCAAATAGATCGTATTCTATTATGGTTAATATAAGAATTCTGCGTAATTCTATCACGTTTGTTCAATTTACGTAGCTCCAATTTCAGATAGCGTATTGGGCTATGCGGCATCTTAAAGCGCATGAAATCTCGAGAACAATGCACTACTAAACTGCTCGGGTGGGGCAATCAGAGACCCGACTAGGTCATCTTATGTTAAGGTTAATATAAGAATAAAGCGAAATTCTATCACATTTGTTCAATTTACGTCGCTCCTATTTCAGATAGCGTATTGGGCATGACGACATCTTAAAGCGCATGAAATGACGAATAAAATGCACTGCTAAACTTCGTTGATACGGCAATCAGAGACCCGATTAGATCATTTTATATTATGGTTAACATAAGAATTCAGCGAAATTCTATCACATTTGTTCAATTTACGTCGCTCCTATTTCAGATAGGGTATTGGGCTAAGCGGCACCATAAAGCGCATGAAATGGCGAGTAAAATGCACTATTAAACTTCTATGATAGGGCAATCAGAGACCTGATTAGATCATTTTATATTATTGTTAATATAAGAATGCCACGTAATTTTATCACAATTTGTTCAATTTATGTCGCTCCAATTTCAGATAGCGTATTGGGCTAGGCGGCACCTTAAAGCGCATGAAATGACGAGTAAATGCACTATTTAACTTCTATGATAGGGCAATCAGAGACCCGATTAGATCATTTTCTATTACTATTAATATAAGAATGCGGCGTAATTTTATCACATTTGTTAAATTTACGACGCCCCTGCTTCAGATAGCGTATTGGGCTAGATGGCATCTTAAAGCGCATGAAATGTCGAGTAATATGCACTATTACACTTCCATGATAGGGCAGTCGGAGACCCGATTAGACCATTTTATATTATGGTTATTAGAAGAATTCAGCGTAATTGAACCACATTTATTCAATTTACGTCGCTCCTATATCAGGTAGCGTATTGGGCAACGCAGAATCTTAAAGCGCATGAAATGACGAGAAAAATGCACTATTAAACTTCTATGATAGGGCAATCGGAGACCCGATTAGATCATTTTATATTATGGTTAATATAAGAATTCAGCGAAATTCTGTCACATTTGTTCAATTTACGTCGCTCCTGTTTCAGATAGCGGATTGGGCTAAGCGGCACCTTAAAGCGCATGAAATGCCGAGCAAAATGCACTGTTAAACTTCTATGATAGGGAAATCAGAGACCCGAATAGATCGTATTTTATTATGGTTAATATAAGAATTCTGCGTAATTCTATCACATTTGTTCAATTTATGTCGCTCCTACTTCAGATAGCGTATGGGCTAAGCGGCATCTTAAAGCGCATGGAATGTCGAGTAAAATGCACTATTAAACTTCTAGGGTAGGGTAAACAGAGACCCGATTAGATCATTTTATATTATGGTTAATTTAAGAATTCAGCGAAATTCTATCACATTTGTTCAATTTACGTCGCTCCTATTTCAGATAGCGTATTGGGCCAAGCGGCACCTTAAAGCGCATGAAATGTCGAGTCGAATGCACTATTAAACTTCTAGGGTGGGGCAAACAGAGACCCGATTAGATCATTTAATATTATGGTTAATTTAAGAATTCAGCGGAACTCTATCACACTTGTTCAATTTACGTATCTCCAATTTCAGACAGCGCATTGGACTAGGCGGCATCTTAAAGCGCATGAAATGCTGAGTAAAATGCACTACTAAACTTCTAGAATAGGTCAATCAGAGACCCGATTAGATCATCTTATATTATGATTAATATAAGAATTGAGTGTAATTCTATCATATTTGTTCAATTTACGACGCTCCTATTTCATATAGCGTATTGGGCTAAACGGCACCTTAAAGCGAATGAAATGGCGCGTAAAATGCACTGTTAAACTTCTATGATAGGGCAATCAGAGACCCGTTTTGATCATTTTATATTATTGTTAATATAAGAATTCAGTGTAGTTCTATCACTCTTGTTCAATTTACAACGCTCCTATTTCAGATAGCGTATTGGGCTAAGCGGCACCATGAAGCGCATGAAATGGCGAGTAAAATGCACTATTAAACTTCTATGACAGGGCTATCAGAGACCCGATTTGGTCATCTTATATTATGATTAATATAAGAATTCAGCGTAATTCTATCACATTTGTTCAATTTACGTCGCTCCTATTTCAGATAGCGTATTCGGCTAGGCGGCATCTTAAAGCGCGTGGAATGGCGAGTAAAATGCACTACTAACCATCTATCGTAGGGCAATGAGAGGCCAGATTAGATCATTTCATATTATGGTTAATATAAGAATTCAGCGAAATTCTATCACATTTGTTCAATTTACGTCGCTCCAATTTCAGGTAGCGTATTGGGCTAGGCGGCACTTTAAAGCGCATGAAATGACGAGTATAATGCACTATTAAACTTCTATGATAGGGCAATCAGAGAACCGATTAGATCATCATATATTATTGTTTATATAAGAATTCAGCGTAATTTTATCACATCTGTTCAATTTCCGTCGCCCCTATTTCAGATAGCGTATTGGGCTAGGCGGCACCTTAAAGCGCATGAAATGGCGAGTAAAATGCACTATTAAACTTCTATGATAGGGCAATCAGAGACCCGAATATATCGTATTATATTATGGTTAATATAAGAATTGTGCGTAATTCTATCACGTTTGTTCAATTTACGTAGCTCCAATTTCAGATAGCGTATTGGGCTAGACGGCATCTTAAAGCGCATGAAATGTCGAGTTAAATGCACTACTAAACTTGTCGGATAGGGCTAACAGAGACCCGATTAGGTCATCTTATATTATGGTTAATATAAGAATTCAGCGAAATTTTATCACATTTGTTCAGTTTACGTCGCCTCTATTTCAGATAGCGTATTCGGCTATGTGGCATCTTAAAGCGCATGAAATGTCGAGTGAAATGCACTATTAAACTTCTATGATAGGGCAATCAGAGACCCGATTAGGTCATCTTATATTATGATTAATATAAGAATTCAGCGTAATTCTATTACATTTTTTCAATTTACGTCGCTCCTATTTCAGATACCGTATTGGGCTAGGCGGCATCTTAAAGCGCGTGTAATGACGAGTAAAATGCACTATTAAGCTTCTAGGGTAGGGCAAACAGAGACCCGATTAAATCATTTTATATTATGGTTAATTTAAGAATTCAGCGAAATTCTATCACATTTGTTCAATTTACGACGCTCCTATTTCAGGTAGCGTATTGGGATAGGCGGCATCTTGAAGCGCATGAAATGGCGAGTAAAATGTACTGTTAAACTTCTATGATAGAGTAATCAGAGACCCGATTAGATAATTTTATATTATGGTTAGTATAAGAATTATGCGTAAATCTATCACATTTGTTCAATTTACGTAGCTCCAATTTCAGATAGTGGATTGGGCTAGGCGGTACCTTAAAGCGCATGAAATGGCGAGTAAAATGCACTATTAAACTTCCATGACAGGGCAATCGGAGACCCGATTAGACCATTTTATATTATGGTTAATAGAAGAATTCAGCGTAATTGAACGACATTTATTCAATTTACGTCGCTCCTATTTCAGATAGCGTATTGGTCTAAGCATAATCTTAAAGCGCATAAAATGACGAGCAAAATGCACTATTAAACTTCTATGATAGGGAAATCAGAGACTCGATTGGATCATCTTATATTATGATTAATATAAGAATTCAGTGTAATTCTATCACATTTGTTAAATTTACGTCGCTCCTATTTCAGATAGCGTATTCGGCTAAGCGGCACCTTAAAGAGCATGAAATGTCGAGTAAAATGCGCTATTAAACTTCTAGGGTAGGGCAAACAGAGACCCGGTTAGATCATTTCATATTATGGTTAATTTAAGATTTCAGCGAAATTCTATCACATTTGTTCAATTTACGTCGCTCCTATTTCAGATATCGTATTGGGCTAAGCGGCATCTTAAAGCGCATGAAATGTGGAGTAAAATGCACTACTAAACTTCTAGGATAGGGCAATCAGAGAACCGATAAGGTCATCTTCTGTTTTGATAAATATAAGGATGCAGCGTAATTCTATCACATTTGTTCAATTTACGTCGCTCCTATTTCAGATAGCGTATTGGGCTAGCCGGCATCTTAAAGCCCGTGGAATGACGAGTAAAATGCACTACTAACCTTCTATGATAGGGCAATCAGAGACCCGATTAGATAATTTTATATTATTCTTAATATAAGTATTCAGCGAAATTCTATCACATTTGTTCAATTTACGTCGCTCCTATTTCAGATAGCGTATTGGGCTAAGCGGCATCTTAAAGCGCGTGGAATGACGAGTAAAATGCACTACTAAACTTCTCGGATAGGGCAATCAGAGACCTGATTAGGTCGTCTTATATTATGGTTAATATAAGAATTCAGCGAAATTCTATCACATTTGTTCAATTTACGTCGCTCCTATTCAGATAGCGTATTGGGCTAGGCGGCACCTTAAAGCGCATGAAATGACGAGTAAAATGCACTATTAAACTTCTAGGGTAGGGCAAACAGAGACCCGATAAGATCATTTTATATTATGGTTAATTTATGAATTCAGCGAAATTCTATCACATTTGTTCAATTTACGTCGCTCCTATTTCAGATAGCGTATTGTGCTAGGCGGCACCTTAAAACGCGTGAAATGACGAGTAAAATGCACTATTAAACTTCTATGATAGGGCAATCAGAGACCCAAATAGATCGTATTCTATTATGGTTAATATAAGAATTCTGCGTAATTCTATCACGTTTGTTCAATTTACGTAGCTCCAATTTCAGATAGCGTATTGGGCTATGCGGCATCTTAAAGCGCATGAAATCTCGAGAACAATGCACTACTAAACTGCTCGGGTGGGGCAATCAGAGACCCGACTAGGTCATCTTATGTTAAGGTTAATATAAGAATAAAGCGAAATTCTATCACATTTGTTCAATTTACGTCGCTCCTATTTCAGATAGCGTATTGGGCATGACGACATCTTAAAGCGCATGAAATGACGAATAAAATGCACTGCTAAACTTCGTTGATACGGCAATCAGAGACCCGATTAGATCATTTTATATTATGGTTAACATAAGAATTCAGCGAAATTCTATCACATTTGTTCAATTTACGTCGCTTCTATTTCAGATAGGGTATTGGGCTAAGCGGCACCATAAAGCGCATGAAATGGCGAGTAAAATGCACTATTAAACTTCTATGATAGGGCAATCAGAGACCTGATTAGATCATTTTATATTATTGTTAATATAAGAATGCCACGTAATTTTATCACAATTTGTTCAATTTATGTCGCTCCAATTTCAGATAGCGTATTGGGCTAGGCGGCACCTTAAAGCGCATGAAATGACGAGTAAATGCACTATTTAACTTCTATGATAGGGCAATCAGAGACCCGATTAGATCATTTTCTATTACTATTAATATAAGAATGCGGCGTAATTTTATCACATTTGTTAAATTTACGACGCCCCTGCTTCAGATAGCGTATTGGGCTAGATGGCATCTTAAAGCGCATGAAATGTCGAGTAATATGCGCTATTACACTTCCATGATAGGGCAGTCGGAGACCCGATTAGACCATTTTATATTATGGTTATTAGAAGAATTCAGCGTAATTGAACCACATTTATTCAATTTACGTCGCTCCTATATCAGGTAGCGTATTGGGCAACGCAGAATCTTAAAGCGCATGAAATGACGAGAAAAATGCACTATTAAACTTCTATGATAGGGCAATCGGAGACCCGATTAGATCATTTTATATTATGGTTAATATAAGAATTCAGCGAAATTCTGTCACATTTGTTCAATTTACGTCGCTCCTGTTTCAGATAGCGGATTGGGCTAAGCGGCACCTTAAAGCGCATGAAATGCCGAGCAAAATGCACTGTTAAACTTCTATGATAGGGAAATCAGAGACCCGAATAGATCGTATTTTATTATGGTTAATATAAGAATTCTGCGTAATTCTATCACATTTGTTCAATTTATGTCGCTCCTACTTCAGATAGCGTATGGGCTAAGCGGCATCTTAAAGCGCATGGAATGTCGAGTAAAATGCACTATTAAACTTCTAGGGTAGGGTAAACAGAGACCCGATTAGATCATTTTATATTATGGTTAATTTAAGAATTCAGCGAAATTCTATCACATTTGTTCAATTTACGTCGCTCCTATTTCAGATAGCGTATTGGGCCAAGCGGCACCTTAAAGCGCATGAAATGTCGAGTCGAATGCACTATTAAACTTCTAGGGTGGGGCAAACAGAGACCCGATTAGATCATTTAATATTATGGTTAATTTAAGAATTCAGCGGAACTCTATCACACTTGTTCAATTTACGTATCTCCAATTTCAGACAGCGCATTGGACTAGGCGGCATCTTAAAGCGCATGAAATGCTGAGTAAAATGCACTACTAAACTTCTAGAATAGGTCAATCAGAGACCCGATTAGATCATCTTATATTATGATTAATATAAGAATTGAGTGTAATTCTATCATATTTGTTCAATTTACGACGCTCCTATTTCATATAGCGTATTGGGCTAAACGGCACCTTAAAGCGAATGAAATGGCGCGTAAAATGCACTGTTAAACTTCTATGATAGGGCAATCAGAGACCCGTTTTGATCATTTTATATTATTGTTAATATAAGAATTCAGTGTAATTCTATCACTCTTGTTCAATTTACAACGCTCCTATTTCAGATAGCGTATTGGGCTAAGCGGCACCATGAAGCGCATGAAATGGCGAGTAAAATGCACTATTAAACTTCTATGACAGGGCAATCAGAGACCCGATTTGGTCATCTTATATTATGATTAATATAAGAATTCAGCGTAATTCTATCACATTTGTTCAATTTACGTCGCTCCTATTTCAGATAGCGTATTCGGCTAGGCGGCATCTTAAAGCGCGTGGAATGGCGAGTAAAATGCACTACTAACCATCTATCGTAGGGCAATGAGAGACCAGATTAGATCATTTCATATTATGGTTAATATAAGAATTCAGCGAAATTCTATCACATTTGTTCAATTTACGTCGCTCCAATTTCAGGTAGCGTATTGGGCTAGGCGGCACTTTAAAGCGCATGAAATGACGAGTATAATGCACTATTAAACTTCTATGATAGGGCAATCAGAGAACCGATTAGATCATCATATATTATTGTTTATATAAGAATTCAGCGTAATTTTATCACATCTGTTCAATTTCCGTCGCCCCTATTTCAGATAGCGTATTGGGCTAGGCGGCACCTTAAAGCGCATGAAATGGCGAGTAAAATGCACTATTAAACTTCTATGATAGGGCAATCAGAGACCCGAATATATCGTATTATATTATGGTTAATATAAGAATTGTGCGTAATTCTATCACGTTTGTTCAATTTACGTAGCTCCAATTTCAGATAGCGTATTGGGCTAGACGGCATCTTAAAGCGCATGAAATGTCGAGTTAAATGCACTACTAAACTTGTCGGATAGGGCTAACAGAGACCCGATTAGGTCATCTTATATTATGGTTAATATAAGAATTCAGCGAAATTTTATCACATTTGTTCAGTTTACGTCGCCTCTATTTCAGATAGCGTATTCGGCTATGTGGCATCTTAAAGCGCATGAAATGTCGAGTGAAATGCACTATTAAACTTCTATGATAGGGCAATCAGAGAACCGAGTAAATCATATATTATTGTTAATGTTACGAGCCAGGGCCGTTAGCAACCCGTGAGGCCGGCGAGGTGTATTTTGCAAGGAATATGGTTTATCAGTTTGTTAGTGTGGTACGCGGACGAACCTGATCCGTAATCAGGGAGCCGCTAGGATTTTGAAAACGAGGACGAACCTGATGCGAAATCAGGGAGCCTCTAGGATGGAGACACGTGCGGACGAACCTGATGCGAAATCAGGGAGCCGCAGGAGGTTGAAACTTCGTGAACGAACCTGATGCGAAATCCGGGATTCACTAGGATGATACGTGCAGTCGAACCTGATGCGAAATCAGGGAGCTGCAGGAGGTTGGAGAAATTACAGACGAACCTGATGCGAAATCAGGGAGCTGTAGGAGGTTGGATGAGTTTACAAACGAACCTGATGCGTAATCAGGGAGCTGCAGGATACGGACGAACCTGGTGCGAAACCAGGGAGCCGCAGGATGGGTTAGATTTCGTGGACGAACCCAATGCGAAACTGGGGAGCCACTAGGGTAGAGAAAACTCTTTTGGATAAATGTGTTGTGTGAACGAACCTGATGCGAAATCAGGGAGTCGCAGGAAATGTTAGTTTAGCCTCGTAACTCTAAATTAAAGGTCGATATAACTCGAGCGGTAAAGCTATATCGTGTGGGAGCGTTCAACTACTATTATGAGGATTGCTGGTATAATTGATGGGTTTTGAAAGAGATGTAATTGATAAATGAACACTAAATGTATATTCAAAAAGTCAGTCCTGTTACAAGTGGATGTGTGTATCGCGAATAGTTTAATGTTTCTATTACCTATGCGATGGATGCTCGGTGTTGACGCACTGGCAATGCGGGGACATAAGAGCGGTTTAAGAAGAATGCCGAATAGATTTTCTACCGAACTCGCGGATTCTATAAGGTTAACTGTTGATTCGAAGGGGAAGTTGAGCCCGATCTCACTAGATGCAACCAACTCTTTAACGAACGTAATGCGACGTGACGTTACGAACGACTTTTCAGTTCTGCCCGAGAGGGTTAAAATTTGAGGGTTTATATACACCGAAAAATGGGTGGGGATCCATTAAGATTTCCATATAAGGAGATCTTCATGGATCCTAGATGAATCAGCTTTGGCTTCTGGTTGCTATCCGTCGGACTGTTGCTCACGCTCCCGTCGTTACACGCGAGATAAACCTGAAGGGGTTTTAGGGCGTTTTCCTTCCTCGGGCGCGAGCTTGAGAAACATAAGGAAACCGAACGGAAAAAATATTCTTCATACGTAACATTAATATAAGAATTCCAACGTAATTTTATCACATTTGTTCAATTTACGTCGCCCCTATTTCAGATAGCGTATTGGGCTAGGTGGCATCTAAAAGCGCATGAGATGACGAGTAGAATGGACTATAGAACTTCTAGTGTAGGGCAATCAGAGACCCGAATAGATCGTATTATATTATGGTTAATATAAGAATTCTGCGTAATTCTATCGCATTTGTTCAACTTACGTCGCCCCTATTTCAGATAGCGTATTGGCCTAGGTGGAATCTTAAAGCGCATGAAATGACGAGTAATATGCACTATTAAACTTCTATGATCGGGCAATCAGAGACCCGATTAGATCATTTTCTATTATTGTTAATATATGAATTCAACGTAATTTTATCACATTTGTTCAATATATGTCGCTCCTATTTCAGATAGCGTATTGGGCTACGCGGCACCTTAAAGCGTATGAAATGACGAGTAAAATGCACTATTAAACTTCTATGATAGCGCAATCAGAGACCCGAATATATCGTATTATATTATGGTTAATATAAGAATTCGGCGTAATTCTATCACATTTGTTCAATTTACGTAGCTCCAATTTCAGATAGCGTATTGGACTAGGTGGCATCTTAAAGCGCAAGAAATGTCGAGCAAAATGCACTATTAAACTTCTATGATAGGGCAATCAGAGACCCGAATAGATCGTATTATATTACGGTTAATATAAGAATTCTGCGTAATTCTATCGCATTTGTTCAACTTACGTCGCCCCTATTTCAGATAGCGTATTGGCCTAGGTGGAATCTTAAAGCGCATGAAATGACGAGTAATATGCACTATTAAACTTCTATGATCGGGCAATCAGAGACCCGATTAGATCATTTTCTATTATTGTTAATATATGAATTCAACGTAATTTTATCACATTTGTTCAATATATGTCGCTCCTATTTCAGATAGCGTATTGGGCTACGCGGCACCTTAAAGCGTATGAAATGACGAGTAAAATGCACTATTAAACTTCTATGATAGCGCAATCAGAGACCCGAATATATCGTATTATATTATGGTTAATATAAGAATTCGGCGTAATTCTATCACATTTGTTCAATTTACGTAGCTCCAATTTCAGATAGCGTATTGGACTAGGTGGCATCTTAAAGCGCAAGAAATGTCGAGCAAAATGCACTATTAAACTTCTATGATAGGGCAATCAGAGACCCGAATAGATCGTATTATATTACGGTTAATATAAGAATTCTGCGTAATTCTATCACATTTGTTCAATTTACGTAGCTCCAATTTCAGATAGCGTATTGGAATAGGCGGCACCTTAAAGCGCATGAAATGACGAGTAAAATGCACTATTAAACTTTTATGAAAGGGTAATCAGAGACCCCATTAGATCATTTTATATTATGGTTAATATAAGAATTCAGTGTATTTCTGTCACATTTGTTCAATTTACGTCGCACCTATTTCAGATAGCGTATTGGGCTAGGCGGCACCTTAAAGCGCATGAAATGACGAGTAAAATGCACTATTAAACTTCTATGATAGGGCAATCAGAGACCCGAATAGATCATATTATATTATGGTTAATATAAGAATTCTGCGTAATTCTATCACATTTGTTCAATTTACGTTGCTCCAACTTCAAATAGCATATAGGGATAAGCGGAACCTTAAAGCGCATGAAATGCCGAGCAAAATGCACTATTAAACTTCTATGATAGAGCAATCAGAGACCCGATTAGATCATTTTATATTATGGTTAATATAAGAATTCAGCGTTATTCTATCACGTTTGTTCAATTTACGTCGCTCCTATTTCAGATAGCGTATTGGACTAGGCGGCACCATAAAGCGCATGAAATGACGAGTAAAATTGACTATTAAACGTGTATGATATGGCAATCAGAGACCCGAATAGATCATTTTATATTATGGATAATATAAGAATTCAGCGTAATTCTATTACATTTTTTCAATTGACGTCGCTCCTATTTCAGAAAGCGTATTGGGCTAGGTGGCATCTTAAAGCGCATGAAATATCGAGTAAAATGCTCTATTAAACTTCTAGGGTAGGGCAAACAGAGACCCGATTAGGTCATCTTATATTATGGTTAATATAAGAATTCAGCGTTATTCTATCACATTTGTTCAATTTACGTCGCTTCTATTTCAGATAGCATATTGGGCTAGGAGGCATCTTAAAGCGCATGAAATGTCGAGTAAAATGCACTACTAAGCTTCTCGGATAGGGCAATCAGAGACCCGAGTAGGTCATCTTATATTATGGTTAATAAGAGAATTCAGCGAAATTCTATCACATTTGTCCAATTTACGTCGCTCCTATTTCAGATAGCGTATTAGGCTAAGCGGCGCCTTAAAGCGCATGAAATGACGAGTAAAATGAACTATTAAACTTCTATGATAGGGCAATCAGAGACCCGATTAGGTCATCTTATATTATGATTAATATAAGAATTCAGCGTAATTCTATTACATTTTTTCAATTTACGTCGCTCCTATTTCAGATACCGTATTGGGCTAGGCGGCATCTTAAAGCGCGTGTAATGACGAGTAAAATGCACTATTAAGCTTCTAGGGTAGGGCAAACAGAGACCCGATTAGATCATTTTATATTATGGTTAATTTAAGAATTCAGCGAAATTCTATCACATTTGTTCAATTTACGTCGCTCCTATTTCAGGTAGTGTATTGGGATAGGCGGCATCTTAAAGCGCATGGAATGTCGAGTAAAATGCACTATTAAATTTCTAGGATAGGGCAATCAGAGACCCGATTAGGTCATCTTATATTATGATTAATATAAGAATTCAGCGTAATTCTATTACATTTTTTCAATTGACGTCGCTCCTATTTCAGAAAGCATATTGGGCTAGGTGGCATCTTAAAGCGCAAGAAATATCGAGTAAAATGCTCTATTAAACTTCTAGGGTAGGGCAAACAGAGACCCGATTAGGTCATCTTATATTATGATTAATATAAGAATTCAGCGTAATTCTATCACATTTGTTCAATTTACGTCGCTTCTATTTCAGATAGCATATTGGGCTAGGAGGCATCTTAAAGCGCATGAAATGTCGAGTAAAATGCACTACTAAGCTTCTCGGATAGGGCAATCAGAGACCCGAGTAGGTCATCTTATATTATGGTTAATATAAGAATTCAGCGAAATTCTATCACATTTGTCCAATTTACGTCGCTCCTATTTCAGATAGCGTATTAGGATAAGCGGCGCCTTAAAGCGCATGAAATGACGAGTAAAATGAACTATTAAACTTCTATGATAGGGCAATCAGAGACCCGATTAGGTCATCTTATATTATGATTAATATAAGAATTCAGCGTAATTCTATTACATTTTTTCAATTTACGTCGCTCCTATTTCAGATAGCGGATTGGGCTAGGCGGCATCTTAAAGCGCGTGTAATGACGAGTAAAATGCACTATTAAGCTTCTAGGGTAGGGCAAACAGAGACCCGATTAGATCATTTTATATTATGGTTAATTTAAGAATTCAGCGAAATTCTATCACATTTGTTCAATTTACGACGCTCCTATTTCAGGTAGCGTATTGGGATAGGCGGCATCTTGAAGCGCATGAAATGGCGAGTAAAATGTACTGTTAAACTTCTATGATAGAGTAATCAGAGACCCGATTAGATAATTTTATATTATGGTTAGTATAAGAATTATGCGTAAATCTATCACATTTGTTCAATTTACGTAGCTCCAATTTCAGATAGTGGATTGGGCTAGGCGGTACCTTAAAGCGCATGAAATGGCGAGTAAAATGCACTATTAAACTTCCATGACAGGGCAATCGGAGACCCGATTAGACCATTTTATATTATGGTTAATAGAAGAATTCAGCGTAATTGAACGACATTTATTCAATTTACGTCGCTCCTATTTCAGATAGCGTATTGGTCTAAGCAGAATCTTAAAGCGCATAAAATGACGAGCAAAATGCACTATTAAACTTCTATGATAGGGAAATCGGAGACTCGATTGGATCATCTTATATTATGATTAATATAAGAATTCAGTGTAATTCTATCACATTTGTTAAATTTACGTCGCTCCTATTTCAGATAGCGTATTCGGCTAAGCGGCACCTTAAAGAGCATGAAATGTCGAGTAAAATGCGCTATTAAACTTCTAGGGTAGGGCAAGCAGAGACCCGGTTAGATCATTTCATATTATGGTTAATTTAAGATTTCAGCGAAATTCTATCACATTTGTTCAATTTACGCCGCTCCTATTTCAGATATCGTATTGGGCTAAGCGTCATCTTAAAGCGCATGAAATGTGGAGTAAAATGCACTACTAAACTTCTAGGATAGGGCAATCAGAGAACCGATAAGGTCATCTTCTGTTTTGATAAATATAAGGATGCAGCGTAATTCTATCACATTTGTTCAATTTACGTCGCTCCTATTTCAGATAGCGTATTGGGCTAGCCGGCATCTTAAAGCCCGTGGAATGACGAGTAAAATGCACTACTAACCTTCTATGATAGGGCAATCAGAGACCCGATTAGATAATTTTATATTATTGTTAATATAAGTATTCAGCGAAATTCTATCACATTTGTTCAATTTACGTCGCTCCTATTTCAGATAGCGTATTGGGCTAAGCGGCATCTTAAAGCGCGTGGAATGACGAGTAAAATGCACTACTAAACTTCTCGGATAGGGCAATCAGAGACCTGATTAGGTCGTCTTATATTATGGTTAATATAAGAATTCAGCGAAATTCTATCACATTTGTTCAATTTACGTCGCTCCTATTCAGATAGCGTATTGGGCTAGGCGGCACCTTAAAGCGCATGAAATGACGAGTAAAATGCACTATTAAGCTTCTAGGGTAGGGCAAACAGAGACCCGATAAGATCATTTTATATTATGGTTAATTTATGAATTCAGCGAAATTCTATCACATTTGTTCAATTTACGTCGCTCCTATTTCAGATAGCGTATTGTGCTAGGCGGCACCTTAAAACGCGTGAAATGACGAGTAAAATGCACTATTAAACTTCTATGATAGGGCAATCAGAGACCCAAATAGATCGTATTCTATTATGGTTAATATAAGAATTCTGCGTAATTCTATCACGTTTGTTCAATTTACGTAGCTCCAATTTCAGATAGCGTATTGGGCTAGGCGGCATCTTAAAGCGCATGAAATGTCGAGAACAATGCACTACTAAACTGCTCGGGTGGGGCAATCAGAGACCCGACTAGGTCATCTTATGTTAAGGTTAATATAAGAATAAAGCGAAATTCTATCACATTTGTTCAATTTACGTCGCTCCTATTTCAGATAGCGTATTGGGCATGACGACATCTTAAAGCGCATGAAATGACGAATAAAATGCACTGCTAAACTTCGTTGATACGGCAATCAGAGACCCGATTAGATCATTTTATATTACGGTTAACATAAGAATTCAGCGAAATTCTATCACATTTGTTCAATTTACGTCGCTCCTATTTCAGATAGGGTATTGGGCTAAGCGGCACCATAAAGCGCATGAAATGGCGAGTAAAATGCACTATTAAACTTCTATGATAGGGCAATCAGAGACCTGATTAGATCATTTTATATTATTGTTAATATAAGAATGCCACGTAATTTTATCACAATTTGTTCAATTTATGTCGCTCCAATTTCAGATAGCGTATTGGGCTAGGCGGCACCTTAAAGCGCATGAAATGACGAGTAAATGCACTATTTAACTTCTATGATAGGGCAATCAGAGACCCGATTAGATCATTTTCTATTACTATTAATATAAGAATGCGGCGTAATTTTATCACATTTGTTAAATTTACGACGCCCCTGCTTCAGATAGCGTATTGGGCTAGATGGCATCTTAAAGCGCATGAAATGTCGAGTAATATGCACTATTACACTTCCATGATAGGGCAGTCGGAGACCCGATTAGACCATTTTATATTATGGTTATTAGAAGAATTCAGCGTAATTGAACCACATTTATTCAATTTACGTCGCTCCTATATCAGGTAGCGTATTGGGCAACGCAGAATCTTAAAGCGCATGAAATGACGAGAAAAATGCACTATTAAACTTCTATGATAGGGCAATCGGAGACCCGATTAGATCATTTTATATTATGGTTAATATAAGAATTCAGCGAAATTCTGTCACATTTGTTCAATTTACGTCGCTCCTGTTTCAGATAGCGGATTGGGCTAAGCGGCACCTTAAAGCGCATGAAATGCCGAGCAAAATGCACTGTTAAACTTCTATGATAGGGAAATCAGAGACCCGAATAGATCGTATTTTATTATGGTTAATATAAGAATTCTGCGTAATTCTATCACATTTGTTCAATTTATGTCGCTCCTACTTCAGATAGCGTATGGGCTAAGCGGCATCTTAAAGCGCATGGAATGTCGAGTAAAATGCACTATTAAACTTCTAGGGTAGGGTAAACAGAGACCCGATTAGATCATTTTATATTATGGTTAATTTAAGAATTCAGCGAAATTCTATCACATTTGTTCAATTTACGTCGCTCCTATTTCAGATAGCGTATTGGGCCAAGCGGCACCTTAAAGCGCATGAAATGTCGAGTCGAATGCACTATTAAACTTCTAGGGTGGGGCAAACAGAGACCCGATTAGATCATTTAATATTATGGTTAATTTAAGAATTCAGCGGAACTCTATCACACTTGTTCAATTTACGTATCTCCAATTTCAGACAGCGCATTGGACTAGGCGGCATCTTAAAGCGCATGAAATGCTGAGTAAAATGCACTACTAAACTTGTCGGATAGGGCTAACAGAGACCCGATTAGGTCATCTTATATTATGGTTAATATAAGAATTCAGCGAAATTTTATCACATTTGTTCAGTTTACGTCGCCTCTATTTCAGATAGCGTATTCGGCTATGTGGCATCTTAAAGCGCATGAAATGTCGAGTGAAATGCACTATTAAACTTCTATGATAGGGCAATCAGAGAACCGAGTAAATCATATATTATTGTTAATGTTACGAGCCAGGGCCGTTAGCAACCCGTGAGGCCGGCGAGGTGTATTTTGCAAGGAATATGGTTTATCAGTTTGTTAGTGTGGTACGCGGACGAACCTGATCCGTAATCAGGGAGCCGCTTGGATTTTCAAACCAACGAGGACGAACCTGATGCGAAATCAGGGAGCCTCTAGGATGGAGACGCGTGCGGACGAACCTGATGCGAAATCAGGGAGCCGCAGGAGGTTGAAACTTCGTGAACGAACCTGATGCGAAATCCGGGATTCACTAGGATGATACGTGCAGTCGAACCTGATGCGAAATCAGGGAGCTGCAGGAGGTTGGAGAAATTACAGACGAACCTGATGCGAAATCAGGGAGCTGTAGGAGGTTGGATGAGTTTACAAACGAACCTGATGCGTAATCAGGGAGCTGCAGGATACGGACGAACCTGGTGCGAAACCAGGGAGCCGCAGGATGGGTTAGATTTCGTGGACGAACCCAATGCGAAACTGGGGAGCCACTAGGGTAGAGAAAACTCTTTTGGATAAATGTGTTGTGTGAACGAACCTGATGCGAAATCAGGGAGTCGCAGGAAATGTTAGTTTAGCCTCGTAACTCTAAATTAAAGGTCGATATAACTCGAGCGGTAAAGTTATATCGTGTGGGAGCGTTCAACCACTATTATGAGGATTGCTGGTATAATTGATGGGTTTTGAAAGAGATGTAATTGATAAATGAACACTAAATGTATATTCAAAAAGTCAGTCCTGTTACAAGTGGATGTGTGTATCGCGAATAGTTTAATGTTTCTATTACCTATGCGATGGATGCTCGGTGTTGACGCACTGGCAATGCGGGGACATAAGAGCTGTTTAAGAAAAATGCCGAATAAATTTTCTACCGAACTCGCGGATTCTATAAGGTTAACTGTTGATTCGAAGGGGAAGTTGAGCCCGATCTCACTAGATGCAACCAACTCTTTAACGAACGTAATGCGACGTGACGTTACGAACGACTTTTCAGTTCTGCCCGAGAGGGTTAAAATTTGAGGGTTTATATACACCGAAAAATGGGTGGGGATCCATTAAGATTTCCATATAAGGAGATCTTCATGGATCCTAGATGAATCAGCTTTGGCTTCTGGTTGCTATCCGTCGGACTGTTGCTCACGCTCCCGTCGTTACACGCGAGATAAACCTGAAGGGGTTTTAGGGCGTTTTCCTTCCTCGGGCGCGAGCTTGAGAAACATAAGGAAACCGAACGGAAAAAATATTCTTCATACGTAACATTAATATAAGGATTCCAACGTAATTTTATCACATTTGTTCAATTTACGTCGCCCCTATTTCAGATAGCGTATTGGGCTAGGTGGCATCTAAAAGCGCATGAAATGACGAGTAGAATGGACTATAGAACTTCTAGTGTAGGGCAATCAGAGACCCGAATAGATCGTATTATATTATGGTTAATATAAGAATTCTGCGTAATTCTATCGCATTTGTTCAACTTACGTCGCCCCTATTTCAGATAGCGTATTGGCCTAGGTGGAATCTTAAAGCGCATGAAATGACGAGTAATATGCACTATTAAACTTCTATGATCGGGCAATCAGAGACCCGATTAGATCATTTTCTATTATTGTTAATATATGAATTCAACGTAATTTTATCACATTTGTTCAATATATGTCGCTCCTATTTCAGATAGCGTATTGGACTAGGTGGCATCTTAAAGCGCAAGAAATGTCGAGCAAAATGCACTATTAAACTTCTATGATAGGGCAATCAGAGACCCGAATAGATCGTATTATATTACGGTTAATATAAGAATTCTGCGTAATTCTATCACATTTGTTCAATTTACGTAGCTCCAATTTCAGATAGCGTATTGGAATAGGCGGCACCTTAAAGCGCATGAAATGACGAGTAAAATGCACTATTAAACTTTTATGAAAGGGTAATCAGAGACCCCATTAGATCATTTTATATTATGGTTAATATAAGAATTCAGTGTATTTCTGTCACATTTGTTCAATTTACGTCGCACCTACTTCAGATAGCGTATTGGGCTAGGCGGCACCTTAAAGCGCATGAAATGACGAGTAAAATGCACTATTAAACTTCTATGATAGGGAAATCAGAGACCCGAATAGATCGTATTTTATTATGGTTAATATAAGAATTCTGCGTAATTCTATCACATTTGTTCAATTTATGTCGCTCCTACTTCCGATAGCGTATGGGCTAAGCGGCATCTTAAAGCGCATGGAATGTCGAGTAAAATGCACTATTAAACTTCTAGGGTAGGGTAAACAGAGACCCGATTAGATCATTTTATATTATGGTTAATTTAAGAATTCAGCGAAACTCTATCACACTTGTTCAATTTCCGTCGCTACAATTTCAGACAGCGTATTGTGCTAGGCGGCACCTTGAAGCGCATGAAATGACAAGTAAAATGCACTACTAAACTTCTTTGATAGGGCAATCAGAGGCCCGATTAGATCATTTTATATTATGGTTAATATAAGAATTCAGCGAAATTCTATCACATTTGTTCAATTTACGACGCTCCTATTTCAGATAGCGTATTCGGCTAAGCGGCACCTTAAAGCGCATGAACTGTCGAGTAAAATGCACTATTAAGCTTCTATGGTAGGGTAATCAGAGACCCGATTAGATCATTTTATATTATGGTTAATTTAAGAATTCAGCGAAACTTTATCACACTTGTTCAATTTACGTAGCTCCAATTTCAGATAGCGTATTGGGCTAGACGGCACCTTAAAGCGCATGAAATGACGAGTAAAATGCACTACTAAACTTCTTTGATAGGGCAATCAGAGACCCGATTAGATCATTTTATATTATGGTTAATATAAGAATTCAGCGAAATTCTATCACATTTGATCAATTTACGTCATTCCTATTTCAGATAGCGTATTGGGCTAAGCGGCACCTTAAAGCGCATAAACTGACGAGTAAAATGCACTATTAAGCTTCTATGATAGGGAAAACAGAGACCCGATTAGATCATTTTATATTATGGTTAATTTAAGAATTCAGCGAAACTTTATCACACTTGTTCAATTTCCGTCGCTACAATTTCAGAGAGCGTATTGGGCTAGGCGGCACCTTGAAGCGCATGAAATGACAAGTAAAATGCACTACTAAACTTCTTTGATAGGGCAATCAGAGGCCCGATTAGATAATTTTATATTATGGTTAATATAAGAATTCAGCGAAATTCTATCACATTTGTTAAATTTACGTCGCTCCTATTCAGATAGCGTATTGGGCTAGGCGGCACCTTAAAGCGCATGAAATGACGAGTAAAATGCACTATTAAACTTCTAGGGTAGGGCAAACAGAGACCCGATAAGATCATTTTATATTATGGTTAATTTATGAATTCTGCGAAATTCTATCACATTTGTTCAATTTACGTCGCTCCTATTTCAGATAGCGTATTGTGCTAGGCGGCACCTTAAAACGCGTGAAATGACGAGTAAAATGCACTATTAAACTTCTATGATAGGTCAATCAGAGACCTGATTAGATCATTTTATATTATTGTTAATATAAGAATGCCACGTAATTTTATCACAATTTGTTCAATTTATGTCGCTCCAATTTCACATAGCGTATTGGGCTAGGCGGCACCTTAAAGCGCATGAAATGACGAGTAAAATGCACTATTTAACTACTATGATAGGGCAATCAGAGACCCGACTAGATCATTTTCTATTACTATTAATATAAGAATGCGGCGTAATTTTATCACATTTGTTAAATTTACGACGCCCCTGCTTCAGATAGCGTATTGGGCTAGATGGCATCTTAAAGCGCATGAAATGTCGAGTAATATGCACTATTAAACTTCCATGATAGGGCAGTCGGAGACCCGATTTGACCATTTTATATTATGGTTATTAGAAGAATTCAGCGTAATTGAACCACATTTATTCAATTTACGTCGCTCCTATATCAGGTAGCGTATTGGGCAACGCAGAATCTTAAAGCGCATGAAATGACGAGAAAAATGCACTATTAAACTTCTATGATAGGGCAATCGGAGACCCGATTAGATCATTTTATATTATGGTTAATATAAGAATTCAGCGAAATTCTGTCACATTTGTTCAATTTACGTCGCTCCTGTTTCAGATAGCGGATTGGGCTAAGCGGCACCTTAAAGCGCATGAAATGCCGAGCAAATGCACTGTTAAACTTCTATGATAGGGCATCAGAGACCCGAATAGATCGTATTTTATTATGGTTAATATAAGAATTCTGCGTAATTCTATCACATTTGTTCAATTTATGTCGCTCCTACTTCAGATAGGCGTTATGGGCTAAGCGGCATCTTAAAGCGCATGGAATGTCGAGTAAAAAGCACTATTAAACTTCTAGGGTAGGGGTAAACAGAGACACGATTAGATCATTTTATATTATGGTTATTTAAGGAATTCAGCGAAATTCTATCACATTTGTTCATTTACGTCGCTCCTATTTCAGATAGCGTATTGGGCCAAGCGGCACCTTAAAGCGCATGAAATGGCGAGTAACATGCACTATTAAACTTCTATGATAGGCCAATCAGAGACCCGAATAGATCGTCTTATATTATGGTTAATATAAGAATTCTGCGTAATGTCTCACATTTGTTCAATTATGTCGCTCCTACTTCAGATAGCGTATGGGCTAAGCGGCATCTTAAAGCGCATGGAATGTCGAGTAAAATGCACTATTAAACTTCTAGGGTAGGGTAAACAGAGACCCGATTAGATCATTTTATATTATGGTTAATTTAAGAATCAGCGAAATTCTATCACATATGTTCAATTTACGTCGCTCCTATTTCAGATAGCGTATAGGGCCAAGCGGCACCTTAAAGCGCATGAAATGGCGAGTAACATGCACTGTTAAACTCTCTATGATAGGCCAATCAGAGACCCGAATAGATCGTCTTATATTATGGTTAATATAAGAA
This sequence comes from Macropis europaea, assembly GCA_916610135.2. NCBI lineage: Eukaryota > Metazoa > Arthropoda > Insecta > Hymenoptera > Melittidae > Macropis > Macropis europaea. The sequence continues at coordinate 23,819 of CAKAJE020000627.1, read as the reverse complement.
TTCTGCGTAATTGTATCACGGTTGTTCAATTTACGTAGCTCCAATTCAGATAGCGTATTGGGCTAGGCGTCACCGTAAAGCGCATGAAATGACGAGTAAAATGCACTATTAAACTTCTATGATAGGGCAATCAGAGACCCGATTAGATCATTTTATATATTGTTAATATAAGAATGCAGCGTAATTCTATCACATTTGATCAATTTACATCGACTCTATTTCAGATAGCGTACTGGGCTAGGAAGCATCTTAAAGCGCATGAAATGTCGAGTGAAATGCACTATTAAACTTCTAGGGTAGGGCAAACAGAGACCCGATTAGATCATTTTATATTATGGTTACTATAAGAATTCTGCGTATTTCTATCACATTTGTTCAATTTACGACGCTCCTATTTCAGATAGCGTATTGGGATAGGCGGCAACTTAAAGCGCATGGAATGACCAGTAAAATGCTCTATTAATCTTCTATGATAGGGCAATCAGAGACACGATTAGATCATTCTATATTATGGTTAATATAAGAATTCTGCGTAATTCTATCACATTTGTTCAATTATGTCGCTCCTATTTTACATAATGTATTGGGATGGGCGGCACGTCAAAGCGCATGAAATGACGAGTAAAATGCACTATTATACTTCTATGATAGGGCAATCAGAGACCCGAATATATCATTTTATATTATTGTTAATATAAGAATTCTGCGTAACTCTATCACATTTGTTCAATTTACGTCGCTCCTATTCCAGATAGCGTATTCGGACAGGCGGCATCTTAAAGCGCATGGACTGACGAGTAAAATGCACTATTAATCTTCTATGATAGGGCAATCAGGGACCCGATTAGATCACTTTAAATCATGGTTAATATAAGAATTCAGCTTAATTCTATCACATTTGTTCAATTTACGTCGCTCCTATTTCAGATAGCGTATTGGACTAAGCGGCAGCTTAAAGCGCATGAAATGACGAGTAAAATGCACTATTAAACTTCTATGATAGGGCAATCAGAGACCCGATTAGATCATTTTAAATTATGGTTAATATAAGAATTCTGCGTAATTCTATCACATTTGTACAATTTACGTCGCTCCTATTTCAGATAGCGTATTGGGCTAAGCGGCACCTTAAAGCGCATGGAATGTCGAGTAAAATGAACTATTAAACTTCTATGATATGGCAATCAGGGACCCGATTAGATCATTTTATATTATTGTTAATATAAGAGTGCATCGTAATTTTATCACATTTGTTCAAATTACTTCGCCCCTATATCAGATAGCGTCTTGGGCTAGGTGGCATCATAAAGCGCATGAAATGTCCAGTAAAATGCACTATCAAAATTCTAGAGTAGGGCAAACAGAGAGCCGATTAGATCATTTTATATTATGTTTAATTTAAGAATTCAGCGAAACTCTATCACACTTGTTCAATTTCCGTCGCTACAATTTCAGACAGCGTATTGTGCTAGGCGGCACCTTGAAGCGCATGAAATGACAAGTAAAATGCACTACTAAACTTCTTTGATAGGGCAATCAGAGGCCCGATTAGATCATTTTATATTATGGTTAATATAAGAATTCAGCGAAATTCTATCACATTTGTTCAATTTACGACGCTCCTATTTCAGATAGCGTATTCGGCTAAGCGGCACCTTAAAGCGCATGAACTGTCGAGTAAAATGCACTATTAAGCTTCTATGGTAGGGTAATCAGAGACCCGATTAGATCATTTTATATTATGGTTAATTTAAGAATTCAGCGAAACTTTATCACACTTGTTCAATTTACGTAGCTCCAATTTCAGATAGCGTATTGGGCTAGACGGCACCTTAAAGCGCATGAAATGACGAGTAAAATGCACTACTAAACTTCTTTGATAGGGCAATCAGAGACCCGATTAGATCATTTTATATTATGGTTAATATAAGAATTCAGCGAAATTCTATCACATTTGATCAATTTACGTCATTCCTATTTCAGATAGCGTATTGGGCTAAGCGGCACCTTAAAGCGCATAAACTGACGAGTAAAATGCACTATTAAGCTTCTATGATAGGGAAAACAGAGACCCGATTAGATCATTTTATATTATGGTTAATTTAAGAATTCAGCGAAACTTTATCACACTTGTTCAATTTCCGTCGCTACAATTTCAGAGAGCGTATTGGGCTAGGCGGCACCTTGAAGCGCATGAAATGACAAGTAAAATGCACTACTAAACTTCTTTGATAGGGCAATCAGAGGCCCGATTAGATAATTTTATATTATGGTTAATATAAGAATTCAGCGAAATTCTATCACATTTGTTAAATTTACGTCGCTCCTATTCAGATAGCGTATTGGGCTAGGCGGCACCTTAAAGCGCATGAAATGACGAGTAAAATGCACTATTAAACTTCTATGATAGGGCAATCAGAGACCCGATTAGATCATTTTAAATTATGGTTAATATAAGAATTCTGCGTAATTCTATCACATTTGTACAATTTACGTCGCTCCTATTTCAGATAGCGTATTGGGCTAAGCGGCACCTTAAAGCGCATGGAATGTCGAGTAAAATGAACTATTAAACTTCTATGATATGGCAATCAGGGACCCGATTAGATCATTTTATATTATTGTTAATATAAGAGTGCATCGTAATTTTATCACATTTGTTCAAATTACTTCGCCCCTATATCAGATAGCGTCTTGGGCTAGGTGGCATCATAAAGCGCATGAAATGTCCAGTAAAATGCACTATCAAAATTCTAGAGTAGGGCAAACAGAGAGCCGATTAGATCATTTTATATTATGTTTAATTTAAGAATTCAGCGAAACTCTATCACACTTGTTCAATTTCCGTCGCTACAATTTCAGACAGCGTATTGTGCTAGGCGGCACCTTGAAGCGCATGAAATGACAAGTAAAATGCACTACTAAACTTCTTTGATAGGGCAATCAGAGGCCCGATTAGATCATTTTATATTATGGTTAATATAAGAATTCAGCGAAATTCTATCACATTTGTTCAATTTACGTCGCTCCTATTTCAGATAGCGTATTGGGCCAAGCGGCACCTTAAAGCGCATGAAATGTCGAGTAATATGCACTATTAAACTTCCATGATAGGGCAATCAGAGACCCGATTAGATCATTTTAAATTATGGTTAATATAAGAATTCTGCGTAATTCTATCACATTTGTACAATTTACGTCGCTCCTATTTCAGATAGCGTATTGGGCCAAGCGGCACCTTAAAGCGCATGAAATGGCGAGTAACATGCACTATTAAACTTCTATGATAGGCCAATCAGAGACCCGAATAGATCGTCTTATATTATGGTTAATATAAGAATTCTGCGTAATTGTATCACATTTGTTCAATTTATGTCGCTCCTATTTCAGATAGCGGATTGGGCTAAGCGGCACCTTAAAGCGCATGAAATGCCGAGCAAAATGCACTGTTAAACTTCTATGATAGGGAAATCAGAGACCCGAATAGATCGTATTTTATTATGGTTAATATAAGAATTCCGCGTAATTCTATCACATTTGTTCAATTTATGTCGCTCCTACTTCAGATAGCGTATGGGCTAAGCGGCATCTTAAAGCGCATGGAATGTCGAGTAAAAAGCACTATTAAACTTCTAGGGTAGGGTAAACAGAGACCCGATTAGATCATTTTATATTATGGTTAATTTAAGAATTCAGCGAAATTCTATCACATTTGTTCAATTTACGTCGCTCCTATTTCAGATAGCGTATTGGGCCAAGCGGCACCTTAAAGCGCATGAAATGGCGAGTAACATGCACTATTAAACTTCTATGATAGGCCAATCAGAGACCCGAATAGATCGTCTTATATTATGGTTAATATAAGAATTCTGCGTAATTGTATCACATTTGTTCAATTTATGTCGCTCCTACTTCAGATAGCGTATGGGCTAAGCGGCATCTTAAAGCGCATGGAATGTCGAGTAAAATGCACTATTAAACTTCTAGGGTAGGGTAAACAGAGACCCGATTAGATCATTTTATATTATGGTTAATTTAAGAATTCAGCGAAATTCTATCACATTTGTTCAATTTACGTCGCTCCTATTTCAGATAGCGTATTGTGCCAAGCGGCACCTTAAAGCGCATGAAATGGCGAGTAACATGCACTATTAAACTTCTATGATAGGCCAATCAGAGACCCGAATAGATCGTCTTATATTATGGTTAATATAAGAATTCTGCGTAATTGTATCACGGTTGTTCAATTTACGTAGCTCCAAATTCAGATAGCGTATTGGGCTAGGCGTCACCTTAAAGCGCATGAAATGACGAGTAAAATGCACTATTAAACTTCTATGATAGGGCAATCAGAGACCCGATTAGATCATTTTATATTATTGTTAATATAAGAATGCAGCGTAATTCTATCACATTTGATCAATTTACATCGACTCTATTTCAGATAGCGTACTGGGCTAGGAAGCATCTTAAAGCGCATGAAATGTCGAGTGAAATGCACTATTAAACTTCTAGGGTAGGGCAAACAGAGACCCGATTAGATCATTTTATATTATGGTTAATATAAGAATTCTGCGTATTTCTATCACATTTGTTCAATTTACGACGCTCCTATTTCAGATAGCGTATTGGGATAGGCGGCAACTTAAAGCGCATGGAATGACCAGTAAAATGCTCTATTAATCTTCTATGATAGGGCAATCAGAGACACGATTAGATCATTCTATATTATGGTTAATATAAGAATTCTGCGTAATTCTATCACATTTGTTCAATTTATGTCGCTCCTATTTTACATAATGTATTGGGATGGGCGGCACGTCAAAGCGCATGAAATGACGAGTAAAATGCACTATTATACTTCTATGATAGGGCAATCAGAGACCCGAATATATCATTTTATATTATTGTTAATATAAGAATTCTGCGTAACTCTATCACATTTGTTCAATTTACGTCGCTCCTATTCCAGATAGCGTATTCGGATAGGCGGCATCTTAAAGCGCATGGACTGACGAGTAAAATGCACTATTAAACTTCTATGATAGGGCAATCAGGGACCCGATTAGATCACTTTAAATCATGGTTAATATAAGAATTCAGCTTAATTCTATTACATTTGTTCAATTTACGTCGCTCCTATTTCAGATAGCGTATTGGGCTAAGCGGCAGCTTAAAGCGCATGAAATGACGAGTAAAATGCACTATTAAACTTCTATGATAGGGCAATCAGAGACCCGATTAGATCATTTTAAATTATGGTTAATATAAGAATTCTGCGTAATTCTATCACATTTGTACAATTTACGTCGCTCCTATTTCAGATAGCGTATTGGGCTAAGCGGCACCTTAAAGCGCATGGAATGTCGAGTAAAATGAACTATTAAACTTCTATGATATGGCAATCAGGGACCCGATTAGATCATTTTATATTATTGTTAATATAAGAGTGCATCGTAATTTTATCACATTTGTTCAAATTACTTCGCCCCTATTTCAGATAGCGTCTTGGGCTAGGTGGCATCATAAAGCGCATGAAATGTCCAGTAAAATGCACTATCAAAATTCTAGAGTAGGGCAAACAGAGAGCCGATTAGATCATTTTATATTATGTTTAATTTAAGAATTCAGCGAAACTCTATCACACTTGTTCAATTTCCGTCGCTACAATTTCAGACAGCGTATTGTGCTAGGCGGCACCTTGAAGCGCATGAAATGACAAGTAAAATGCACTACTAAACTTCTTTGATAGGGCAATCAGAGGCCCGATTAGATCATTTTATATTATGGTTAATATAAGAATTCAGCGAAATTCTATCACATTTGTTCAATTTACGACGCTCCTATTTCAGATAGCGTATTCGGCTAAGCGGCACCTTAAAGCGCATGAACTGTCGAGTAAAATGCACTATTAAGCTTCTATGGTAGGGTAATCAGAGACCCGATTAGATCATTTTATATTATGGTTAATTTAAGAATTCAGCGAAACTTTATCACACTTGTTCAATTTACGTAGCTCCAATTTCAGATAGCGTATTGGGCTAAGCGGCACCTTAAAGCGCATGAAATGACGAGTAAAATGCACTATTAAACTTCTATGATATGGCAATCAGGTACCCGATTAGATCATTTTCAATTATGGTTAGTAAAACAATTCTGCGTAATTCTATCACATTTGTTCAATTTACGACGCTCCAATTTCTGATAGCGGACTGGGCTAGACGGCACCTTAAAGCGCATGAAATGACGAGTAGAATGCACTACTAAACTTCTTTGATAGGGCAATCAGAGACCTGATTAGATCATTTTATATTATGGTTAATATAAGAATTCAGCGAAATTCTATCACATTTGATCAATTTACGTCATTCCTATTTCAGATAGCGTATTGGGCTAAGCGGCACCTTAAAGCGCATAAACTGACGAGTAAAATGCACTATTAAGCTTCTATGATAGGGAAAACAGAGACCCGATTAGATCATTTTATATTATGGTTAATTTAAGAATTCAGCGAAACTTTATCACACTTGTTCAATTTCCGTCGCTACAATTTCAGACAGCGTATTGGGCTAGGCGGCACCTTGAAGCGCATGAAATGACAAGTAAAATGCACTACTAAACTTCTTTGATAGGGCAATCAGAGGCCCGATTAGGTAATTTTATATTATGGTTAATATAAGAATTCAGCGAAATTCTATCACATTTGATCAATTTACGTCATTCCTATTTCAGATAGCGTATTGGGCTAGGCGGCATCTTAATGCGCGTGGAATGACGAGTAAAATGCACTACTAACCTTCTATGATAGGGAAATCAGAGACTCGATTGGATCATCTTATATTATGATTAATACAAGAATTCAGTGTAATTCTATCACATTTGTTCAATTTACGACGCTCTTATTTCAGATAGCGTATTGGGCTAATCGGCACCTTGAAGCGCATGAAATGGCGAGTAAAATGCACTGTTAAACTTCTATGATAGGGTAATCAGAGACTCGATTGGATCATCTTATATTATGATTAATATAAGAATTCAGTGTAATTCTATCACATTTGTTCAATTTACGTCGCTCCTATTTCAGATAGCGTATTGGTCTAAGCAGAATCTTAAAGCGCATAAAATGACGAGTAAAATGCACTACTAAACTTCTCGGATAGGGCAATCAGAGACCTGATTATGTCGTCTTATATTATGGTTAATATAAGAATTCAGCGAAATTCTATCACATTTGTTAAATTTACGTCGCTCCTATTCAGATAGCGTATTGGGCTAGGCGGCACCTTAAAGCGCATGAAATGACGAGTAAAATGCACTATTAAACTTCTAGGGTAGGGCAAACAGAGACCCGATAAGATCATTTTATATTATGGTTAATTTATGAATTCAGCGAAATTCTATCACATTTGTTCAATTTACGTCGCTCCTATTTCAGATAGCGTATTGTGCTAGGCGGCACCTTAAAACGCGTGAAATGACGAGTAAAATGCACTATTAAACTTCTATGATAGGGCAATCGGAGACCCAAATAGATCGTATTCTATTATGGTTAATATAAGAATTCTGCGTAATTCTATCACGTTTGTTCAATTTACGTAGCTCCAATTTCAGATAGCGTATTGGGCTATGCGGCATCTTAAAGCGCATGAAATGTCGAGAACAATGCACTACTAAACTGCTCGGGCGGGGCAATCAGAGACCCGACTAGGTCATCTTATGTTAAGGTTAATATAAGAATAAAGCGAAATTCTATCACATTTGTTCAATTTACGTCGCTCCTATTTCAGATAGCGTATTGGGCATGACGACATCTTAAAGCGCATGAAATGACGAATAAAATGCACTGCTAAACTTCGTTGATACGGCAATCAGAGACCCGATTAGATCATTTTATATTATGGTTAATATAAGAATTCAGCGAAATTCTATCACATTTGTTCAATTGACGTCGCTCCTATCTCAGATAGGGTATTGGGCTAAGCGGCACCATAAAGCGCATGAAATGGCGAGTAAAATGCACTATTAAACTTCTATGATAGGTCAATCAGAGACCTGATTAGATCATTTTATATTATTGTTAATATAAGAATGCCACGTAATTTTATCACAATTTGTTCAATTTATGTCGCTCCAATTTCAGATAGCGTATTGGGCTAGGCGGCACCTTAAAGCGCATGAAATGACGAGTAAAATGCACTATTTAACTTCTATGATAGGGCAATCAGAGACCCGATTAGATCATTTTCTATTACTATTAATATAAGAATGCGGCGTAATTTTATCACATTTGTTAAATTTACGACGCCCCTGCTTCAGATAGCGTATTGGGCTAGATGGCATCTTAAAGCGCATGAAATGTCGAGTAATATGCACTATTAAACTTCCATGATAGGGCAATCGGAGACCCGATTAGATCATTTTATATTATGGTTAATATAAGAATTCAGTGAAATTCTGTCACATTTGTTCAATTTACGTCGCTCCTGTTTCAGATAGCGGATTGGGCTAAGCGGCACCTTAAAGCGCATGAAATGCCGAGCAAAATGCACTGTTAAACTTCTATGATAGGGAAATCAGAGACCCGAATAGATCGTATTTTATTATGGTTAATATAAGAATTCTGCGTAATTCTATCACATTTGTTCAATTTATGTCGCTCCTACTTCAGATAGCGTATGGGCTAAGCGGCATCTTAAAGCGCATGGAATGTCGAGTAAAATGCACTATTAAACTTCTAGGGTAGGGTAAACAGAGACCCGAATAGATCGTCTTATATTATGGTTAATATAAGAATTCTGCGTAATTCTATCACGTTTGTTCAATTTACGCAGCTCCAATTTCAGATAGCGGATTGGGCTAAGCGGCACCTTAAAGCGCATGAAATGCCAAACAAAATGCACTGTTAAACTTCTATGATAGGGCAATCAGAGACCCGATTAGATCATCTCATATTATGGTTAATATAAGAATTCGGCGAAATTCTATCACATTTGTTTAATTTACATCCCTCGTATTTCAAATAGCGTATTGGGCAGGGTGGCATCTTAAAGCGCATGAAATGTCGAGTCGAATGCACTATTAAACTTCTAGGGTGGGGCAAACAGAGACCCGATTAGATCATTTAATATTATGGTTATTTTAAGAATTCAGCGGAACTCTATCACACTTGTTCAATTTACGTATCTCCAATTTCAGTTAGCGTATTGGGCTAAGCGGCACCTTAAAGCGCATGAAATGACGAGTAAAATGAACTACTAAACTTCTCGGATAGGGCAAACAGTGACCCGATTAGATCATCTTACATTATGGTTAATATAAGGATTCTGCGTAAATCTGTCACGTTTGTTCAATTTACGTAGCTCCAATTTCAGATAGCGCATTGGACTAGGCGGCATCTTAAAGCGCATGAAATGCTGAGTAAAATGCACTACTAAACTTCTCGGATAGGGCACTCTGAGACCTGATTAGGTCATCTTATACTATGGTTAATATAAGAATTCAGCGAAATTTTATCACATTTGCTCAATTTACGTCGCCCCTATTTCAGATAGCGTATTGGGCTAGGCGGCACCTTAAAGCGCATGAAATGACGAGTAAAATTCACTATTAAACTTCTATGATAGGGCAATCAGAGGACCGAATAGATCGTATTATATTATGGTTAATATAAGAATTCTGCGTAATTCTATCACGTTTGTTCTATTTACGTAGCTCCAATTTCAGACAGCGCATTGGACTAGGCGGCATCTTAAAGCGCATGAAATGCTGAGTAAAATGCACTACTAAACTTCTAGGGTTGGGCAAACAGAGACCCGATTAGATCATTTTATACTATGGTTAATTTAAGAATACAGCGAAATTCTATCACATTTGTTCAATTTACGTCGCTCCTATTTCAGATAGCGTATTGGGCTAGGTGGCATCTTAAAGCGCATGAAATGTCGAGTAAAATGCACAATTAAACTTCTATGATAGGGCAATCAGAGAGTCGATTCGATCATTTTATATTATTGTTAATATAAGAATTCAACGTAATTTTATCACATTTCTTCAATTTATGTCGCTCCTATTTCAGATAGCGTATTGGGCTAGGCGGCACCTTAAAGCGCACGAAGTGACGAGTAAAACGCACTACTAAACTTCTCGGATAGGGCAATCAGAGACCCGATTAGGTCATCTTATATGATGGTTAATATAAGAATTCAGCGAAATTCTATCACATTTGTTCAATTTACGTCGCTCCTATTTCAGATAGCGTATTGGGCTAAGCGGCACCTTAAAGCGCATGAAATGACGAGTAAAATGCACTATTAAGCTTGTATGATAGGGCAATCAGAGACCCGATTAGATCATTTTATATTATGGTTATTTTAAGAATTCAGAGAAATTCTATCACATTTGTTCAATTTACGAGGCTCCTACTTCAGACAGCGTTTTGGGTTAAGGGGCACCTTCAAGCGCATGAAATGACGAGTAAAATGAGCAATTAAACTTCTATGATAGGCCAATCAGAGACCCGAATAGATCGTATTATATTATGGTTAATATAAGAATTCTGCGTAATTCTATCACATTTGTTCAATTTATGTCGCTCCTGTTTCAGATAGCATACTGGGCTAGGCGGCATCTTAAAGCGCGTGGAATGGCGAGTAAAATGCACTATTATACTTCTATGATAGGGAATCAGGGACCCGATTAGATCATTTTATATTTTGGTTAATATAAGGATTCAGCGAAATTCTATCACATTTGTTCAATTTACGTCGCTCCTATTTCAGATAGCGTATTGGGCTAAGCGGCATCTCAAAGCGCATGAAATGGCGAGTAACATGCACTATTAAACTTCTCGGGTAAGGCAAACAGAGACCCGATTAGATCATTTTATATTACGGTTAATATAAGAATTCAGCGTAATTCTATCACATTTGTTCAACTCACGTCGCTCCTATTTCAGATAGCGTACTGGGCTAGGCGGCATGTTAAAGCGCATGGAATGGCGAGTAAAATGCAGTATTAAACTCCTACGATAGGGCAATCAGAGACCCGATTAGATCATTTTATATTATGGTTAATTTAAGAATTCAGCGAAATTCTATCACATTTGTTCAATTTACGTCGCTTCTATTTCAGATAGCGGATTGGTCTAAGCGGCATCTCAAAGCGCATGAAATGTCGAGTGAAATTCACTATTAAACTTGTAGGGTAGGGCAGTCAGAGACCCGATTAGATCATTTTATATTACGGTTAATATAAGAATTCAGCGTAATTTTATTACATTTGTTCAACTTACGTCGCTCCTATTTCAGATAGCGTACTGGGCTAGGCGGCATCTTAAAGCGCGTGGAATGGCGAGTAAAATGCACTATTAAACTTCTATGATAGGGAATCAGAGACCCGATTAGACCATTTTATCTTATGGTTAATTTAAGAATTCAGCAAAATTCTTTCACATTTGTTCAATTGACGTCGCTCCTACTTCAGATAGCGTACTGGGCTAGGCGGCATCTTAAAGCGCGTGGAATGGCGAGTAAAATGCCCTATTATACTTCTATGATAGGGAATCAGGGACCCGATTAGATCATTTTATATTTTGGTTAATATAAGGATTCAGCGAAATTCTATCACATTTGTTCAATTTACGTCGCTCCTATTTCAGATAGCGTATTGGCCTAAGCGGCATCTCAAAGCGCATGAAATGGCGAGTAACATGCATTATTAAACGTCTCGGGTAAGGCAAACAGAGACCCGATTAGATCATTTTATATTACGGTTAATATAAGAATTCAGCGTAATTCTATCACATTTGTTCAACTCACGTCGCTCCTATTTCAGATAGCGTACTGGGCTAGGCGGCATGTTAAAGCGCATGGAATGGCGAGTAAAATGCAGTATTAAACTCCTATGATAGGGCAATCAGAGACCCGATTAGATCATTTTATATTATGGTTAATTTAAGAATTCAGCGAAATTCTATCACATTTGTTCAATTTACGTCGCTTCTATTTCAGATAGCGGATTGGTCTAAGAGGCATCTCAAAGCGCATGAAATGGCGAGTAAAATGCACTATTAAACTTCTAGGGTAGGGCAGACAGAGACCCGATTAGATCATTTTATATTACGGTTAATATAAGAATTCAGCGAAATACGATCACATTTGTGCAATTTACGTCGCTCCTATTTCAGATAGCCTACTGGGCTAGGCGGCATCTTAAAGCGCGTGGAATGGCGTGTAAAATGCACAATTAACCTTCTATGATAGGGCAATCAGAGGCCCGACTAGACCATTTTATATTTTGGTTAATATAAGAATTCAGCGTAATTCTATCACATTTGTTCAACTTACGTCGCTCCTATTTCAGATAGCGTACTGGGCTAGGCGGCATGTTAAAGCGCATGGAATGGCGAGTAAAATGCACTATTAAACTTCTAGGGTAGGGCAAACAGAAACCCGATTAGATCATTTTATATTATGGTTAATTTAAGAATTCAGCGAAATTCTATCACATTTGTTCAATTTACGTCGCTCCTATTTCTGATAGCGTATTGGGCTAAGCGGCATCTCAAAGCGCATGAAATGGCGAGTAACATGCACTATTAAACGTCTCGGGTAAGGCAAACAGAGACCCGATTAGATCATTTTATATTACGGTTAATATAAGAATTCAGCGTAATTCTATCACATTTGTTCAACTCACGTCGCTCCTATTTCAGATAGCGTACTGGGCTAGGCGGCATGTTAAAGCGCATGGAATGGCGAGTAAAATGCAGTATTAAACTCCTATGATAGGGCAATCAGAGACCCGATTAGATCATTTTATATTATGGTTAATTTAAGAATTCAGCGAAATTCTATCACATTTGTTCAATTTACGTCGCTCCTATTTCAGATAGCGTATTGGGCTAAGCGGCATCTCAAAGCGCATGAAATGACGAGTAAAATGCACTATTAAACGTCAAGGGTACGGCGAACAGAGGCCCGATTAGATCATTTTATATTATGGTTAATTTAAGAATTCAGCAAAATTCTAACATATTTGTTCAATTTACGACGCTCCTATTTCAGATAGCGTACTGGGCCAGACGGTATCTTAAAGCGCGTGGAATGGCGAGTACAATTCACTATTAATCTTCTATGATAGGGCAATCAGAGACCCGATTAGATCATTTTATATTTTGGTTAATATAAGAATTCAGCGAAATTCTATCACATATGTTCAAATTACGTCGCTCCTATTTCAGATAGCGTATTGGGCTAAGCGGCATCTCAAAGCGCATGAAATGGCGAGTAACATGCACTATTAAACTTCTCGGGTAAGGCAAACAGAGACCCGATTAGATCATTTTATATTACGGTTAATATAAGAATTCAGCGTAATTCTATCACATTTGTTCAACTCACGTCGCTCCTATTACAGATAGCGTACTGGGCTAGGCGGCATGTTGAAGCGCATGGAATGGCGAGTAAAATGCAGTATTAAACTCCTATGATAGGGCAATCAGAGACCCGATTAGATCATTTTATATTATGGTTAATTTACGAATTCAGCGAAATTCTATCACATTTGTTCAATTTACGTCGCTCCTATTTCAGATAGCGTATTGGGCTAAGCGGCATCTTAAAGCGCGTGGAATGGCGAGTAAAATGCACAATTAACCTTCTATGATAGGGCAATCAGAGACCCGATTAGATCATTTTATATTTTGGTTAATATAAGAATTCAGCGTAATTCTATCACATTTGTTCAACTTACATCGCTCCTATTTCAGATAGCGTACTGTGCTAGCCTGCATCTTAAAGCGCGTCGAATGGCGAGTAAAATGCAGTATTAAACTCTTATGATAGGGCAATCAGAGACCCGATTAGATCATTTTATATTATGGTTAATTTAAGAATTCAGCGAATTTCTATCACATTTGATCAATTTACGTCGCTCCTATTTCAGATAGCGTAGTGGGCTAAGCGGCATCTCAAAGCGCATGAAATGGCGAGTAAAATGCACTATTAAACTTCTAGGGTAGGGCAAACAGAAACCCGATTAGATCATTTTATATTATGGTTAATTTAGGAATTCAGCAAAATTCTATCACATTTGTTCAATTTACGTCGCTCCTGTTTCAGATAGCATACTGGGCTAGGCGGCATCTTAAAGCGCGTGGAATGGCGAGTAAAATGCACTATTAAACTTCTAGGGTAAGGCAAACAGAGACCCGATTAGATCATTTTATATTACGGTTAATATAACAATTCAGCGTAATTTTATCACATTTGTTCAATTTACGTCGCTCCTATTTCAGATAGCGTATTGGGCTAGGCGGCATCTTAAAGCGCGTGGAATGGCGAGTAAAATGCACTATTAAACTTCTAGGGTAGGGCAAACAGAGACCCGATTAGATCATTTTATATTATGGTTAATTTAAGAATTCAGCGAAATTCTATCACATTTGTTCAATTTACGTCGCTCCTATTTCTGATAGCGTATTGGGCTATACGGCATCTCAAAGCGCATGAAATCGCGAGTAAAATGCACTACTAAACTTCTAGGTTAAGGCAAACAGAGACCCGATTAGATCATTTTATATTACGGTTAATATAAGAATTCAGCGAAATTCTATCACATTTGTTCAATTTACGTCGCTCCTATTTCAGATAGCCTACTGGGGTAGCCGGCATCGTAAAGCGCATGGAATGGCGAGTAAAACGCACTATGAAACTTCTGTGGTTGGGCAAACAGAGACCCGATTAGATCATTTTATATTATGGTTAATTTAAGAATTCAGCGAAATTCTATCACATTTGTTCAATTTACGTCGCTCATATTTCAGATAGCATATTGGGCTAAGCGGCATCTCAAAGTGCATGAAATGTAGAGTGAAATGCACTATTAAACTAGTAGGGTAGGGCAAACACAGACCCGATTAGATCATTTTATATTATGGTTAATTTAAGAATTCAGTAAAATTCTGTCACATTTGTACTATTTACGTCGCTCCTATTTCTGATAGCGTACTGGGCTAGGAGGCATCTTAAACCGCGTGGAATGGCGAGAAAAATGCACTATTAAACTTCTATGGTAGGGCAATCAGAGACCCGATTAGATCATTTTATATTTTGTTTAATATAAGAATTCAGGGAAATTCTATCACATTTGTTCAATTTACGTCGCTCCTATTTCAGATAGCGTATTGGGCTAAGCAGCATCTCAAAGTGCATGAAATGGCGAGTAAAATGAACTATTAAACTTCTAGGGTAAGGCAACCAGAGACCCGATTAGATCATTTTATATTTTGTTTAATATAAGAATTCAGGGAAATTCTATCACATTTGTTCAATTTACGTCGCTCCTATTTCAGATAGCGTATTGGGCTAAGCAGCATCTCAAAGTGCATGAAATGGAGAGTAAAATGAACTATTAAACTTCTAGGGTAAGGCAACCAGAGACCCGATAAGATCATTTTATATTACGGTTAATATAAGAATGCAGCGTAATTCTATCACATTTGTTCAACTTACGTCGCTCCTATTTCAGATAGCGTACTGGGCTAGGCGGCATGTTAAAGCGCATGGAATGGCGAGTAAAATGCACTATTAAACTTCTAGGGTAGGGCAAACAGAAACCCGATTAGATCATTTTATATTATGGTTAATTTAAGAATTCAGCGAAATTCTATCACATTTGTTCAATTTACGTCGCTCCTATTTCTGATAGCGTATTGGGCTAAGCGGCATCTCAAAGCGCATGAAATGGCGAGTAACATGCACTATAAAACGTCTCGGGTAAGGCAAACAGAGACCCGATTAGATCATTTTATATTACGGTTAATATAAGAATTCAGCGTAATTCTATCACATTTGTTCAACTCACGTCGCTCCTATTTCAGATAGCGTACTGGGCTAGGCGGCATGTTAAAGCGCATGGAATGGCGAGTAAAATGCAGTATTAAACTCCTATGATAGGGCAATCAGAGACCCGATTAGATCATTTTATATTATGGTTAATTTAAGAATTCAGCGAAATTCTATCACATTTGTTCAATTTACGTCGCTCCTACTTCGGATAGCGTACTGGGCTAGGCGGCATCTTAAAGCGCGTGGAATGGCGAGTAAAATGCACTATTAAACTTCTATGATAGGGAATCAGGGACCCGATTAGATCATTTTATATTTTGGTTAATATAAGGATTCAGCGAAATTCTATCACATTTGTTCAATTTACGTCGCTCCTATTTCAGATAGCGTATTGGGCTAAGCGGCATCTCAAAGCGCATGAAATGACGAGTAAAATGCACTATTAAACGTCAAGGGTAGGGCGAACAGAGGCCCGATTAGATCATTTTATATTATGGTTAATTTAAGAATTCAGCAAAATTCTAACATATTTGTTCAATTTACGACGCTCCTATTTCAGATAGCGTACTGGGCCAGACGGTATCTTAAAGCGCGTGGAATGGCGAGTACAATTCACTGTTAATCTTCTATGATAGGGCAATCAGAGACCCGATTAGATCATTTTATATTTTGGTTAATATAAGAATTCAGCGAAATTCTATCACATATGTTCAAATTACGTCGCTCCTATTTCAGATAGCGTATTGGGCTAAGCGGCATCTCAAAGCGCATGAAATGGCGAGTAACATGCACTATTAAACTTCTCGGGTAAGGCAAACAGAGACCCGATTAGATCATTTTATATTACGGTTAATATAAGAATTCAGCGTAATTCTATCACATTTGTTCAACTCACGTCGCTCCTATTTCAGATAGCGTACTGTGCTAGCCTGCATCTTAAAGCGCGTCGAATGGCGAGTAAAATGCAGTATTAAACTCCTATGATAGGGCAATCAGAGACCCGATTAGATCATTTTATATTATGGTTAATTTACGAATTCAGCGAAATTCTATCACATTTGTTCAATTTACGTCGCTCCTATTTCAGATAGCGTATTGGGCTAAGCGGCATGTTAAAGCGCGTGGAATGGCGAGTAAAATGCACGATTAACCTTCTATGATAGGGCAATCAGAGACCCGATTAGATCATTTTATATTTTGGTTAATATAAGAATTCAGCGTAATTCTATCACATTTGTTCAACTTACATCGCTCCTATTTCAGATAGCGTACTGTGCTAGCCTGCATCTTAAAGCGCGTCGAATGGCGAGTAAAATGCAGTATTAAACTCTTATGATAGGGCAATCAGAGACCCGATTAGATCATTTTATATTATGGTTAATTTAAGAATTCAGCGAATTTCTATCACATTTGATCAATTTACGTCGCTCCTATTTCAGATAGCGTAGTGGGCTAAGCGGCATCTCAAAGCGCATGAATGGCGAGTAAAATGCACTATTAAACTTCTAGGGTAGGGCAAACAGAAACCCGATTAGATCATTTTATATTATGGTTAATTTAGGAATTCAGCAAAATTCTATCACATTTGTTCAATTTACGTCGCTCCTGTTTCAGATAGCATACTGGGCTAGGCGGCATCTTAAAGCGCGTGGAATGGCGAGTAAAATGCACTATTAAACTTCTAGGGTAAGGCAAACAGAGACCCGATTAGATCATTTTATATTACGGTTAATATAACAATTCAGCGTAATTTTATCACATTTGTTCAATTTACGTCGCTCCTATTTCAGATAGCGTATTGGGCTAGGCGGCATCTTAAAGCGCGTGGAATGGCGCGTAAAATGCACTATTAAACTTCTAGGGTAGGGCAAACAGAGACCCGATTAGATCATTTTATATTATGGTTAATTTAAGAATTCAGCGAAATTCTATCACATTTGTTCAATTTACGTCGCTCCTATTTCTGATAGCGTATTGGGCTATGCGGCATCTCAAAGCGCATGAAATCGCGAGTAAAATGCACTACTAAACTTCTAGGTTAAGGCAAACAGAGACCCGATTAGATCATTTTATATTACGGTTAATATAAGAATTCAGCGAAATTCTATCACATTTGTTCAATTTACGTCGCTCCTATTTCAGATAGCCTACTGGGGTAGCCGGCATCGTAAAGCGCATGGAATGGCGAGTAAAACGCACTATGAAACTTCTGTGGTTGGGCAAACAGAGACCCGATTAGATCATTTTATATTATGGTTAATTTAAGAATTCAGCGAAATTCTATCACATTTGTTCAATTTACGTCGCTCATATTTCAGATAGCATATTGGGCTAAGCGGCAACTCAATGTGCATGAAATGTCGAGTGAAATGGACTATTAAACTTGTAGGGTAGGGTGAACAGAGACCCGATTAGGTCATTTTAGATTAAGGTTAATATAAGAATTCAGCAAAATTCTATCACATTTGTTCAATTTACGTCGCTCCTATTTCAGATAGCGTATTGGGCTAAGCAGCATCTCAAAGTGCATGAAATGGCGAGTAAAATACACTATTAAACTTCTAGGGTAGGGCAAACAGAGACCCGATTAGATCATTTTATATTATGGTTAATTTAAGAATTCAGCGAAATTCTATCACGTTTGTTCAATTTACGTCGCTCCTATTTCTGATAGCGTATTGGGCTAAGCGGCATCTCAAAGAGCATCACATGGCGAGTAAAATGCACTATTAAACTAGTAGGGTAGGGCAAACACAGACCCGATTAGATCATTTTATATTATGGTTAATTTAAGAATTCAGTAAAATTCTATCACATTTGTTCAATTTACGTCGCTCCTATTTCTGATAGCGTACTGGGCTAGGAGGCATCTTAAACCGCGTGGAATGGCGAGAAAAATGCACTATTAAACTTCTATGATAGGGCAATCAGAGACCCGATTAGATCATTTTCTATTTTGTTTAATATAAGAATTCAGGGAAATTCTATCACAATTGTTCAATTTACGTCGCTCCTATTTCAGATAGCGTATTGGGCTAAGCAGCATCTCAAAGTGCATGAAATGGCGAGTAAAATGAACTATTAAACTTCTAGGGTAAGGCAACCAGAGACCCGATTAGATCATTTTATATTACGGTTAATATAAGAATGCAGCGTAATTCTATCACATTTGTTCAATTTACGTCGCTCCTATTTCAGATAGCGTACTGGGCTCGGTGGCATGTTAAAGCGCGTGGAATGGCGAGTAAAATGCACTATTAAACTTCTAGGGTATGGCGAACAGAGACCCGATTAGATCATTTTACATTATGGTTAATATAAGAATTCAGCGAAATTCTATCACATTTGTTCAATTTACGTCGCTCCTACTTCATATAGCGCATTGGGCTAAGCGGCATCTCAAAGCGCATGAAATGGCGAGGAAAATGCACTACTAAACTTCTAGGGTACGGCAAACAGAGACCCGATTAGATCATTTTATATTACGGTTAATATAAGAATTCAGCGTAATTCTATCACATTTGTTCAACTTACGTCGCTCCTATTTCAGATAGCGTATTGGTCTAAGCGGCATCTCAAAGCGCATGAAATGGCGAGTAAAACGCACTATTAAACTTCTAGGGTAGGGCAAACAGAGACCCGATTAGATAATTTTATATTATGGTTAATTTAAGAATTCAGCGAAATTCTATCACATTTGTTCAACTTACGTCGCTCCTATTTCTGATAGCGTATTGGGCTAAGCGGCATCTCAAAGAGCATCACATGGCGAGTAAAATGCACTATTAAACTAGTAGGGTAGGGCAAACACAGACCCGATTAGATCATTTTATATTATGGTTAATTTAAGAATTCAGTAAAATTCTATCACATTTGTTCAATTTACGTCGCTCCTATTTCTGATAGCGTACTGGGCTAGGAGGCATCTTAAACCGCGTGGAATGGCGAGAAAAATGCACTATTAAACTTCTATGATAGGGCAATCAGAGACCCGATTAGATCATTTTCTATTTTGTTTAATATAAGAATTCAGGGAAATTCTATCACAATTGTTCAATTTACGTCGCTCCTATTTCAGATAGCGTATTGGGCTAAGCAGCATCTCAAAGTGCATGAAATGGCGAGTAAAATGAACTATTAAACTTCTAGGGTAAGGCAACCAGAGACCCGATTAGATCATTTTATATTACGGTTAATATAAGAATGCAGCGTAATTCTATCACATTTGTTCAATTTACGTCGCTCCTATTTCAGATAGCGTACTGGGCTCGGTGACATGTTAAAGCGCGTGGAATGGCGAGTAAAATGCACTATTAAACTTCTAGGGTATGGCGAACAGAGACCCGATTAGATCATTTTACATTATGGTTAATATAAGAATTCAGCGAAATTCTATCACATTTGTTCAATTTACGTCGCTCCTACTTCATATAGCGCATTGGGCTAAGCGGCATCTCAAAGCGCATGAAATGGCGAGGAAAATGCACTACTAAACTTCTAGGGTACGGCAAACAGAAACCCGATTAGATCATTTTATATTACGGTTAATATAAGAATTCAGCGTAATTCTATCACATTTGTTCAACTTACGTCGCTCCTATTTCAGATAGCGTATTGGTCTAAGCGGCATCTCAAAGCGCATGAAATGGCGAGTAAAACGCACTATTAAACTTCTAGGGTAGGGCAAACAGAGACCCGATTAGATAATTTATATTATGGTTAATTTAAGAATTCAGCGAAATTCTATCACATTTGTTCAACTTACGTCGCTCCTATTTCTGATAGCGTATTGGGCTAAGCGGCATCTCAAAGAGCATGACATGGCGAGTAAAATGCACTATTAAACTAGTAGGGTAGGGCAAACAGAGACCCGATTAGATCATTTTATATTATGGTTAATTTAAGAGTTCAGCGAAATTGCATCACATTTGATCAATTTACGTCGCTCCTATTTCGGATAGCGTATTGGGCTAAGCGGCATCTCAAAGCGCATGAAATGGCGAGTAAAATGCACTATTAAACTTCTAGGGAAAGGCAAACAGAGATCCGATTAGATCATTTTATATTACGGTTAATATAAGAATTCAGCGAAATTCTATCACATTTGTTCAGTTTACGTCGCTCCTATTTCAGATAGCCTACTGGGCTAGCCGGCATCGTAAAGCGCGTGGAATGGCGAGTAAAATGCACTATGAAACTTCGGTGGTAGGGCAAACAGAGACCCGATTAGATCATTTTACATTATGGTTAATATAAGAATTCAGCGAAATTCTATAACATTCGTTCAATTTCCGTCGCTACTATTTCAGATAGCGTATTGGGATAAGAGGCATCTCAAAGCGCATGAAATAGCGAGTAAAATGCACTCATAAACTTCTAGGGTAGGGCAAACAGAGACCCGATTAGATCATTTTACATTATGGTTAATATAAGAATTCAGCGAAATTCTATAACATTCGTTCAATTTCCGTCGCTCCTATTTCAGATAGCGTATTGGGCTAAGCAGCATCTCAAAGTGCATGAAATGGCGAGTAAAATGAACTATTGAACTTCTAGGGTAAGGCAACCAGAGACCCGATTAGATCATTTTATATTACGGTTAATATAAGAATTCAGCTTAATTCTATCACATTTGTTCAATTTACGTCGCTCCTATTTCAGATAGCGTACTGGGCTCGGCGGCTTCTTAAAGCGCGTATAATGGCGAGTAAAATGCACTATTAAACTTCTATGATAGGGCAATCAGAGACTCGAGTAGACCATTTTATATATCGTTTAATATACGAATTCAGCGAAATTCTATCAGATTTGTTCAATTTACGTCGCTCCTATTTCAGATGGCGTATTGGGCTAAGCGGCATCTCAAAGTGCCTGGAATGGCGAGTAAAATGCACTATTTACCTTCTAGGGTAGGGCGAACAGAGACCCGATTAGATCATTTTATATTTTGGTTAATATAAGAATGCAGCGTAACTCTATCACATTTGTTCAACTTACGTCGCTCCTATTTCAGATAGCCTACTGAGGTAGCCGGCATAGTAAAGCGCGTGGAATGGCGAGTAAAATGCACTATTAAACTTCTAGGGTATTACGAACAGAGACCCGATTAGATCATTTTACATTATTGTTAATATAAGAATTCAGCGAAATTCTATCACATTTGTTCAATTTACGCCGCTCCTGTTTCAGATAGCGTATTGGGCTAAGCGGCATCTCAAAGCGCATGAAATGGCGAGTAAAATGCACTATTAAACTTCTAGGGTAGGGCAAACAGAGACCCGATTAGATCATTTTATATTATGGTTAGTTTAAGAATTCAGCGAAATTCTATCACGTTTGTTCAATTTACGTCGCTACTATTTCTGATAGCGTATTGGGCTAAGCGGCATCTCAAAGAGCATCACATGGCGAGTAAAATGCACTATTAAACTAGTAGGGTAGGGCAAACACAGACCCGATTAGATCATTTTATATTATGGTTAATTTAAGAATTCAGTAAAATTCTATCACATTTGTACTATTTACGTCGCTCCTATTTCTGATAGCGTACTGGGCTAGGAGGCATCTTAAACCGCGTGGAATGGCGAGAAAAATGCACTATTAAACTTCTATGGTAGGGCAATCAGAGACCCGATTAGATCATTTTATATTTTGTTTAATATAAGAATTCAGGGAAATTCTATCACATTTGTTCAATTTACGTCGCTCCTATTTCAGATAGCGTATTGGGCTAAGCAGCATCTCAAAGTGCATGAAATGGCGAGTAAAATGAACTATTAAACTTCTAGGGTAAGGCAACCAGAGACCCGATTAGATCATTTTATATTACGGTTAATATAAGAATGCAGCGTAATTCTATCACATTTGTTCAATTTACGTCGCTCCTATTTCAGATAGCGTACTGGGCTCGGTGGCATGTTAAAGCGCGTGGAATGGCGAGTAAAATGCACTATTAAACTTCTAGGGTATGGCGAACAGAGACCGGATTAGATCATTTTACATTATGGTTAATATAAGAATTCAGCGAAATTCTATCACATTTGTTCAATTTACGTCGCTCCTATTTCAGATAGCGTACTGGGCTCGGTGGCATGTTAAAGCGCGTGGAATGGCGAGTAAAATGCACTATTAAACTTCTAGGGTATGGCGAACAGAGACCCGATTAGATCATTTTACATTATGGTTAATATAAGAATTCAGCGAAATTCTATCACATATGTTCAATTTACGTCGCTCCTATTTCAGATAGCATACTGGGCTAGGCGGCATCTTAAAGCGCGTGGAATGGCAAGTAAAATGCACTATTAAACTTCTATGATAGGGCAATCAGAGACCCGATTAGATCATTTTATATTTTGTTTAATATAAGGATTCAGGGAAATTCTATCACATTTGTTCAATTTACGTCACTCCTATTTCAGATAGCGCATTGGGCTAAGCGGCATCTCAAACCGCATGAAATGGCGAGTAAAATGCACAATTAAACTTCTAGGGTAGGGCAAACAGAGACCCGAGTAGATCATTTTATATTATGGATAATTTAAGAATTCAGCGAAATTCTATCACATTTGTTGAATTTACGTCGCTCCTATTTCTGATAGCGTATTGGGCTAAGCGGCATCTCAAAGAGCATGACATGGCGAGTAAAATGCACTATTAAACTAGTAGGGTAGGGCAAACACAGACCCGATTAGATCATTTTATATAATGGTTAATTTAAGAATTCAGTAAAATTCTATCACATTTGTACAATTTACGTCGCTCCTATTTCAGACAGCGCACTGGGCTAGGCGGCATCTTAAAGCGCGTGGAATGGCGAGTAAAATTCTCTAATTAACTTCTATGATAGGGCAATCAGAGACCCGATTATATCATTTTATATTTTGGTTAATATAAGAATTCAGCGAAATTCTATCACATTTGTTCAATTTACGTCGCTCCTATTTCAGATAGCGTATTGGGCCAAGCGGC
>CAKAJE020000626.1:0-220434 GCA_916610135.2 Macropis europaea | reverse complement strand
CTTCAGGGAAATTCTATCACATTTGTTCAATTTACATCGCTCCTATTTCAGATAGGTTACAGGGCTAAGCGGCATCTTGAAGCGCATGAAATGACGAGAGAAATGCACTATCAAACTTCTAGGGTAGGGCGAACAGAGACCCGATTAGATCATTTTACATTAAGGTTAATATAAGAATTCAGCGAAATTCTATCACATTTGTTCAATTTACGTCGCTCCTATTTCAGATAGCGTACTGGGCTAGGCGTCATCTTAAAGCGCGTGGAATGGCGAGTAAATGCACTATTAAACTTCTATGATAGGGCAATCAGAGACCCGATTAGATCATTTTATATTTTGGGTTAATATAAGGATTCAGCGAAATTCTATCACATTTGTTCAATTTACGTCGCTCCTATTTCAGATAGCGTATTGGGCTAAGCGGCATCTCAAAGCGCATGAAATGGCGAGTGAAATGCACTGTCAAACTTCTAGGATAATTCAAACAGAGACCCGGTTAGATCATTTTATATTACGGTTAATATAAGAATTCAGCGTAATTCTATCACATTTGTTCAACTTACGTCGCTCCTATTTCAGATAGCGTACTGGGCTAGGCGACATCTTAAAGCACGTGGAACGGCGAGTAAAATGCTCTACTAAACTTCTATGATAGGGCAATCAGAGCCCCAATTAGATCATTTTATATTTTGTTCAATATAAGATTTCAGGGAAATTCTATCACATTTGTTCAATTTACGTCGCTCCTATTTCAGATAGCGTATTGGGCTAGACGGTATCTTAAAGCGCCTGGATGGGCGAGTAAAATGCACTACTAAACTTCTATGATAGGGCAATCAGAGCCCCAATTAGATCATTTTATATGTTGTTCAATATAAGATTTCAGGGAAATTCTATCACATTTGTTCAATTTACGTCGCTCCTATTTCAGATAGCGTATTGGGCTAAGCGGCATCTCAAAGCGCATGAAATGGCGAGTGAAATGCACTATTAAACTTCTAGGGTAGGGCAATCAGAGACCCGATTAGATCATTTTATATTTTGGTTAATATAAGAATTAAGCGAAATTCTATCACATTTGTTCAATTTACGTCGCTCCTATTTCAGATGGCGTACTGGGCTAGACGGCATCTTAAAGCGCGTGGAAGGGCGAGTAAAATGCACTATTAAAGTTCTATGATAGGGCGAACAGAGACCCGATTAGATCATTTTATATTATGGTTAATTTAAGAATTCAGCGAAATTCTATCACATTCGTTCAATTTACGTCGCTTCTATTTCAGATAGCGTATTGGACAAAGCGGCATCTCAAAGCGCATGAAATGACGAGTAAAATGCACTATTAAACTTCTCGGCTAGGGCGAACAGAGACCCGATTAAATCATTTTATATTATGGTCAATTTAAGAATTCAGCAAAATTCTATCACATTTGTTCAATTTACGTCGTTCCTATTTCAGATAGCGTACTGGGCTATGCGGCATCACAAAGCGCATGAAATGGCGAGTGAAATGCACTATTCAACTTCTAGGGTAGGGCGAACAGAGACCCGATTAGATCATTTTACATTAAGGGTAATATAATAATTCAGGGAAATTCTATCACATTTGTTCAATTTACGTCGCCCCTATTTCAGATAGCGTAATGGGCTAGGCGGCATCTTAAAGCGCGTGGAATGGCGAGTAAAATGCACTATGAAACTACAATGATAGGGCAATAAGAGACCCGATTAAATCATTTTATATTTTGGTTAATATAAGGATTCAGCGAAATTCTATCACATTTGTTCAACTTACGCCGCTCCTGCTTGAGATACCGTACTGGACTAGGCGGCAACTTAAAGCGCGTGGAATGGCGAGTAAAATGCAGTACTAAACTTCTATGATAGGGCAATCGGAGTCCCGATTAGATCATTTTATATTTTGTTTAATATAAGATCTCAGGGAAATCCTATCACGTTTGTTCAATTTACGTCGCTCCTATTTCAGATAGCGTATTGGGCTAAGCGGCATCGCAAAGCGCATGAAATGGCGAGCAAAATGCACTGTTAAACTTCTAGGGTAGGGCAAACAGAGACCCGATTAGATCATTTCATATTATGGTTTATTTAAGAATTCAGAAAAATTCTATCACATTTGTTATAATTTACGTCGCTCCTGTTTCAAATAGCTTATTGGGCTAAGCGGCATCTCAAAGCGCATGAAATGACGAGTGAAATGCACTACTAAACTTCTAGGATAGGGCAAACAGAGACCCGATCAGATCATTTTATATTACGGTTAATATAAGAATTCAGCGTAATTCTATCACATTTGTTCAACTACGTCGCTCCTATTTCAGACAGCATACTGGGCTAGGCGGCATCTTAAAGCGCGTGGAATGGCGAGTAAAATGCACTATTAAACTTCTATGATAGGGCTATCAGAGACCCGATTAGATCATTTTATATTTTGGTTAATATAAGAATTCAGCGAAATTCTATCACATTTGTTCAATTTACGTCGCTCCTATTTCAGGTAGCGTATTGGGCTAAGCGGCATCTCAACGCGCATGAAATGGCGAATAAAATGCACTATTAATCTTCTCGGCTAGGGCGAACAGAAACCCGATTAGATCATTTTATATTATGGTTAATTTAAGAATTCAGGGAAATTCTATCAAATTTGTTCAATTTACGTCGCTCCTATTTCAGATAGCGTACTGGGCTAGGCGGCATCTTAAAGCGCGTGGAATGGCGAGTGAAATTCACTATTTAACTTCGATGATAGGCAATCAGGGACCCGATTAGATCATTTTATATTTGGGTTAATATAAGAATTCAGGGAAATTCTATCACATTTGTTCAATTTACGTCGCTCCTATTTCAGATAGCGTATTTGGATAAGCGGCATCTCAAAGCGCATGAAATGGCGAGTAAAATGCAATACTAAACTTCTAGGATAAGGCAAACTGAGACCCGATTAGGTCATTTTATATTACGGTTAATATAAGAATTAAGCGTAATTCTATCACATTTGTTCAACTTACGTCGCTCCTATTTTAGATAGCGTACTGGCTAGGCGGCATCTTAAAGCGCGTGGAATGGCGAGTAAAATGCACTACTAAACTTCTATGAGTAGGGCAATCAGAGACCCGATTAGATCATTTTATATTTTGTTTAATATAAGACTTCAGGGAAATTCTATCACATTTGTTCAATTTACATCGCTCCTATTTCAGATAGGTTACAGGGCTAAGCGGCATCTTGAAGCGCATGAAATGACGAGAGAAATGCACTATCAAACTTCTAGGGTAGGGCGAACAGAGACCCGATTAGATCATTTTACATTAAGGTTAATATAAGAATTCAGCGAAATTCTATCACATTTGTTCAATTTACGTCGCTCCTATTTCAGATAGCGTACTGGGCTAGGCGTCATCTTAAAGCGCGTGGAATGGCGAGTAAAATGCACTATTAAACTTCTATGATAGGGCAATCAGAGACCCGATTAGATCATTTTATATTTTGGTTAATATAAGGATTCAGCGAAATTCTATCACATTTGTTCAATTTACGTCGCTCCTATTTCAGATAGCGTATTGGGCTAAGCGGCATCTCAAAGCGCATGAAATGGCGAGTGAAATGCACTGTCAAACTTCTAGGATAATTCAAACAGAGACCCGGTTAGATCATTTTATATTACGGTTAATATAAGAATTCAGCGTAATTCTATCACATTTGTTCAACTTACGTCGCTCCTATTTCAGATAGCGTACTGGGCTAGGCGACATCTTAAAGCACGTGGAACGGCGAGTAAAATGCTCTACTAAACTTCTATGATAGGGCAATCAGAGCCCCAATTAGATCATTTTATATTTTGTTCAATATAAGATTTCAGGGAAATTCTATCACATTTGTTCAATTTACGTCGCTCCTATTTCAGATAGCGTATTGGGCTAGACGGTATCTTAAAGCGCCTGGAAGGGCGAGTAAAATGCACTACTAAACTTCTATGATAGGGCAATCAGAGCCCCAATTAGATCATTTTATATGTTGTTCAATATAAGATTTCAGGGAAATTCTATCACATTTGTTCAATTTACGTCGCTCCTATTTCAGATAGCGTATTGGGCTAAGCGGCATCTCAAAGCGCATGAAATGGCGAGTGAAATGCACTATTAAACTTCTAGGGTAGGGCAATCAGAGACCCGATTAGATCATTTTATATTTTGGTTAATATAAGAATTAAGCGAAATTCTATCACATTTGTTCAATTTACGTCGCTCCTATTTCAGATGGCGTACTGGGCTAGACGGCATCTTAAAGCGCGTGGAAGGGCGAGTAAAATGCACTATTAAAGTTCTATGATAGGGCGAACAGAGACCCGATTAGATCATTTTATATTATGGTTAATTTAAGAATTCAGCGAAATTCTATCACATTCGTTCAATTTACGTCGCTTCTATTTCAGATAGCGTATTGGACAAAGCGGCATCTCAAAGCGCATGAAATGACGAGTAAAATGCACTATTAAACTTCTAGGGTAGGGCGAACAGAGACCCGATTAATCATTTTATATTATGGTCAATTTAAGAATTCAGCAAAATTCTATCAATTTGTTCAATTTACGTCGTTCCTATTTCAGATAGCGTACTGGGCTATGCGGCATCACAAAGCGCATGAAATGGCGAGTGAAAATGCACTATTCAACTTCTAGGGTAGGGCGAACAGAGACCCGATTAGATCATTTTACATTAAGGGTAATATAATAATTCAGGGAAATTCTATCACATTTGTTCAATTTACGTCGCCCCTATTTCAGATAGCGTAATGGGCTAGGCGGCATCTTAAAGCGCGTGGAATGGCGAGTAAAATGCACTATGAAACTACAATGATAGGGCAATAAGAGACCCGATTAAATCATTTTATAATTTTGGTTAATATAAGGATTCAGCGAAATTCTATCACATTTGTTCAACTTACGCCGCTCCTGCTTGAGATACCGTACTGGACTAGGCGGCAACTTAAAGCGCGTGGAATGGCGAGTAAAATGCAGTACTAAACTTCTATGATAGGGCAATCGGAGTCACGATTAGATCATTTTATATTTTGTTTAATATAAGATCTCAGGGAAATCCTATCACGTTTGTTCAATTTACGGTCGCTCCTATTTCAGATAGCGTATTGGGCTAAGCGGGCATCGCAAAGCGCATGAAATGCGAGCAAAATGCACTGTTAAACTTCTAGGGTAGGGCAAACAGAGACCCGATTAGATCATTTCATATTATGGTTTATTTAAGAATTCAGAAAATTCTATCACATTTGTTATAATTTACGTCGCTCCTGTTTCAAATAGCTTATTGGGCTAAGCGGCATCTCAAAGCGCATGAAATGACGAGTGAAATGCACTACTAAACCTTCTAGGATAGGGCAAACAGAGACCCGATCAGATCATTTTATATTACGGTTAATATAAGAATTCAGCGTAATTCTATCACATTTGTTCAACTACGTCGCTCCTATTTCAGACAGCATACTGGGCTAGGCGGCATCTTAAAGCGCGTGGAATGGCGAGTAAAATGCACTATTAAACTTCTATGATAGGGCTATCAGAGACCCGATTAGATCATTTTATATTTTGGTTAATATAAGAATTCAGCGAAATTCTATCACATTTGTTCAATTTACGTCGCTCCTATTTCAGGTAGCGTATTGGGCTAAGCGGCATCTCAACGCGCATGAAATGGCGAATAAAATGCACTATTAATCTTCTCGGCTAGGGCGAACAGAAACCCGATTAGATCATTTTATATTATGGTTAATTTAAGAATTCAGGGAAATTCTATCAAATTTGTTCAATTTACGTCGCTCCTATTTCAGATAGCGTACTGGGCTAGGCGGCATCTTAAAGCGCGTGGAATGGCGAGTGAAATTCACTATTTAACTTCGATGATAGGGCAATCAGGGACCCGATTAGATCATTTTATATTTGGGTTAATATAAGAATTCAGGGAAATTCTATCACATTTGTTCAATTTACGTCGCTCCTATTTCAGATAGCGTATTTGGATAAGCGGCATCTCAAAGCGCATGAAATGGCGAGTAAAATGCAATACTAAACTTCTAGGATAAGGCAAACTGAGACCCGATTAGGTCATTTTATATTACGGTTAATATAAGAATTAAGCGTAATTCTATCACATTTGTTCAACTTACGTCGCTCCTATTTTAGATAGCGTACTGGGCTAGGCGGCATCTTAAAGCGCGTGGAATGGCGAGTAAAATGCACTACTAAACTTCTATGATAGGGCAATCAGAGACCCGATTAGATCATTTTATATTTTGTTTAATATAAGACTTCAGGGAAATTCTATCACATTTGTTCAATTTACATCGCTCCTATTTCAGATAGGTTACAGGGCTAAGCGGCATCTTGAAGCGCATGAAATGACGAGAGAAATGCACTATCAAACTTCTAGGGTAGGGCGAACAGAGACCCGATTAGATCATTTTACATTAAGGTTAATATAAGAATTCAGCGAAATTCTATCACATTTGTTCAATTTACGTCGCTCCTATTTCAGATAGCGTACTGGGCTAGGCGTCATCTTAAAGCGCGTGGAATGGCGAGTAAAATGCACTATTAAACTTCAATGATAGGGCAATCAGAGACCCGATTAGATCATTTTATATTTTGGTTAATATAAGGATTCAGCGAAATTCTATCACATTTGTTCAATTTACGTCGCTCCTATTTCAGATAGCGTATTTGGATAAGCGGCATCTCAAAGCGCATGAAATGGCGAGTGAAATGCACTGTCAAACTTCTAGGATAATTCAAACAGAGACCCGGTTAGATCATTTTATATTACGGTTAATATAAGAATTCAGCGTAATTCTATCACATTTGTTCAACTTACGTCGCTCCTATTTCAGATAGCGTACTGGGCTAGGCGACATCTTAAAGCACGTGGAACGGCGAGTAAAATGCTCTACTAAACTTCTATGATAGGGCAATCAGAGCCCCAATTAGATCATTTTATATTTTGTTCAATATAAGATTTCAGGGAAATTCTATCACATTTGTTCAATTTACGTCGCTCCTATTTCAGATAGCGTATTGGGCTAGACGGTATCTTAAAGCGCCTGGAAGGGCGAGTAAAATGCACTACTAAACTTCTATGATAGGGCAATCAGAGCCCCAATTAGATCATTTTATATGTTGTTCAATATAAGATTTCAGGGAAATTCTATCACATTTGTTCAATTTACGTCGCTCCTATTTCAGATAGCGTATTGGGCTAAGCGGCATCTCAAAGCGCATGAAATGGCGAGTGAAATGCACTATTAAACTTCTAGGGTAGGGCAATCAGAGACCCGATTAGATCATTTTATATTTTGGTTAATATAAGAATTAAGCGAAATTCTATCACATTTGTTCAATTTACGTCGCTCCTATTTCAGATGGCGTACTGTGCTAGACGGCATCTTAAAGCGCGTGGAAGGGCGAGTAAAATGCACTATTAAAGTTCTATGATAGGGCGAACAGAGACCCGATTAGATCATTTTATATTATGGTTAATTTAAGAATTCAGCGAAATTCTATCACATTCGTTCAATTTACGTCGCTTCTATTTCAGATAGCGTATTGGACAAAGCGGCATCTCAAAGCGCATGAAATGACGAGTAAAATGCACTATTACACTTCTATGATAGGGCAATCAGAGACCCGATTAGATCATTTTATATTTTGGTTAATATAAGAATTCAGCGAAATTCTATCACATTTGTTCAATTTACGTCGCTCCTATTTCAGATAGCTTATTGGGCTAAGCGGCATCTCAAAGCGCATGAAATGTCGAGTGAAATGCACTATTAAACTTCTAGGGTAGGGCGAACAGAGACTCGATTAGATCATTTTATATTATGGTTAATTTAAGAATTCAACGAAATTCTATCACATTTGTTCAATTTACGTCGCTCCCATTTCAGATAGCGTATTGGGCTACGCGGCATCTTAAAGCGCGTGGAAAGGCGAGTAAAATGCTCTACTAAACTTCAATGGTAGGGCAATCAGAGACCCGATTAGATCATTTTATATTTTGGTTAATATAAGGATTCAGCGAAATTCTATCACTTTTGTTCAACTTACGTCGCTCCTATTTCAGATAGCGTACTGGGCTATGCGGCATCTCAATGCGCATGAAATGGCGAGCAAAATCCACTATTAATCTTCTAGGGTATGGCAAACAGAGACCCGATTAGATCATATTACATTATGGTTAGTAAAAGAATTAAGAGTAATTCTATCACATTTGTTCAATTTACGTCACTCCTATTTCAGATAGCCTACTGGGCTAGCCGGCACCTTAAAGCGCGTGGAATAGCGAGAAAAATGCACTACTACCCTTCTATGGTAGGGCAATCAGAGACCCGATTAGATCATTTTATATTTTGGTTAATATAAGAATTCAGCGAAATCCTATCACGTTTGTTCAATTTACGTCGCTCCTATTCCAGATAGCGTATTGGGCTTAGCGGCATCTTAAAGCGCGTGGAATGGCGAGTAAAATGCTCTACTAAACTTCTATGGTAGGGCAATCAGAGACCCGATTAGATCATTTTATATTTTGTTTAATATAAGATTTCAGGGAAATTGTATCACATTTGATCAATTTACGTCGCTCCTATTTCAGATAGCGTATTCGGCTAAGCGGCATCTCAAAGCGCATGAAGTGGCGAATAAAATTCACTATTAAACTTCTAGGCTAGGGCGAACAGAGACCCGATCAGATCATTTTACATTATGGTTAATAAAAGAATTCAGCGAAATTCTATCACATTTGTTCAACTTACGTCGCTCCTATTTCAGATAGCGTATTGGGCTAAGCGGCATCTCAAAGCGCATGAAATGGCGAGTGAAATGCACCATTAGACTTCTATGGTAAGGCGAACAGAGACCCGATTAGACCATTTTACATTAAGGTTAATATAAGAATTCACGGAAATTCTATTACATTTGTTCAATTTACGTCACTCCTATTTCAGATAGCCTACTGGGCTAGCCGGCATCTTAAAGCGCGTGGAATAGCGAGTAAAATGCACTATTAGCCTTCTATGATAGGGCAATCAGAGACCCGATTAGATCATTTTATATTTTGGTTAATATAAGAATTCAGCGAAATCCTATCACGTTTGTTCAATTTACGTCGCTCCAATTCCAGATAGCGTATTGGGCTAAGCGGCATCTCAAAGCGCATGAAATGGCGAGTGAAATGCACTATTGAACTTCTAGGGTAGGGCGAACAGAGACCCGATTAGATCATTTTACATTAAGGTTAATATAAGAATTCAGGGAAATTCTATCACATTTGTTCAATTTACGTCGCTCCTATTTCAGATAGCGTATTGGGCGAAGCGGCATCTCAAAGCGCATGAAACGGCGAGCAAAATCCACTATTAAACTTCTAGGGTATGGCAAACAGAGTCCCGATTAGATCATTTTATATCATGGTTAATTTAAGAATTCAGCAAAATTCTATCACATTTGTTCAATTTACGTCGTTCCTATTTCAGATAGCGTACTGGGCTAGACGGCATCTTAAAGCGCGTGGAATGGCGAGTAAAATGCAGTACTAAACTTCTATGATAGGGCAATCGGAGTCCCGATTAGATCATTTTATATTTTGTTTAATATAAGATTTCAGGGAAATTCTATCACATTTGTTCAATTTACGTCGCTCCTATTTCAGATAGCGTATTGGGCTCAGCGGCATCTCAAAGCGCATTACATGACGAGCAAAATGCACTATCAAACATCTAGGGTATTGCAAACAGAGACCCGATTAGATCATTTTATATTATGGTTAACTTAAGAATTCAACGAAATTCTATCACACTTGTTCAATTTACGTCGCTCCGATTTCAGATAGCGTATTGGGCTAAGAGGCATCTCAAAGCGCATGAAATGTCGAGCAAAATGCACTATTAAACTTCTAGGGTAGGGCGAACAGAGAACCGATTAGATCATTTTACATTAAGGTTAGTATAAGAATTCAGGGAAATCCTATCACGTTTGTTCAATTTACGTCGCTCCTATTTCAGATAGCGTATTGGGCTAAGCGGCATCTCAAAGCGCATGAAATGGCGAGCAAAATGCACTGTTAAACTTCTAGGGTAAGGCAAACAGAGACCCGATTAGATCATTTCATATTATGGTTTATTTAAGAATTCAGAAAAATTCTATCACATTTGTTATAATTTACGTCGCTCCTATTTCAAATAGCTTATTGGGCTAAGCGGCATCTCAAAGCGCATGAAATGACGAGTGAAATGCACTACTAAACTTCTAGGATAGGGCAAACAGAGACCCGATCAGATCATTTTATATTACGGTTAATATAAGAATTCAGCGTAATTCTATCACATTTGTTCAACTACGTCGCTCCTATTTCAGACAGCATACTGGGCTAGGCGGCATCTTAAAGCGCGTGGAATGGCGAGTAGAATGCACTATTAAACTTCTATGATAGGGCTATCAGAGACCCGATTAGATCATTTTATATTTTGGTTAATATAAGAATTCAGCGAAATTCTATCAAATTTGTTCAATTTACGTCGCTCCTATTTCAGATAGCGTACTGGGCTAGGCGGCATCTTAAAGCGCGTGGAATGGCGAGTGAAATTCACTATTTAACTTCGATGATAGGGCAATCAGGGACCCGATTAGATCATTTTATATTTGGGTTAATATAAGAATTCAGGGAAATTCTATCACATTTGTTCAATTTACGTCGCTCCTATTTCAGATAGCGTATTTGGATAAGCGGCATCTCAAAGCGCATGAAATGGCGAGTAAAATGCAATACTAAACTTCTAGGATAAGGCAAACTGAGACCCGATTAGGTCATTTTATATTACGGTTAATATAAGAATTAAGCGTAATTCTATCAAATTTGTTCAACTTACGTCGCTCCTATTTTAGATAGCGTACTGGGCTAGGCGGCATCTTAAAGCGCGTGGAATGGCGAGTAAAATGCACTACTAAACTTCTATGATAGGGCAATCAGAGACCCGATTAGATCATTTTATATTTTGTTTAATATAAGACTTCAGGGAAATTCTATCACATTTGTTCAATTTACATCGCTCCTATTTCAGATAGGTTACAGGGCTAAGCGGCATCTTAAAGCGCATGAAATGACGAGAGAAATGCACTATCAAACTTCTAGGGTAGGGCGAACAGAGACCCGATTAGATCATTTTACATTAAGGTTAATATAAGAATTCAGCGAAATTCTATCACATTTGTTCAATTTACGTCGCTCCTATTTCAGATAGCGTACTGGGCTAGGCGTCATCTTAAAGCGCGTGGAATGGCGAGTAAAATGCACTATTAAACTTCTATGATAGGGCAATCAGAGACCCGATTAGATCATTTTATATTTTGGTTAATATAAGGATTCAGCGAAATTCTATCACATTTGTTCAATTTACGTCGCTCCTATTTCAGATAGCGTATTGGGCTAAGCGGCATCTCAAAGCGCATGAAATGGCGAGTGAAATGCACTGTCAAACTTCTAGGATAATTCAAACAGAGACCCGGTTAGATCATTTTATATTACGGTTAATATAAGAATGCAGCGTAATTCTATCACATTTGTTCAACTTACGTCGCTCCTATTTCAGATAGCGTACTGGGCTAGGCGACATCTTAAAGCACGTGGAACGGCGAGTAAAATGCTCTACTAAACTTCTATGATAGGGCAATCAGAGCCCCAATTAGATCATTTTATATTTTGTTCAATATAAGATTTCAGGGAAATTCAATCACATTTGTTCAATTTACGTCGCTCCTACTTCAGATAGCGTATTGGGCTAGACGGTATCTTAAAGCGCCTGGAAGGGCGAGTAAAATGTACTACTAAACTTCTATGATAGGGCAATCAGAGCCCCAATTAGATCAGTTTATATGTTGTTCAATATAAGATTTCAGGGAAATTCTATCACATTTGTTCAATTTACGTCGCTCCTATTTCAGATAGCGTATTGGGCTAAGCGGCATCTCAAAGCGCATGAAATGGCGAGTGAAATGCACTATTAAACTTCTAGGGTAGGGCAATCAGAGACCCGATTAGATCATTTTATATTTTGGTTAATATAAGAATTCAGCGAAATTCTATCACATTTGTTCAATTTACGTCGCTCCTATTTCAGATGGCGTACTGGGCTAGGCGGCATCTTAAAGCGCGTGGAAGGGCGAGTAAAATGCACTATTAAAGTTCTATGATAGGGCGAACAGAGACCCGATTAGATCATTTTATATTATGGTTAATTTAAGAATTCAGCGAAATTCTATCACATTCGTTCAATTTACGTCGCTTCTATTTCAGATAGCGTATTGGACAAAGCGGCATCTCAAAGCGCATGAAATGACGAGTAAAATGCACTATTACACTTCTCATGATAGGGCAATCAGAGACCCGATTAGATCATTTTATATTTTGGTTAATATAAGAATTCAGCGAAATTCTATCACATTTGTTCAATTTACGTCGCTCCTATTTCAGATAGCGTATTGGGCTAAGCGGCATCTCAAAGCGCATGAAATGGCGAGTGAAATGCACTGTCAATCTTCTAGGATAATTCAAACAGAGACCCGATTAG
This sequence comes from Macropis europaea, assembly GCA_916610135.2. Classification (NCBI taxonomy): domain Eukaryota; kingdom Metazoa; phylum Arthropoda; class Insecta; order Hymenoptera; family Melittidae; genus Macropis; species Macropis europaea. The sequence goes on along the minus strand of CAKAJE020000626.1, from coordinate 207,789 downwards.
ATCATTTTACATTATGGTCAATATATGAATTCAGCGAAATTCTATCACATTTGTTCAATTTACATCGCTCCTATTTCAGATAGCGTATTGGGCTAAGCGACATCTCAAAGCGTATGAAATGGCGAATAAAATGCACTATTAAAGTTCTATGATAGGGCGAACAGAGACCCGATTAAATCATTTTATATTATGGTTAATTTAAGAATTCAGCGAAATTCTATCACATTCGTTCAATTTACGTCGCTTCTATTTCAGATAGCGTATTGGACAAAGCGGCATCTCAAAGCGCATGAAATGGCGAGTAAAATGCACTATTACACTTCTATGATAGGGCAATCAGAGACCCGATTAGATCATTTTATATTTTGGTTAATATAAGAATTCAGCGAAATTCTATCACATTTGTTCAATTTACGTCGCTCCTATTTCAGATAGCTTATTGGGCTACGCGGCATCTTAAAGCGCGTGGAATGGCGAGTAAAATGCTCTACTAAACTTCAATGGTAGGGCAATCAGAGACCCGATTAGATCATTTTATATTTTGGTTAATATAAGGATTCAGCGAAATTCTATCACTTTTGTTCAACTTACGTCGCTCCTATTTCAGATAGCGTACTGGGCTATGCGTAATCTCAATGCGCATGAAATGGCGAGCAAAATCCACTATTAAACTTCTAGGGTATGGCAAACAGAGACCCGATTAGATCATATTACATTATGGTTAATAAAAGAATTAAGAGTAATTCTATCACATTTGTTCAATTTACGTCACTCCTATTTCAGATAGCCTACTGGGCTAGCCGGCACCTTAAAGCGCGTGGAATAGTGAGAAAAATGCACTATTAGCCTTCTATGATAGGGCAATCAGAGACCCGATTAGATCATTTGATATTTTGGTTAATATAAGAATTCAGCGAAATCCTATCACGTTTGTTCAATTTACGTCGCTCCTATTCCAGATAGCGTATTGGGCTTAGCGGCATCTTAAAGCGCGTGGAATGGCGAGTAAAATGCTCTACTAAACTTCTATGGTAGGGCAATCAGAGACCCGATTAGATCATTTTATATTTTGTTTAATATAAGGTTTCAGGGAAATTGTATCACATTTGACCAATTTACGTCGCTCCTATTTCAGATAGCGTATTCGGCTAAGCGGCATCTCAAAGCGCATGAAGTGGCGAATAAAATTCACTATTAAACTTCTAGGCTAGGGCGAACAGAGACCCGATCAGATCATTTTACATTATGGTTAATAAAAGAATTCAGCGAAATTCTATCACATTTGTTCAACTTACGTCGCTCCTATGTCAGATAGCGTATTGGGCTAAGCGGCATCTCAAAGCGCATGAAATGGCGAGTGAAATGCACCATTAGACTTCTATGGTAAGGCGAACAGAGACCCGATTAGACCATTTTACATTAAGGTTAATATAAGAATTCACGGAAATTCTATTACATTCGTTCAATTTACGTCACTCCTATTTCAGATAGCCTACTGGGCTAGTCGGCATCTTAAAGCGCGTGGAATGGCGAGTAAAATGCACTATTAGCCTTCTATGATAGGGCAATCAGAGACCCGATTAGATCATTTTATATTTTGGTTAATATAAGAATTCAGCGAAATCCTATCACGTTTGTTCAATTTACGTCGCTCCAATTCCAGATAGCGTATTGGTCTAAGCGGCATCTCAAAGCGCATGAAATGGCGAATAAAATGCACTATTAACGTCTAGGCTAGGGCGAACAGAGACCCGATTAGATCATTGTATATTATCGGTTAATTTAAGAATTCAACGAAATTCTATCACATTTGTTCGATTTACGTCGCTCCTATTTCAGATAGCGTATTGGGCTAAGCGGCATCTCAAAGCCGATGAAATGGCGAGTAAAATGCACTATTAAACTTCTAGGGTAAGGCAAAACAGAGACCCGATTAGATCATATTACATTATGGTTAATAAAAGAATTAAGAGTAATTCTATCACATTTGTTCAATTTACGTCACTCCTATTTCAGATAGCCTACTGGGCTAGCCGGCATCTTAAAGCGCGTGGAATAGCGAGTACAATGCACTATTAGCCTTCTATGATAAGGGCAATCAGAGACCCGATTAGATCATTTTATATTTTGGTTAATATAAGAATTCAGCGAAATCCTATCACGTTTGTTCAATTTACGTCGCTCCAATTCCAGATAGGCGTATTGGGCTAAGAGGCATCTCAAAGCGCATCAAATGGCGAGCAAAATCCTCTATTAAACTTCTAGGGTATGGCAAACAGAGACCCGATTAGATCATTTTATATCATGGTTAATTTAAGAATTCAGCAAAATTCTATCACATTTGTTCAATTTACGTCGCTCCTATTTCAGATAGCGTACTGGGCTAGGCGGCATCTTAAAGCGCGTGGAATGGCGAGTAAAATGCAGTACTAATCTTCTATGATAGGGCAATCGGAGTCCCGATTAGATCATTTTATATTTTGTTTAATATAAGATTTCAGGGAAATTCTATCACATTTGTTCAATTTACGTCGCTCCTATTTCAGATAGCGTATTGGGCTAAGCGGCATCTCAAAGCGCCTTAAATGGCGAGCAAATGCACTATCAAACATCTAGGGTATTGCAAACAGAGACCCGATTAGATCATTTTATATTATGGTTAATTTAAGAATTCAACGAAATTCTATCACACTTGTTCAATTTACGTCGCTCCTATTTCAGATAGCGTACTGGCTAAGAGGCATCTCAAAGCGCATGAAATGTCGAGTAAAATGCACTATTAAACTTCTAGGGTAGGGCGAACAGAGAACCGATTAGATCATTTTACATTAAGGTTAATATAAGAATTCAGGGAAATCCTATCACGTTTGTTCAATTTACGTCGCTCCTATTTCAGATAGCGTATTGGGCTAAGCGGCATCTCAAAGCGCATGAAATGGCGAGCAAAATGCACTGTTAAACTTCTAGGGTAGGGCAAACAGAGACCCGATTAGATCATTTCATATTATGGTTTATTTAAGAATTCAGAAAAATTCTATCACATTTGTTATAATTTACGTTGCTCCTATTTCAGATAGCTTATTGGGCTAAGCGGCATCCTCAACGCGCTTGAAATGACGAGTGAAATGCACTACTAAACTTCTAGGATAGGGCAAACAGAGACCCGATCAGATCATTTTATATTACGGTTAATATAAGAATTCAGCGTAATTCTATCACATTTGTTCAATTTACGTCGCTGATATTTGAGAAAGCGTATTGGGCTAAGCGGCATCTCAAAGCGCAAGAAATGGCGAGTAAAATGCACTACTAAACTTCTATGATAGGGCAATCAGAGACCCGATTAGATCATTTTATATTTTGTTTAATATAAGACTTCAGGGAAATTCTATCACATTTGTTCAATTTACGTCGCTCCTATTTCAGATAGCGTACTGGGCTAGGCGTCATCTTAAAGCGCGTGGAATGGCGAGTAAAATGCACTATTAAACTTCTATGATAGGGCAATCAGAGACCCGATTAGATCATTTTATATTTTGGTTAATATAAGGATTCAGCGAAATTCTATCACATTTGTTCAATTTACGTCGCTCCTATTTCAGATAGCGTATTGGGCTAAGCGGCATCTCAAAGCGCATGAAATGGCGAGTGAAATGCACTGTCAAACTTCTAGGATAATTCAAACAGAGGCCCGGTTAGATCATTTTATATTACGGTTAATATAAGAATTCAGCGTAATTCTATCACATTTGTTCAACTTACGTCGCTCCTATTTCAGATAGCGTACTGGGCTAGGCGACATCTTAAAGCACGTGGAACGGCGAGTAAAATGCTCTACTAAACTTCTATGATAGGGCAATCAGAGCCCCAATTAGATCATTTTATATTTTGTTCAATATAAGATTTCAGGGAAATTCTATCACATTTGTTCAATTTACGTCGCTCCTATTTCAGATAGCGTATTGGGCTAGACGGTATCTTAAAGCGCCTGGAAGGGCGAGTAAAATTCACTACTAAACTTCTATGATAGGGCAATCAGAGCCCCAATTAGATCATTTTATATTTTGTTCAATATAAGATTTCAGGGAACTTCTATCACATTTGTTCAATTTACGTCGCTCCTATTTCAGATAGCGTATTGGGCTAAGCGGCATCTCAAAGCGCATGAAATGGCGAGTGAAATGCACTGTCAAACTTCTAGGATAATTCAAACAGAGACCCGATTAGATCATTTTACATTATGGTCAATATATGAATTCAGCGAAATTCTATCACATTTGTTCAATTTACGTTGCTCATATTTCAGATAGCGTATTGGGCTAAGCGGCACCTCAAAGCGCATGAAATGGCGAGTAAAATGCACGATTAAACTTCTAGGGTAGGGCAATCAGAGACCCGATTAGATCATTTTATATTTTGGTTAATATAAGAATTCAGCGAAATTCTATCACATTCGTTCAATTTACGTCGCTTCTATTTCAGATAGCGTATTGGACAAAGCGGCATCTCAAAGCGCATGAAATGACGAGTAAAATGCACTATTACACTTCTATGATAGGGCAATCAGAGACCCGATTAGATCATTTTATATTTTGGTTAATATAAGAATTCAGCGAAATTCTATCACATTTGTTCAATTTACGTCGCTCCTATTTCAGATAGCGTATTGGGCTAAGCGGCATCTCAAAGCACATGAAATGGCGAGTGAAATGCACTGTCAAACTTCTAGGATAATTCAAACAGAGACCCGATTAGATCATTTTACATTATGGTCAATATATGAATTCAGCGAAATTCTATCACATTTGTTCAATTTACATCGCTCCTATTTCAGATAGCGTATTGGGCTAAGCGACATCTCAAAGCGTATGAAATGGCGAATAAAATGCACTATTAAAGTTCTATGATAGGGCGAACAGAGACCCGATTAGATCATTTTATATTATGGTTAATTTAAGAATTCAGCGAAATTCTATCACATTCGTTCAATTTACGTCGCTTCTATTTCAGATAGCGTATTGGACAAAGCGGCATCTCAAAGCGCATGAAATGGCGAGTAAAATGCACTATTACACTTCTATGATAGGGCAATCAGAGACCCGATTAGATCATTTTATATTTTGGTTAATATAAGAATTCAGCGAAATTCTATCACATTTGTTCAATTTACGTCGCTCCTATTTCAGATAGCTTATTGGGCTAAGCGGCATCTCAAAGCGCATGAAATGTCGAGTGAAATGCACTATTAAACTTCTAGGGTTGGGCGAACAGAGACTCGATTAGATCATTTCATATTATGGTTAATTTAAGAATTCAGCGAAATTCTATCACATTTGTTCAATTTACGTCGCTCCCATTTCAGATAGCGTATTGGGCTACGCGGCATCTTAAAGCGCGTGGAATGGCGAGTAAAATGCTCTACTAAACTTCAATGGTAGGGCAATCAGAGACCCGATTAGATCATTTTATATTTTGGTTAATATAAGGATTCAGCGAAATTCTATCACTTTTGTTCAACTTACGTCGCTCCTATTTCAGATAGCGTACTGGGCTATGCGTAATCTCAATGCGCATGAAATGGCGAGCAAAATCCACTATTAAACTTCTAGGGTATGGCAAACAGAGACCCGATTAGATCATATTACATTATGGTTAATAAAAGAATTAAGAGTAATTCTATCACATTTGTTCAATTTACGTCACTCCTATTTCAGATAGCCTACTGGGCTAGCCGGCACCTTAAAGCGCGTGGAATAGTGAGAAAAATGCACTATTAGCCTTCTATGATAGGGCAATCAGAGACCCGATTAGATCATTTTATATTTTGGTTAATATAAGAATTCAGCGAAATCCTATCACGTTTGTTCAATTTACGTCGCTCCTATTCCAGATAGCGTATTGGGCTTAGCGGCATCTTAAAGCGCGTGGAATGGCGAGTAAAATGCTCTACTAAACTTCTATGGTAGGGCAATCAGAGACCCGATTAGATCATTTTATATTTTGTTTAATATAAGATTTCAGGGAAATTGTATCACATTTGACCAATTTACGTCGCTCCTATTTCAGATAGCGTATTCGGCTAAGCGGCATCCCAAAGCGCATGAAGTGGCGAATAAAATTCACTATTAAACTTCTAGGCTAGGGCGAACAGAGACCCGATCAGATCATTTTACATTATGGTTAATAAAAGAATTCAGCGAAATTCTATCACATTTGTTCAACTTACGTCGCTCCTATTTCAGATAGCGTATTGGGCTAAGCGGCATCTCAAAGCGCATGAAATGGCGAGTGAAATGCACCATTAGACTTCTATGGTAAGGCGAACAGAGACCCGATTAGACCATTTTACATTAAGGTTAATATAAGAATTCACGGAAATTCTATTACATTTGTTCAATTTACGTCACTCCTATTTCAGATAGCCTACTGGGCTAGTCGGCATCTTAAAGCGCGTGGAATGGCGAGTAAAATGCACTATTAGCCTTCTATGATAGGGCAATCAGAGACCCGATTAGATCATTTTATATTTTGGTTAATATAAGAATTCAGCGAAATCCTATCACGTTTGTTCAATTTACGTCGCTCCAATTCCAGATAGCGTATTGGTCTAAGCGGCATCTCAAAGCGCATGAAATGGCGAATAAAATGCACTATTAAACGTCTAGGCTAGGGCGAACAGAGACCCGATTAGATCATTGTATATTATGGTTAATTTAAGAATTCAACGAAATTCTATCACATTTGTTCGATTTACGTCGCTCCTATTTCAGATAGCGTATTGGGCTAAGCGGCATCTCAAAGCGGATGAAATGGCGAGTAAAATGCACTATTAAACTTCTAGGGTAAGGCAAACAGAGACCCGATTAGATCATATTACATTATGGTTAATAAAAGAATTAAGAGTAATTCTATCACATTTGTTCAATTTACGTCACTCCTATTTCAGATAGCCTACTGGGCTAGGCGGCATCTTAAAGCGCGTGGAATAGCGAGTACAATGCACTATTAGCCTTCTATGATAGGGCAATCAGAGACCCGATTAGATCATTTTATATTTTGGTTAATATAAGAATTCAGCGAAATCCTATCACGTTTGTTCAATTTACGTCGCTCCAATTCCAGATAGCGTATTGGGCTAAGAGGCATCTCAAAGCGCATGAAATGGCGAGCAAAATCCTCTATTAAACTTCTAGGGTATGGCAAACAGAGACCCGATTAGATCATTTTATATCATGGTTAATTTAAGAATTCAGCAAAATTCTATCACATTTGTTCAATTTACGTCGTTCCTATTTCAGATAGCGTACTGGGCTAGGCGGCATCTTAAAGCGCGTGGAATGGCGAGTAAAATGCAGTACTAATCTTCTATGATAGGGCAATCGGAGTCCCGATTAGATCATTTTATATTTTGTTTAATATAAGATTTCAGGGAAATTCTATCACATTTGTTCAATTTACGTCGCTCCTATTTCAGATAGCGTATTGGGCTAAGCGGCATCTCAAAGCGCATTACATGGCGAGCAAAATGCACTATCAAACATCTAGGGTATTGCAAACAGAGACCCGATTAGATCATTTTATATTATGGTTAATTTAAGAATTCAACGAAATTCTATCACACTTGTTCAATTTACGTCGCTCCTATTTCAGATAGCGTATTGGGCTAAGAGGCATCTCAAAGCGCATGAAATGTCGAGTAAAATGCACTATTAAACTTCTAGGGTAGGGCGAACAGAGAACCGATTAGATCATTTTACATTAAGGTTAGTATAAGAATTCAGGGAAATCCTATCACGTTTGTTCAATTTACGTCGCTCCTATTTCAGATAGCGTATTGGGCTAAGCGGCATCTCAAAGCGCATGAAATGGCGAGCAAAATGCACTGTTAAACTTCTAGGGTAGGGCAAACAGAGACCCGATTAGATCATTTCATATTATGGTTTATTTAAGAATTCAGAAAAATTCTATCACATTTGTTATAATTTACGTCGCTCCTATTTCAGATAGCTTATTGGGCTAAGCGGCATCTCAAAGCGCTTGAAATGACGAGTGAAATGCACTACTAAACTTCTAGGATAGGGCAAACAGAGACCCGATCAGATCATTTTATATTACGGTTAATATAAGAATTCAGCGTAATTCTATCACATTTGTTCAATTTACGTCGCTGATATTTGAGATAGCGTATTGGGCTAAGCGGCATCTCAAAGCGCAAGAAATGGCGAGTAAAATGCACTACTAAACTTCTATGATAGGGCAATCAGAGACCCGATTAGATCATTTTATATTTTGTTTAATATAAGACTTCAGGGAAATTCTATCACATTTGTTCAATTTACGTCGCTCCTATTTCAGATAGCGTACTGGGCTAGGCGTCATCTTAAAGCGCGTGGAATGGCGAGTAAAATGCACTATTAAACTTCTATGATAGGGCAATCAGAGACCCGATTAGATCATTTTATATTTTGGTTAATATAAGGATTCAGCGAAATTCTATCACATTTGTTCAATTTACGTCGCTCCTATTTCAGATAGCGTATTGGGCTAAGCGGCATCTCAAAGCGCATGAAATGGCGAGTGAAATGCACTGTCAAACTTCTAGGATAATTCAAACAGAGGCCCGGTTAGATCATTTTATATTACGGTTAATATAAGAATTCAGCGTAATTCTATCACATTTGTTCAACTTACGTCGCTCCTATTTCAGATAGCGTACTGGGCTAGGCGACATCTTAAAGCACGTGGAACGGCGAGTAAAATGCTCTACTAAACTTCTATGATAGGGCAATCAGAGCCCCAATTAGATCATTTTATATTTTGTTCAATATAAGATTTCAGGGAAATTCTATCACATTTGTTCAATTTACGTCGCTCCTATTTCAGATAGCGTATTGGGCTAGACGGTATCTTAAAGCGCCTGGAAGGGCGAGTAAAATTCACTACTAAACTTCTATGATAGGGCAATCAGAGCCCCAATTAGATCATTTTATATTTTGTTCAATATAAGATTTCAGGGAACTTCTATCACATTTGTTCAATTTACGTCGCTCCTATTTCAGATAGCGTATTGGGCTAAGCGGCATCTCAAAGCGCATGAAATGGCGAGTGAAATGCACTGTCAAACTTCTAGGATAATTCAAACAGAGACCCGATTAGATCATTTTACATTATGGTCAATATATGAATTCAGCGAAATTCTATCACATTTGTTCAATTTACGTCGCTCATATTTCAGATAGCGTATTGGGCTAAGCGGCACCTCAAAGCGCATGAAATGGCGAGTAAAATGCACGATTAAACTTCTAGGGTAGGGCAATCAGAGACCCGATTAGATCATTTTATATTTTGGTTAATATAAGAATTCAGCGAAATTCTATCACATTTGTTCAATTTACGTCGCTCCTATTTCAGATGGCGTATTGGGCTAGACGGCATCTTAAAGCGCGTGGAAGGGCGAGTAAAATGCACTATTAAAGTTCTATGATAGGGCGAACAGAGACCCGATTAGATCATTTTATATTATGGTTAATTTAAGAATTCAGCGAAATTCTATCACATTCGTTCAATTTACGTCGCTTCTATTTCAGATAGCGTATTGGACAAAGCGGCATCTCAAAGCGCATGAAATGACGAGTAAAATGCACTATTACACTTCTATGATAGGGCAATCAGAGACCCGATTAGATCATTTTATATTTTGGTTAATATAAGGATTCAGCGAAATTCTATCACTTTTGTTCAACTTACGTCGCTCCTATTTCAGATAGCGTACTGGGCTATGCGGCATCTCAATGCGCATGAAATGGCGAGCAAAATCCACTATTAAACTTCTAGGGTATGGCAAACAGAGACCCGATTAGATCATATTACATTATGGTTAATAAAAGAATTAAGAGTAATTCTATCACATTTGTTCAATTTACGTCACTCCTATTTCAGATAGCCTACTGGGCTAGCCGGCACCTTAAAGCGCGTGGAATAGCGAGAAAAATGCACTATTACCCTTCTATGGTAGGGCAATCAGAGACCCGATTAGATCATTTTATATTTTGGTTAATATAAGAATTCAGCGAAATCCTATCACGTTTGTTCAATTTACGTCGCTCCTATTCCAGATAGCGTATTGGGCTTAGCGGCATCTTAAAGCGCGTGGAATGGCGAGTAAAATGCTCTACTAAACTTCTATGGTAGGGCAATCAGAGACCCGATTAGATCATTTTATATTTTGTTTAATATAAGATTTCAGGGAAATTGTATCACATTTGTTCAATTTACGTCGCTCCTATTTCAGATAGCGTATTATGCTAAGCGGCATCTCAAAGCGCATGAAATGGCGAATAAAATGCACTATTAAACTTCTAGGGTATGGCAGACAGAGACCCGATTTGATCATTTTATATTATGGTTAATTTAAGAATTCAACGAAATTCTATCACACTTGTTCAATTTACGTCCTTCCTATTTCAGATAGCGTACTGGGCTATGCGGCATCTTAAAGCGCGTGGAATGGCGAGTAAAATACCCTATGAAACTTCTATGATAGGGCAATAAGAGACCCGATTAGATCATTTTATATTTTGGTTAATATAAGGATTCAGCGAAATTCTATCACATTTGTTCAATTTACATCGCTCCTATTTCAGATAGGTTACAGGGCTAAGCGGCATCTTAAAGCGCATGAAATGACGAGAGAAATGCACTATCAAACTTCTAGGGTAGGGCGAACAGAGACCCGATTAGATCATTTTACATTAAGGTTAATATAAGAATTCAGCGAAATTCTATCACATTTGTTCAATTTACGTCGCTCCTATTTCAGATAGGTTACAGGGCTAAGCGGCATCTTAAAGCGCATGAAATGACGAGAGAAATGCACTATCAAACTTCTAGGGTATGGCAAACAGAGACCCGATTAGATCATATTACATTATGGTTAATAAAAGAATTAAGAGTAATTCTATCACATTTGTTCAATTTACGTCACTCCTATTTCAGATAGCCTACTGGGCTAGCCGGCACCTTAAAGCGCGTGGAATAGCGAGAAAAATGGACTATTACCCTTCTATGGTAGGGCAATCAGAGACCCGATTAGATCATTTTATATTTTGGTTAATATAAGAATTCAGCGAAATCCTATCACGTTTGTTCAATTTACGTCGCTCCAATTCCAGATAGCGTATTGGGCTAAGCGGCATCTCAAAGCGCATGAAGTGGCGAGTGAAATGCACTATTGAACTTCTAGGGTAGGGCGAACAGAGACCCGATTAGATCATTTTACATTAAGGTTAATATAAGAATTCAGGGAAATTCTATCACATTTGTTCAATTTACGTCGCTCCTATTTCAGATAGCGTATTGGGCTAAGCGGCATCTCAAAGCGCATGAAATGGCGAGCAAAATCCACTATTAAACTTCTAGGGTATGGCAAACAGAGTCCCGATTAGATCATTTTATATCATGGTTAATTTAAGAATTCAGCAAAATTCTATCACATTTGTTCAATTTACGTCGTTCCTATTTCAGATAGCGTACTGGGCTAGGCGGCATCTTAAAGCGCGTGGAATGGCGAGTAAAATGCAGTACTAAACTTCTATGATAGGGCAATCGGAGTCCCGATTAGATCATTTTATATTTTGTTTAATATAAGATTTCAGGGAAATTCTATCACATTTGTTCAATTTACGTCGCTCCTATTTCAGATAGCGTATTGGGCTAAGCGGCATCTCAAAGCGCATTACATGGCGAGCAAAATGCACTATCAAACATCTAGGGTATTCCAAACAGAGACCCGATTAGATCATTTTATATTATGGTTAACTTAAGAATTCAACGAAATTCTATCACACTTGTTCAATTTACGTCGCTCCTATTTCAGATAGCGTATTGGGCTAAGCGGCATCTCAAAGCGCACGAAATGGCGAGCAAAATGCACTGTTAAACTTCTAGGGTAGGGCAAACAGAGACCCGATTAGATCATTTCATATTATGGTTTATTTAAGAATTCAGAAAAATTCTATCACATTTGTTATAATTTACGTCGCTCCTATTTCAGATAGCTTATTGGGCTAAGCGGCATCTCAAAGCGCATGAAATGACGAGTGAAATGCACTACTAAACTTCTAGGATAGGGCAAACAGAGACCCGATCAGATCATTTTATATTACGGTTAATATAAGAATTCAGCGTAATTCTATCACATTTGTTCAATTTACGTCGCTGATATTTGAGATAGCGTATTGGGCTAAGCGGCATCTCAAAGCGCAAGAAATGGCGAGTAAAATGCACTATTAAACTTCTAGGGTAGGGCAAACAGAGACCCGATAAGATCATTTTATATTATGGTTAATTTAAGAATTCAGCGAAACTCTATCACATTTGTTCAATTTATGTCGCTCCTATTTCAGATGGCGTATTGGGCTAAGCGGCATCTCAATGCGCATGAAATGGCGAGTAAAATGCACTATTAAACTTCTAGGATAAGGCAAACAGAGACCCGATTAGATCATTTTATATTACGGTTAATATAAGAATTCAGCGTAATTCTATCACATTTGTTCAACTTACGTCGCTCCTATTTCAGATAGCGTACTGCGCTAGGCGGAATCTTAAAGCGCGTGGATTGGCGAGTAAAATGCACTATTAAACTTCTAGGGTAGGGCAATCAGAGACCCGATTAGGTGATTTTATATTATGGTTAATTTAAGAATTCAGCAAAATTCTATCACATTTGTTCAATTTACGTCGTTCCTATTTCAGATAGCTTATTGGGCTAAGCGGCATCGCAAAGCGAATGCATTGACGAGTAAAATGCACTATTAAACTTCTAGGATAAGGCAAACAGAGAGCCGATTAGATCATTTTATATTTTGGTTAATATAAGAATTCAGCGAAATTCTATCACATTTGTTCAATTTACGTCGCTGATATTTCAGATAGCGTATTGGGCTAAGCGGCATCTCAAAGCGCATGAATTGACGAGTAAAGTGCACTATTAAACTTCTAGGATAAGGCAAACAGAGACCCGATTAGATCATTTTATATTTTGGTTAATATAAGAATTCAGCGAAATCCTATCACGTTTGTTCAATTTACGTCGCTCCTATTCCAGATAGCGTATTGGGCTTAGCGGCATCTTAAAGCGCGTGGAATGGCGAGTAAAATGCTCTACTAAACTTCTATGGTAGGGCAATCAGAGACCCGATTAGATCATTTTATATTTTGTTTAATATAAGATTTCAGGGAAATTGTATCACATTTGACCAATTTACGTCGCTCCTATTTCAGATAGCGTATTCGGCTAAGCGGCATCCCAAAGCGCATGAAGTGGCGAATAAAATTCACTATTAAACTTCTAGGCTAGGGCGAACAGAGACCCGATCAGATCATTTTACATTATGGTTAATAAAAGAATTCAGCGAAATTCTATCACATTTGTTCAACTTACGTCGCTCCTATTTCAGATAGCGTATTGGGCTAAGCGGCATCTCAAAGCGCATGAAATGGCGAGTGAAATGCACCATTAGACTTCTATGGTAAGGCGAACAGAGACCCGATTAGACCATTTTACATTAAGGTTAATATAAGAATTCACGGAAATTCTATTACATTTGTTCAATTTACGTCACTCCTATTTCAGATAGCCTACTGGGCTAGTCGGCATCTTAAAGCGCGTGGAATGGCGAGTAAAATGCACTATTAGCCTTCTATGATAGGGCAATCAGAGACCCGATTAGATCATTTTATATTTTGGTTAATATAAGAATTCAGCGAAATCCTATCACGTTTGTTCAATTTACGTCGCTCCAATTCCAGATAGCGTATTGGTCTAAGCGGCATCTCAAAGCGCATGAAATGGCGAATAAAATGCACTATTAAACGTCTAGGCTAGGGCGAACAGAGACCCGATTAGATCATTGTATATTATGGTTAATTTAAGAATTCAACGAAATTCTATCACATTTGTTCGATTTACGTCGCTCCTATTTCAGATAGCGTATTGGGCTAAGCGGCATCTCAAAGCGGATGAAATGGCGAGTAAAATGCACTATTAAACTTCTAGGGTAAGGCAAACAGAGACCCGATTAGATCATATTACATTATGGTTAATAAAAGAATTAAGAGTAATTCTATCACATTTGTTCAATTTACGTCACTCCTATTTCAGATAGCCTACTGGGCTAGGCGGCATCTTAAAGCGCGTGGAATAGCGAGTACAATGCACTATTAGCCTTCTATGATAGGGCAATCAGAGACCCGATTAGATCATTTTATATCATGGTTAATTTAAGAATTCAGCAAAATTCTATCACATTTGTTCAATTTACGTCGTTCCTATTTCAGATAGCGTACTGGGCTAGGCGGCATCTTAAAGCGCGTGGAATGGCGAGTAAAATGCAGTACTAATCTTCTATGATAGGGCAATCGGAGTCCCGATTAGATCATTTTATATTTTGTTTAATATAAGATTTCAGGGAAATTCTATCACATTTGTTCAATTTACGTCGCTCCTATTTCAGATAGCGTATTGGGCTAAGCGGCATCTCAAAGCGCATTACATGGCGAGCAAAATGCACTATCAAACATCTAGGGTATTGCAAACAGAGACCCGATTAGATCATTTTATATTATGGTTAATTTAAGAATTCAACGAAATTCTATCACACTTGTTCAATTTACGTCGCTCCTATTTCAGATAGCGTATTGGGCTAAGAGGCATCTCAAAGCGCATGAAATGTCGAGTAAAATGCACTATTAAACTTCTAGGGTAGGGCGAACAGAGAACCGATTAGATCATTTTACATTAAGGTTAGTATAAGAATTCAGGGAAATCCTATCACGTTTGTTCAATTTACGTCGCTCCTATTTCAGATAGCGTATTGGGCTAAGCGGCATCTCAAAGCGCATGAAATGGCGAGCAAAATGCACTGTTAAACTTCTAGGGTAGGGCAAACAGAGACCCGATTAGATCATTTCATATTATGGTTTATTTAAGAATTCAGAAAAATTCTATCACATTTGTTATAATTTACGTCGCTCCTATTTCAGATAGCTTATTGGGCTAAGCGGCATCTCAAAGCGCTTGAAATGACGAGTGAAATGCACTACTAAACTTCTAGGATAGGGCAAACAGAGACCCGATCAGATCATTTTATATTACGGTTAATATAAGAATTCAGCGTAATTCTATCACATTTGTTCAATTTACGTCGCTGATATTTGAGATAGCGTATTGGGCTAAGCGGCATCTCAAAGCGCAAGAAATGGCGAGTAAAATGCACTACTAAACTTCTATGATAGGGCAATCAGAGACCCGATTAGATCATTTTATATTTTGTTTAATATAAGACTTCAGGGAAATTCTATCACATTTGTTCAATTTACGTCGCTCCTATTTCAGATAGCGTACTGGGCTAGGCGTCATCTTAAAGCGCGTGGAATGGCGAGTAAAATGCACTATTAAACTTCTATGATAGGGCAATCAGAGACCCGATTAGATCATTTTATATTTTGGTTAATATAAGGATTCAGCGAAATTCTATCACATTTGTTCAATTTACGTCGCTCCTATTTCAGATAGCGTATTGGGCTAAGCGGCATCTCAAAGCGCATGAAATGGCGAGTGAAATGCACTGTCAAACTTCTAGGATAATTCAAACAGAGGCCCGGTTAGATCATTTTATATTACGGTTAATATAAGAATTCAGCGTAATTCTATCACATTTGTTCAACTTACGTCGCTCCTATTTCAGATAGCGTACTGGGCTAGGCGACATCTTAAAGCACGTGGAACGGCGAGTAAAATGCTCTACTAAACTTCTATGATAGGGCAATCAGAGCCCCAATTAGATCATTTTATATTTTGTTCAATATAAGATTTCAGGGAAATTCTATCACATTTGTTCAATTTACGTCGCTCCTATTTCAGATAGCGTATTGGGCTAGACGGTATCTTAAAGCGCCTGGAAGGGCGAGTAAAATTCACTACTAAACTTCTATGATAGGGCAATCAGAGCCCCAATTAGATCATTTTATATTTTGTTCAATATAAGATTTCAGGGAACTTCTATCACATTTGTTCAATTTACGTCGCTCCTATTTCAGATAGCGTATTGGGCTAAGCGGCATCTCAAAGCGCATGAAATGGCGAGTGAAATGCACTGTCAAACTTCTAGGATAATTCAAACAGAGACCCGATTAGATCATTTTACATTATGGTCAATATATGAATTCAGCGAAATTCTATCACATTTGTTCAATTTACGTCGCTCATATTTCAGATAGCGTATTGGGCTAAGCGGCACCTCAAAGCGCATGAAATGGCGAGTAAAATGCACGATTAAACTTCTAGGGTAGGGCAATCAGAGACCCGATTAGATCATTTTATATTTTGGTTAATATAAGAATTCAGCGAAATTCTATCACATTTGTTCAATTTACGTCGCTCCTATTTCAGATGGCGTACTGGGCTAGACGGCATCTTAAAGCGCGTGGAAGGGCGAGTAAAATGCACTATTAAAGTTCTATGATAGGGCGAACAGAGACCCGATTAGATCATTTTATATTATGGTTAATTTAAGAATTCAGCGAAATTCTATCACATTCGTTCAATTTACGTCGCTTCTATTTCAGATAGCGTATTGGACAAAGCGGCATCTCAAAGCGCATGAAATGACGAGTAAAATGCACTATTACACTTCTATGATAGGGCAATCAGAGACCCGATTAGATCATTTTATATTTTGGTTAATATAAGAATTCAGCGAAATTCTATCACATTTGTTCAATTTACGTCGCTCCTATTTCAGATAGCTTATTGCGCTAAGCGGCATCTCAAAGCGCATGAAATGTCGAGTGAAATGCACTATTAAACTTCTGGGTTGGGCGAACAGAGACTCGATTAGATCATTTTATATTATGGTTAATTTAAGAATTCAGCGAAATTCTATCACATTTGTTCAATTTACGTCGCTCCCATTTCAGATAGCGTATTGGGCTACGCGGCATCTTAAAGCGCGTGGAATGGCGAGTAAAATGCTCTACTAAACTTCAATGGTAGGGCAATCAGAGACCCGATTAGATCATTTTATATTTTGGTTAATATAAGGATTCAGCGAAATTCTATCACTTTTGTTCAACTTACGTCGCTCCTATTTCAGATAGCGTACTGGGCTATGCGGCATCTCAATGCGCATGAAATGGCGAGCAAAATCCACTATTAAACTTCTAGGGTATGGCAAACAGAGACCCGATTAGATCATATTACATTATGGTTAATAAAAGAATTAAGAGTAATTCTATCACATTTGTTCAATTTACGTCACTCCTATTTCAGATAGCCTACTGGGCTAGCCGGCACCTTAAAGCGCGTGGAATAGCGAGAAAAATGCACTATTACCCTTCTATGGTAGGGCAATCAGAGACCCGATTAGATCATTTTATATTTTGGTTAATATAAGAATTCAGCGAAATCCTATCACGTTTGTTCAATTTACGTCGCTCCTATTCCAGATAGCGTATTGGGCTTAGCGGCATCTTAAAGCGCGTGGAATGGCGAGTAAAATGCTCTACTAAACTTCTATGGTAGGGCAATCAGAGACCCGATTAGATCATTTTATATTTTGTTTAATATAAGATTTCAGGGAAATTGTATCACATTTGTTCAATTTACGTCGCTCCTATTTCAGATAGCGTATTATGCTAAGCGGCATCTCAAAGCGCATGAAATGGCGAATAAAATGCACTATTAAACTTCTAGGGTATGGCAGACAGAGACCCGATTTGATCATTTTATATTATGGTTAATTTAAGAATTCAACGAAATTCTATCACACTTGTTCAATTTACGTCCTTCCTATTTCAGATAGCGTACTGGGCTATGCGGCATCTTAAAGCGCGTGGAATGGCGAGTAAAATACCCTATGAAACTTCTATGATAGGGCAATAAGAGACCCGATTAGATCATTTTATATTTTGGTTAATATAAGGATTCAGCGAAATTCTATCACATTTGTTCAATTTACATCGCTCCTATTTCAGATAGGTTACAGGGCTAAGCGGCATCTTAAAGCGCATGAAATGACGAGAGAAATGCACTATCAAACTTCTAGGGTAGGGCGAACAGAGACCCGATTAGATCATTTTACATTAAGGTTAATATAAGAATTCAGCGAAATTCTATCACATTTGTTCAATTTACGTCGCTCCTATTTCAGATAGGTTACAGGGCTAAGCGGCATCTTAAAGCGCATGAAATGACGAGAGAAATGCACTATCAAACTTCTAGGGTATGGCAAACAGAGACCCGATTAGATCATATTACATTATGGTTAATAAAAGAATTAAGAGTAATTCTATCACATTTGTTCAATTTACGTCACTCCTATTTCAGATAGCCTACTGGGCTAGCCGGCACCTTAAAGCGCGTGGAATAGCGAGAAAAATGCACTATTACCCTTCTATGGTAGGGCAATCAGAGACCCGATTAGATCATTTTATATTTTGGTTAATATAAGAATTCAGCGAAATCCTATCACGTTTGTTCAATTTACGTCGCTCCAATTCCAGATAGCGTATTGGGCTAAGCGGCATCTCAAAGCGCATGAAGTGGCGAGTGAAATGCACTATTGAACTTCTAGGGTAGGGCGAACAGAGACCCGATTAGATCATTTTACATTAAGGTTAATATAAGAATTCAGGGAAATTCTATCACATTTGTTCAATTTACGTCGCTCCTATTTCAGATAGCGTATTGGGCTAAGCGGCATCTCAAAGCGCATGAAATGGCGAGCAAAATCCACTATTAAACTTCTAGGGTATGGCAAACAGAGTCCCGATTAGATCATTTTATATCATGGTTAATTTAAGAATTCAGCAAAATTCTATCACATTTGTTCAATTTACGTCGTTCCTATTTCAGATAGCGTACTGGGCTAGGCGGCATCTTAAAGCGCGTGGAATGGCGAGTAAAATGCAGTACTAAACTTCTATGATAGGGCAATCGGAGTCCCGATTAGATCATTTTATATTTTGTTTAATATAAGATTTCAGGGAAATTCTATCACATTTGTTCAATTTACGTCGCTCCTATTTCAGATAGCGTATTGGGCTAAGCGGCATCTCAAAGCGCATTACATGGCGAGCAAAATGCACTATCAAACATCTAGGGTATTCCAAACAGAGACCCGATTAGATCATTTTATATTATGGTTAACTTAAGAATTCAACGAAATTCTATCACACTTGTTCAATTTACGTCGCTCCTATTTCAGATAGCGTATTGGGCTAAGCGGCATCTCAAAGCGCACGAAATGGCGAGCAAAATGCACTGTTAAACTTCTAGGGTAGGGCAAACAGAGACCCGATTAGATCATTTCATATTATGGTTTATTTAAGAATTCAGAAAAATTCTATCACATTTGTTATAATTTACGTCGCTCCTATTTCAGATAGCTTATTGGGCTAAGCGGCATCTCAAAGCGCATGAAATGACGAGTGAAATGCACTACTAAACTTCTAGGATAGGGCAAACAGAGACCCGATCAGATCATTTTATATTACGGTTAATATAAGAATTCAGCGTAATTCTATCACATTTGTTCAATTTACGTCGCTGATATTTGAGATAGCGTATTGGGCTAAGCGGCATCTCAAAGCGCAAGAAATGGCGAGTAAAATGCACTATTAAACTTCTAGGGTAGGGCAAACAGAGACCCGATAAGATCATTTTATATTATGGTTAATTTAAGAATTCAGCGAAACTCTATCACATTTGTTCAATTTATGTCGCTCCTATTTCAGATGGCGTATTGGGCTAAGCGGCATCTCAATGCGCATGAAATGGCGAGTAAAATGCACTATTAAACTTCTAGGATAAGGCAAACAGAGACCCGATTAGATCATTTTATATTACGGTTAATATAAGAATTCAGCGTAATTCTATCACATTTGTTCAACTTACGTCGCTCCTATTTCAGATAGCGTACTGCGCTAGGCGGAATCTTAAAGCGCGTGGATTGGCGAGTAAAATGCACTATTAAACTTCTAGGGTAGGGCAATCAGAGACCCGATTAGGTGATTTTATATTATGGTTAATTTAAGAATTCAGCAAAATTCTATCACATTTGTTCAATTTACGTCGTTCCTATTTCAGATAGCTTATTGGGCTAAGCGGCATCGCAAAGCGCATGAATTGACGAGTAAAATGCACTATTAAACTTCTAGGATAAGGCAAACAGAGAGCCGATTAGATCATTTTATATTTTGGTTAATATAAGAATTCAGCGAAATTCTATCACATTTGTTCAATTTACGTCGCTGATATTTCAGATAGCGTATTGGGCTAAGCGGCATCTCAAAGCGCATGAATTGACGAGTAAAGTGCACTATTAAACTTCTAGGATAAGGCAAACAGAGACCCGATTAGATCATTTTGTATTTTGGTTAATATAAGAATTCAGCGAAATTCTATCACATTTGTTTAATTTACGTCGCTCCTATTTCAGATAGCGTATTGGCCTAAGCGGCATCTCAAAGTGCATGAAATGGGGAGTAAGATGCACTATTAAGCTTCTACGCTAGGGCGAAGAGAGACCCGATTAGATCATTTAACATTATGGTTAATAAAAGAATTCAGCGAAATTCTATCACGTTTGTTCAATTTACGTCGCTACTATTTCAGATAGCGTATTGGGCTAAGCGGCATCTCAAAGCGCATGAAATGGCGACTAAAATGCACTGTTAAACTTCTAGGGTAGGGCAAACAGAGACCCGACTAGATCATTTCATATTATGGTTTATATAAGAATTCAGAAAAATTCTATCACATTTGTTCAATTTACGTCGCTCCTATTTCAGATAGCTTATTGGGCTAAGCGGCATCTCAAAGCGCATTGAATGACGAGTGAAATGCACTATTGAACATCTAGGATAAGGCAAACAGAGACCCGATCAGATCATTTTATATTACGTTTAATATAAGAATTCAGCGTAATTCCATCACATTTGTTCAATTTACGTCGCTGATATTTCAGATAGCGTATTGGGCTAAGCGGCATCTCAAAGCGCAAGAAATGGCGAGTAAAATGCACTATTAAACTTCTAGGGTAGGGCAAACAGAGACCCGATAAGATCATTTTATATTATGGTTAATTTAAGAATTCAGCGAAACTCTATCACATTTGTTCAAATTATGTCGCTCCTATTTCAGATAGCGTATTGGGCTAAGCGGCATCTCAATGCGCATGAAATGGCGAGTAAAATGCACTATTAAACTTCTAGGGTAGGGCAAACAGAGACCCGATTAGGTGATTTTATATTATGGTTAATTTAAGAATTCAGCAAAATTCTATCACATTTGTTCAATTTACGTCGCTCCTATTTCAGATAGCTTATTGGGCTAAGCGGCATCGCAAAGCGCATGAATTGACGAGTAAAATGCACTATTAAACTTCTAGGATAAGGCAAACAGAGACCCGATTAGATCATTTTATATTACGGTTAATATAAGGATTCAGCGTAATTCTGTGACATTTGTTCAACTTACGTAGCTCCTATTTCAGATAGCGTACTGGGCTAGGCGGCAACTTAAAGCGCGTGGAATGGCGAGTAAAATGCACTATTAAGCTTCTATGATAGGGCAATCAGAGACCCGCTTAGATCATTTTATATTTTGGTTAATATAAGAATTCAGCGAAATTCTATCACATTTGTTCAATTTACGTCGCTCCTATTTCAGATAGCGTATTGGGATAAGCGGCATCTCAAGGCGCATGAAATGGCGAGTAAAATGCACTACTAAACTTCTAGGGTAGAGCAATCAAAGACCCGATTATATCATTTTATATTATGGTTAATTTAAGAATTCAGCAAAATTTTAACACATTTGTTCAATTTACGTCCCTCCTATTTCAGATAGCGTACTTGGATAGGCGGTATCTTAAAGCGCGTGGAGTGGCGAGTAAAATGTACTATTAAACTTCTATGATAGGGCAATCAGAGACCCGGTTAGATCATTTTATATTTTGGTTAATATAAGAATTCAGCGAAATTCTATCACATTTGTTTAATTTACGTCGCTCCTATTTCAGATAGCGTATTGGGCTAAGCGGCATCTCAAAGCGCATGAAATGGGGAGTAAAATGCACTATTAATCTTCTAGGGTAGGGCAATCAGAGACCCGATTAGATCATTTTATAATTTGGTTAATATAAGAATTCAGCGAAATTCTATCACATTTGTTCAATTTACGTCGCTCCTATTTCAGATAGCGTATTGGGCTAAGCGGCATCTCAAAGCGCATGAAATGGCGTGTAAAATGCACTATTAAACTTCTAGGATAAGGCAAACAGAGACCCGATTAGATCATTTTATATTACGGTTAACATAAGAATTCAGCGTAATTCTGTGACATTTGTTCAACTTACGTAGCTCCTATTTCAGATAGCGTACTGGGCTAGGCGGCAACTTAAAGCGCGTGGAATGTCGAGTAAAATGCACTATTAAACTTCTATGATAGGGCAATCAGAGACCCGATTAGATCATTTTATAATTTGGTTAACATAAGAATTCAGCGAAATTCTATCACATTTGTTCAATTTACGTCGCTCCTATTTCAGATAGCGTATTGGGCTAAGCGGCATCTCGAAGCGCAGGAAATGGCGAGTAAAATGCACTATTAAGCTTCTAGGGTTGGGCACATAGAGACCCGATTAGATCATTTTATATTATGGTTAATTTAAGAATTCAGCGAAATCCTATCACATTTGTTCATTTTACGTCGCTCCAATTTCAGATAGCGTATTGGGCTAAGCGGCATCTCAAAGCGCATGAAATGTCGAGTAAAATGCACTATTAAACTTCTAGGGCAGGGCGAACAGAGACCCGATTAGATCATTTTACATTAAGGTTAATATAAGTATTCAGGGAACTTCTATCACATTTGTTCAATTTACGTCGCTCCTATTTCAGACAGCTTACTGGGCTAAGCGGCATCTCAAAGCGCATGAAATGACGAGTAAAATGCACTATTAAACTTCTAGGGTAGGGCAATCAGAGACCCGATTAGATCATTTTATATTATGGTTAATTTAAGAATTCAGCGAAATTCTATCACATTTGTTCAATTTACGTCGCTCCTATTTCAGATAGCGTATTAGGCTAAGCGGCATCTCAAAGCGCACGAAAGGGCGAGTAAAATGCAGTGTTAAACTTCTAGGGTAGGGCAATCAGAGACCCGATTAGATCATTTTATAATTTGGTTAATATAAGAATTCAGCGAAATTCTATCACATTTGTTCAATTTACGTCGCTCCTATTTCAGATAGCGTATTGGGCTAAGCGGCACCTCAAAGCGCAGGAAATGGCGAGTAAAATGCACTATTAAGCTTCTAGGGTTGGGCACATAGAGACCCGATTAGATCATTTTATATTATGGTTAATTTAAGAATTCAGCGAAATCCTATCACATTTGTTCATTTTACGTCGCTCCAATTTCAGATAGCGTATTGGGCTAAGCGGCATCTCAAAGCGCATGAAATGGCGAGTAAAATGCACTATTAAACTTCTAGGGCAGGGCGAACAGAGACCCGATTAGATCATTTTACATTAAGGTTAATATAAGTATTCAGGGAACTTCTATCACATTTGTTCAATTTACGTCGATCCTATTTCAGACAGCTTACTGGGCTAAGCTGCATCTCAAAGCGCATGAAATGACGAGTAAAATGCACTATTAAACTTCTAGGGTAGGGCAATCAGAGACCCGATTAGATCATTTTATATTATGGTTAATTTAAGAATTCAGCAAAATTCTATCACATTTGTTCAATTTACGTCGTTCCTATTTCAGATAGCATACTGGGCTAGGCGGAATCTTAAAGCGCGTGGAATGGCGAGTAAAATGCACTATTAATCTTCTATGATAGGGCAATCAGAGACCCGATTAGATCATTTTATATTTTGGTTAATATAAGAATTCAGCGTAATTCTATCACATTTGTTCAATTTACGTCGCTCCTATATCAGATAGCATATTGGGCTAAGCGGCATCTCAAAGCGCATGAAATGGCGAGTAAAATGCACTATTAAACTTCTAGGATAAGGCAAACGGAGACCCGATTAGACCATTTTATATTACGGATAATATAAGAATTCAGCGTTATTCTATCACATTTGTTCAACTTACGTCGCTCCTATTTCAGATAGCGTACTCTGATAGGCGGCATCCTAAAGCGCGTGGAATGGCGAGTAAAATGCACTATTAAACTTCTAGGGTAATGCAAACAGAGACCCGATTAGATCATTTTATATTACGGTTAATATAAGAGTTCAGGGAAATTCTATCACATTTGTTCAATTTACGTCGCTCCTATTTCAGATAGCTATTGGGCTAAGCGGCATCTCAAAGCGCATGAAATGACGAGTGAAATGCACTATTAAACTTCTTGGTTATGGCGAACAGAGACCCGATTACATCATTTTATATTTTGGTTAATATAAGAATTCAGCGAAATTCTATCACATTTGTTCAATTTACGTCGCTCCTATTTCAGATAGCGTACTCGGATAGGCGGAATCTTAAAGAGCGTGGAATGGTGAGTAAAATGCACTATTAAACTTCTAGGGTAGGGCAATCAGAGTCCCGATTAGATTATTTTATATTATGGTTAATTTAAGAATTCAGCAAAATTCTATCACATTTGTTCAATTTACGTCGTTCCTATTTCAGATAGCATACTGGGCTAGGCGGCATCTTAAAGCGCGTGGAATGGCGAGTAAAATGCACTATTAATCTTCTATGATACGGCAATCAGAGACCCGATTAGATCATGTTATATTTTGGTTAATATAAGAATTCAGCGTAATTCTATCACATTTGTTCAATTTACGTCGCTCCTATATCAGATAGCATATTGGGCTAAGCGGCATCTCAAAGCGCATGAAATGGCGAGTAAAATGCACTATTAAACTTCTAGGGTAAGGCAAACAGAGACCCGATTAGATGATTTTATATTACGGTTAATATAAGATTTCAGGGAAATTCTATCACATTTGTTCAATTTACGTCGCTCCTATTTCAGATAGCGTACTGGGCTAGGCGGCATCTCAAAGCGCATGGAATGACGAGTAAAATGCACTAATAAACTTCTAGGATAAGGCAAACGGAGATCCGATTAGACCATTTTATATTACGGTTAATATAAGAATTCAGCGTAATTCTAACACATTTGTTCAACTTACGTCGCTCCTATTTCAGATAGCGTACTGGGCTAGGCGGCATCTCAAAGCGCGTGGAATGGCGAGTAAAATGCACTCTTAAACATCTATGATAGGGCAATCAGAGACCCGATTAGATCATTTTATATTTTGGTTAGTATAAGAATTCAGCGAAATTCTATCACATTTGTTCAATTTACGTCGCTCCTATTTCAGATAGAGTATTGGGCTAAGCTGCATCTCAAAGCGCAAGAAATGGCTCGTAAAATGCACTATTAAACTTCTAGGGTAGGGCAATCAGAGACCAGATTAGATCATTTTATATTATGGTTAATTTAACAATTCAGAAAAATTCTATCACATTTGTTCAATATACGTCGTTCCTATTTCAGATAGCATACTGGGCTAGGCGGCATCTTAAAGCGCGTGGAATGGCGAGTAAAATGCACTATTAAACTTCTATGATAGGGCAATCAGAGACCCGATTACATCATTTTATATTTTGGTTAATATAAGAATTCAGCGAAATTCTATCACATTTGTTCAATTTACGTCGCTCCTATTTCAGATAGCGTACTCGGATAGGCGGCATCTTAAAGCGCGTGGAATGGTGAGTAAAATGCACTATTAAACTTCTAGGGTAGGGCAATCAGAGACCCGATTAGATGATTTTATATTACGGTTAATATGAGATTTCAGGGAAATTCTATCACATTTGTTCAATTTACATCGCTCCTATTTCAGATAGCTATTGGGCTAAGCGACATCTCAAAGCGCATGAAATGACGAGAGAAATGTACTATTAAACTTCTTGGGTAGGGCGAACAGAGACCCGATTACATCATTTTATATTATGGTTAATTTAAGAATTCAGCAAAATTCTATCACATTTGTTCAATTTACATCGCTCCTATTTCAGATAGCGTATCGGGCTAAGCGGCATCTCAAAGCGCATGGAATGACGAGTAAAATGCACTAATAAACTTCTAGGATAAGGCAAACGGAGATCCGATTAGACCATTTTATATTACGGTTAATATAAGAATTCAGCGTAATTCTAACACATTTGTTCAACTTACGTCGCTCCTATTTCAGATAGCGTATTGGGCTAAGCGGCATCTCAAAGCGCATGAAATGGCGAGTAAAATGCACTATTAAACTTCTAGGGTAGGGCAATCAGAGACCCGATTAGATCATTTTATATTTTGGTTAATATAAGAATTCAGCGAAATTCTATCACATTTGTTCAATTTACGTCGCTCCTATTTCAGATAGCGTATTGGGCTAAGCTGCATCTCAAAGCGCAAGAAATGTCTCGTAAAATGCACTATTAAACTTCTAGGGTAAAGCAATCAGAGACCAGATTAGATCGTTTTATATTATGGTTAATTTAAGAATTCAGAAAAATTCTATCACATTTGTTCAATTTACGTCGTTCCTATTTCAGATAGCATACTGGGCTAGGCGGCATCTTAAAGCGCGTGGAAGGGCGAGTAAAATGCACTACTAAACTTCTATGGTAGGGCATTCAGAGTCCCGTTTAGATTATTTTATGTATTGTTTAATATAAGATTTCAGGGGAATTCTATCACATTTGTTCAATTTACGTCGCTCCTATTTCAGATAGCGTATTGGGCTAAGCGGCATCTCAAAGCGTATGAAATGACGAGAGAAATGCACTATTAAACTTCTTGGGTAGGGCGAACAGAGACCCGAATAGATCATTTTATATTACGGTTAATATAAGAATTCAGCGTAATTCTATCACATTTGTTCAACTAACGTCGCTCCTATTTCAGATAGCGTACTGCGCTAGGCGGCATCTTAAAGCGCGTGGAAGGGCGAGTAAAATGCACTACTAAACTTCTATGATAGGGCAATCAGAGTTCCGAATAGATCATTTTATATTTTGTTTACTATAACATTTCAGGGAAATTCTATCACATTTGTTCAATTTACGTCGCTCCTATTTCAGATAGCGTATTGGGCTAAGCGGCATCTCAAAGCGCAAGAAATGGCGAGTAAAATGCACTATTAAGCTTCTAGGGCTGGGCACATAGAGACCCGATTAGATCATTTTATATTATGGTTAATTTAAGAATTCAGCAAAATTCTATCACATTTGTTCAATTTACGTCGCTCCTATTTCAGATACCGTACTGGGCGACGCGGTATCTTAAAGCGCGTGGAATGGCGAGTAAAATGCACTATTAAACTTCTAGGATAAGGCAAACGGAGACCCGATTAGACCATTTCATATTACGGTTAATATAAGAATTCAGCGTTATTCTATCACATTTGTTCAACTTACGTCGCTCCTATTTCAGAAAGCGTACTCGGATAGGCGGCATCTTAAAGCGCGTGGAATGGCGAGTAAAATGCACTATTAAACTTCTCGGGTAATGCAAACAGAGACCCGATTAGATCATTTTATATTACGGTTAATATAAGATTTCAGGGAAATTCTATCACATTTGTTCAATTTACGTCGCTCCTATTTCAGATAGCTATTGGTCTAAGCGGCATCTCAAAGCGCATGAAATGACGAATAAAATGCACTATTAAGCTTGTACGCTAAGGCGAACAGAGACCCGATTAGATCATTTAACGTTATGGTAAATAAAAGAATTCAGCGAAATTCTATCACATTTGTTCAATTTACGTCGCTCCTATTTCAGATAGCGTACTGGGCTAGGCGGCATCTCAAAGCGTATGAAATGACGAGTAAAATGCTCTATTAAACTTCTAGGATAAGGCAAACAGAGACCCGATTAGATCATTTTATATTACGGTTAATATAAGAATGCAGCGTAATTCTGTCACATTTGTTCAAGTTACGTAGCTCCTATTTCAGATAGCGTACTGGGCTAGGCGGCAGCTCAAACCGCGTGGAATGACGAGTAAAATGCACTATTAAACTTCTAGGGTAGGGCAAACAGAGACCCCATTAGAGCATTTTATATTATGGTTAATTTAAGAATTCAGCGAAATTCTATCACATTTGTTCAATTTACGTCGCTCCTATTTCAGATAGCGTATTGGCCTAAGCGGCATCTCACAGCGCACGAAAGGGCGAGTAAAATGCACTATTAAGCTTCTAGGGTTGGGCACATAGAGACCCGATTAGATCCTTTTATATTATGGTTAATTTAAGAATTCAGCGAAATCCTATCACATTTGTTCATTTTACGTCGCTCCTATTTCCGATAGCGTATTGGGCTAAGCGGCATCTCAAAGCGCATGAAATGACGAGTAAAATGCACTATTAAACTTCTAGGGCAGGGCGAACAGAGACCCGATTAGATCATTTTACATTAAGGTTAATGTAAGTATTCAGATAACTTCTATCACATTTGTGCAATTTACGTCGCTCCTATTTCAGACAGCTAATTGGGCTAAGCGGCATCTCAGAGCGCATGAAATGACGAGTAAAATGCACTATTAAACTTCTAGGGTAGGGCAATCAGAGACCCGATTAGATCATTTTATATTAAGGTTAATTTAAGAATTCAGCAAAATTCTATCACATTTGTTCAATTTACGTCGTTCCTATTTCAGATAGCATACTGGGCTGGGCGGCATCTTAAAGCGCGTGGAATGGCGAGTAAAATGCACTATTAATCTTCTATGATAGGGCAATCAGAGACCCGATTAGATCATTTTATATTTTGGTTAATATAAGAATTCAGCGAAATTCTATCACATTTGTTCAATTTGCATCGCTCCTATTTCAGATAGCGTATTGGGCTAAGCGGCATCTCAAAGCGCATGAAATGACGAATAAAATGCACTATTAAGCCTGTGCGGTAGGGCGAACAGAGACCCGATTAGATCATTTAACATTATGGTAAATAAAAGAATTCAGCAAAATTCTATCACATTTGTTCAATTTACGTCGCTCCTATTTCAGATAGCGTACTGGGCTACGCGGTATCTTAAAGCGCGTGGAATGGCGAGTAAAATGCACTATTAAACTTCTAGGATAAGGCAAACGGAGACCCGATTAGACCATTTTATATTACGGTTAATATATGAATTCAGCGTTATTCTATCACATTTGTTCAACTTACGTCGCTCCTATTTCAGAAAGCGTACTCGGATAGGCGGCATCTTAAAGCGCGTGGAATGGCGAGTAAAATGCACTATTAAACTTCTCGGATAAGGCAAACAGAGACCCGATTAGATCATTTTATATTACTGTTAATATAAGAATTCAGCGTAATTCTGTCACATTTGTTCAAGTTACGTAGCTTCTATTTCAGATAGCGTACTGGGCTAGGCGGCAACTTAAACCGCGTGGAATGGCGAGTACAATGCACTATTAAACTTCTATGATAGGGCAATCAGAGACCCGATTAGTTCATTTTATATTTTGGTTAATATAAGAATCCAGCGAAATTCTATCACATTTGTTCAATTTACGTCGCTCCTATTTCAGATAGCGTATTGGGCTAAGCGGCATCTCAAAGCGCACGAAAGGGCGAGTAAAATGCACTATTAAACTTCTAGGGTGGGGCAAGCAGAGACCCGATCAGATCATTTTATATTACGGTTAATATAAGAATTCAGCGAAGTTCTATCACATTTGTTCAATTTACGTCGCTCCTATTTCAGATAGCTTATTGGGCTAAGCGGCAACTCAGAGCGCATGAAAGACGAGTGAAATTCACTGTTAAACTTCTAGGGTAGGGCGAACAAAGACCCGATTAGATCATTTTACATTAAGGTTAAAATAAGAATACAATGAAATTCTATCACATTTGTTCAATTTACGTCGCTCCTATTTCAGATAGCGTATTGGCCTAAGCTGCATCTCAAAGCGCAAGAAATGGATCGTAAAATGCACTATTAAACTTCTAGGGTAGGGCAAACAGAGACCCGATTAGGTCATTTCATATTATGGTTAATTTAAGAATTCAGCGAAATTCTATCACATTTGTTCAATTTACGTCGCTCCTACTTCAGATAGCGTACTGGGCTAAGCGGCATCTCAAAGCGCAAGAAATGGCGAGTAAAATGCACTATTAAACTTCTAGGGTAGGGCAAACAGAGACCCGATTAGGTCATTTCATATTATGGTTAATTTAAGAATTCAGCGAAATTCTATCACATTTGTTCAATTTACGTCGCTCCTACTTCAGATAGCGTACTGGGCTAAGCGGCATCTCAAAGCGCAAGAAATGGCGAGTAAAATGCACTATTAAACTTCTAGGATAAGGCAAACAGAGACCCGATTAGATCATTTCATATTTCGGTTAACATAAGAATTCAGCGAAATTCTATCACATTTGTTCAATTTACGTCGCTCCTATTTCAGATAGCGTATTGGGCTAAGCGGCATCTCAAAGCGCATGGAATGGCGAGTGAAATGCACTATTAAACTTCTAGGGTAGGGCGAACAGACACCCGAATAGATCATTTTATATTACGGTTAATATAAGAATTCAGCGTAATTCTATCACATTTGTTCAACTAACGTCGCTCCTATTTCAGATAGAGTATTGGGCTAAGCGGCATCTCAAAGCGCATGGAATGACGAGTAAAATGCACTATTAAACTTCGAGGGTAATGCAAACAGAGACCCGATTAGATCATTTTATATTACGGTTAATATAAGATTTCAGGGAAATTCTATCACATTTGTTCAATTTACGTCGCTCCTATTTCAGATAGCTATTGGGCTAAGCGGCATCTCAAAGCGCATGAAATGACGAGAGAAATGCACTATTAAACTTCTTGGGTAGGGCGAACAGAGACCCGATTACATCATTTTATATTATGGTTAATATAAGAATTCAGCGATATTCTATCGCATTTGTTCAATTTGCGTCGCTCCTATTTCAGATAGCGTATTGGGCTAAGCGGCATCTCAAAGCGCATGAAATGAAGAATAAAATGCACTATTAAGCTTCTACGCTAGGGCGAACAGAGACCCGATTAGATCATTTAACATTATGGTAAATAAAAGAATTCAGCGAAATTCTATCACATTTGTTCAATTTACGTCGCTCCTATTTCAGATAGCGTATTGGGCTAAGCGGCATCTCAAAGCGCATGAAATGGCGAGTAAAATTCACTATTAAACTTCTAGGGTAGGGCAATCAGAGACCCGATTAGATCATTTTATATTTTGGTTAATAAATGAATTCTTCGAAATTCTATCACATTTGTTCAATTTACATCGCTCCTATTTCAGATAGCGTAATGGGCTAAGCGGCATCTCAAAGCGCATGAAATGGCGAGTAAAATGCACAATTAAACTTCTAGGATAAGGCAAACAGAGACCCGATTAGATCATTTTATATTACGGTTAATATAAGAATTCAGCGTAATTCTGTGACATTTGTTCAACTTACGTAGCTCCTATTTCAGATAGCGTGCTGGGCTAGGCGGCAACTTAAAGCGCGTGGAATGGCGAGTAAAATGCACTGTTAAACTTCTATGATAGGGCAATCAGAGACCCGATTAGATCATTTTATATTTTGGTTAATATAAGATTTCAGCGAAATTCTATCACATTTGTTCAATTTACGTCGCTCCTATTTCAGATAGCGTATTGGGCTAAGCGGCATCTCAAAGCGCATGAAATGGCGTGTAAAATGCACTATTAAACTTCTAGGATAAGGCAAACAGAGACCCGATTAGATCATTTTATATTACGGTTAACATAAGAATTCAGCGTAATTCTGTGACATTTGTTCAACTTACGTAGCTCCTATTTCAGATAGCGTACTGGGCTAGGCGGCAACTTAAAGCGCGTGGAATGGCGAGTAAAATGCACTATTAAACTTCTATGATAGGGCAATCAGAGACCCGATTAGATCATTTTATATTTTGGTTAATATAAGAATCCAGCGAAATTCTATCACATTTGTTCAATTTACGTCGCTCCTATTTCAGATAGCGTATTGGGCTAAGCGGCATCTCACAGCGCACGAAAGGGCGAGTAAAATGCACTATTAAACTTCTAGGGTAGGGCAATCAGAGACCCGATATGATCTTTGCATATTTTGGTTAATATAAGAATTCAGCGAAATTCTATCACATTTGTTCAATTTACGTCGCTCCTATTTCAGATAGCGTATTGGGCTAAGCGGCATCTCAAAGCGCATGGAATGGCGAGTGAAAGGCACTATTAAACTTATAGGGTAGGGCGAACAGAGACCCGAATAGATCATTTTATATTACGGTTAATATAAGAATTCAGCGTAATTCTATCACATTTGTTCAACTAACGTCGCTCCTATTTCAGATAGCGTACTGCGCTAGGCGGCATCTTAAAGCGCGTGGAAGGGCGAGTAAAATGCACTACTAAACTTCTATGATAGGGCAATCAGAGTTCCGAATAGATCGTTTTATATTTTGTTTACTATAACATTTCAGGGAAATTCTATCACATTTGTTCAATTTACGTCGCTCCTATTTCAGATAGCGTATTGGGCTAAGCGGCATCTCAAAGCGCATGAAATGGCGAGTAAAATGCACTATTAAACTTCTAGGGCAGGGCGAACAGAGACCCGATTAGATCATTTTACATTAAGGTTAATATAAGTATTCAGGGAACTTCTATCACATTTGCTCAATTTACGTCGCTCCTATTTCAGACAGCTTATTGGGCTAAGCGGCATCTCAAAGCGCATGAAAGGGCGAGTAAAATGCACTACTAAACTTCTAGGGTAGGGCAAACAGAGACCCCATTAGATCATTTTATATTTTGGTTAATATAAGAATTCAGCGAAATTCTATCACATTTTTTCAATTTACGTCGCTCCTATTTCAGATGGTGTACTGGGCTAGGCGGCATCTTATAGCGCGTGGAAGGGCGAGTAAAATGCACTACTAAACTTCTATGATAGGGCAATCAGAGTCCCGTTTAGATCATTTTATATTTTCTTTAATATAAGATTTCAGGGAAATTCTATCACATTTGTTCAATTTACGTCGCTCCTATTTCAGATAGCTATTGGGCTAAGCGACATCTCAAAGCGCATGAAATGACGAGAGAAATGTACTATTAAACTTCTTGGGTAGGGGGAACAGAGACCCGATTACATCATTTTATATTATGGTTAATTTAAGAATTCAGCAAAATTCTATCACATTTGTTCAATTTTCATCGCTCCTATTTCAGATAGCGTATTGGGCTAAGCGGCATCTCAAAGCGCATGGAATGACGAGTAAAATGCACTAATCAACTTCTAGGATAAGGCAAACGGAGATCCGATTAGACCATTTTATATTACGGTTAATATAAGAATTCAGCGTAATTCTAACACATTTGTTCAACTTACGTCGCTCCTATTTCAGATAGCGTACTGGGCTAGGCGGCATCTCAAAGCGCGTGGAATGGCGAGTAAAATGCACTATTAAACTTCTATGATAGGGCAATCAGAGACCCGATTACATCATTTTATATTTTGGTTAATATAAGAATTCAGCGAAATTCTATCACATTTGTTCAATTTACGTCGCTCCTATTTCAGATAGCGTACTCGGATAGGCGGCACCTTAAAGCGCGTGGAATGGTGAGTAAAATGCACTATTAAACTTCTAGGGTAGGGCAATCAGAGACCCGATTAGATGATTTCATATTACGGTTAATATGAGATTTCAGGGAAATTCTATCACATTTGTTCAATTTACGTCGCTCCTATTTCAGATAGCTATTTGGCTAAGCGACATCTCAAAGCGCATGAAATGACGAGAGAAATGTACTATTAAACTTCTTGGGTAGGGCGAACAGAGACCTGATTACATCATTTTATATTATGGTTAATTTAAGAATTCAGCAAAATTCTATCACATTTGTTCAATTTACATCGCTCCTATTTCAGATAGCGTATTGGGCTAAGCGGCATCTCAAAGCGCATGGAATGACGAGTAAAATGCACTAATAAACTTCTAGGATAAGGCAAACGGAGATCCGATTAGACCATTTTATATTACGGTTAATATAAGAATTCAGCGTAATTCTAACACATTTGTTCAACTTACGTCGCTCCTATTTCAGATAGCGTACTGGGCTAGGCGGCATCTCAAAGCGCGTGGAATGGCGAGTAAAATGCACTCTTAAACATCTATGATAGGGCAATCAGAGACCCGATTAGATCACTTTATATTTTGGTTAATATAAGAATTCAGCGAAATTCTATCACATTTGTTCAATTTACGTCGCTCCTATTTCAGATAGCGTATTGGGCTAAGCTGCATCTCAAAGCGCAAGAAATGTCTCGTAAAATGCACTATTAAACTTCTAGGGTAAAGCAATCAGAGACCAGATTAGATCGTTTTATATTATGGTTAATTTAAGAATTCAGAAAAATTCTATCACATTTGTTCAATTTACGTCGTTCCTATTTCAGATAGCATACTGGGCTAGGCGGCATCTTAAAGCGCGTGGAAGGGCGAGTAAAATGCACTACTAAACTTCTATGGTAGGGCATTCAGAGTCCCGTTTAGATTATTTTATGTATTGTTTAATATAAGATTTCAGGGGAATTCTATCACATTTGTTCAATTTACGTCGCTCCTATTTCAGATAGCGTATTGGGCTAAGCGGCATCTCAAAGCGCATGAAATGACGAGAGAAATGCACTATTAAACTTCTTGGGTAGGGCGAACAGAGACCCGAATAGATCATTTTATATTACGGTTAATATAAGAATTCAGCGTAATTCTATCACATTTGTTCAACTAACGTCGCTCCTATTTCAGATAGCGTACTGCGCTAGGCGGCATCTTAAAGCGCGTGGAAGGGCGAGTAAAATGCACTACTAAACTTCTATGATAGGGCAATCAGAGTTCCGAATAGATCATTTTATATTTTGTTTACTATAACATTTCAGGGAAATTCTATCACATTTGTTCAATTTACGTCGCTCCTATTTCAGATAGCGTATTGGGCTAAGCGGCATCTCAAAGCGCAAGAAATGGCGAGTAAAATGCACTATTAAGCTTCTAGGGCTGGGCACATAGAGACCCGATTAGATCATTTTATATTATGGTTAATTTAAGAATTCAGCAAAATTCTATCACATTTGTTCAATTTACGTCGCTCCTATTTCAGATACCGTACTGGGCGACGCGGTATCTTAAAGCGCGTGGAATGGCGAGTAAAATGCACTATTAAACTTCTAGGATAAGGCAAACGGAGACCCGATTAGACCATTTCATATTACGGTTAATATAAGAATTCAGCGTTATTCTATCACATTTGTTCAACTTACGTCGCTCCTATTTCAGAAAGCGTACTCGGATAGGCGGCATCTTAAAGCGCGTGGAATGGCGAGTAAAATGCACTATTAAACTTCTCGGGTAATGCAAACAGAGACCCGATTAGATCATTTTATATTACGGTTAATATAAGATTTCAGGGAAATTCTATCACATTTGTTCAATTTACGTCGCTCCTATTTCAGATAGCTATTGGTCTAAGCGGCATCTCAAAGCGCATGAAATGACGAATAAAATGCACTATTAAGCTTGTACGCTAAGGCGAACAGAGACCCGATTAGATCATTTAACGTTATGGTAAATAAAAGAATTCAGCGAAATTCTATCACATTTGTTCAATTTACGTCGCTCCTATTTCAGATAGCGTACTGGGCTAGGCGGCATCTCAAAGCGTATGAAATGACGAGTAAAATGCTCTATTAAACTTCTAGGATAAGGCAAACAGAGACCCGATTAGATCATTTTATATTACGGTTAATATAAGAATGCAGCGTAATTCTGTCACATTTGTTCAAGTTACGTAGCTCCTATTTCAGATAGCGTACTGGGCTAGGCGGCAGCTCAAACCGCGTGGAATGACGAGTAAAATGCACTATTAAACTTCTAGGGTAGGGCAAACAGAGACCCCATTAGAGCATTTTATATTATGGTTAATTTAAGAATTCAGCGAAATTCTATCACATTTGTTCAATTTACGTCGCTCCTATTTCAGATAGCGTATTGGCCTAAGCGGCATCTCACAGCGCACGAAAGGGCGAGTAAAATGCACTATTAAGCTTCTAGGGTTGGGCACATAGAGACCCGATTAGATCCTTTTATATTATGGTTAATTTAAGAATTCAGCGAAATCCTATCACATTTGTTCATTTTACGTCGCTCCTATTTCCGATAGCGTATTGGGCTAAGCGGCATCTCAAAGCGCATGAAATGACGAGTAAAATGCACTATTAAACTTCTAGGGCAGGGCGAACAGAGACCCGATTAGATCATTTTACATTAAGGTTAATGTAAGTATTCAGGGAACTTCTATCACATTTGTGCAATTTACGTCGCTCCTATTTCAGACAGCTAATTGGGCTAAGCGGCATCTCAGAGCGCATGAAATGACGAGTAAAATGCACTATTAAACTTCTAGGGTAGGGCAATCAGAGACCCGATTAGATCATTTTATATTAAGGTTAATTTAAGAATTCAGCAAAATTCTATCACATTTGTTCAATTTACGTCGTTCCTATTTCAGATAGCATACTGGGCTGGGCGGCATCTTAAAGCGCGTGGAATGGCGAGTAAAATGCACTATTAATCTTCTATGATAGGGCAATCAGAGACCCGATTAGATCATTTTATATTTTGGTTAATATAAGAATTCAGCGAAATTCTATCACATTTGTTCAATTTGCATCGCTCCTATTTCAGATAGCGTATTGGGCTAAGCGGCATCTCAAAGCGCATGAAATGACGAATAAAATGCACTATTAAGCCTGTGCGGTAGGGCGAACAGAGACCCGATTAGATCATTTAACATTATGGTAAATAAAAGAATTCAGCAAAATTCTATCACATTTGTTCAATTTACGTCGCTCCTATTTCAGATAGCGTACTGGGCTACGCGGTATCTTAAAGCGCGTGGAATGGCGAGTAAAATGCACTATTAAACTTCTAGGATAAGGCAAACGGAGACCCGATTAGACCATTTTATATTACGGTTAATATATGAATTCAGCGTTATTCTATCACATTTGTTCAACTTACGTCGCTCCTATTTCAGAAAGCGTACTCGGATAGGCGGCATCTTAAAGCGCGTGGAATGGCGAGTAAAATGCACTATTAAACTTCTCGGATAAGGCAAACAGAGACCCGATTAGATCATTTTATATTACTGTTAATATAAGAATTCAGCGTAATTCTGTCACATTTGTTCAAGTTACGTAGCTTCTATTTCAGATAGCGTACTGGGCTAGGCGGCAACTTAAACCGCGTGGAATGGCGAGTACAATGCACTATTAAACTTCTATGATAGGGCAATCAGAGACCCGATTAGTTCATTTTATATTTTGGTTAATATAAGAATCCAGCGAAATTCTATCACATTTGTTCAATTTACGTCGCTCCTATTTCAGATAGCGTATTGGGCTAAGCGGCATCTCAAAGCGCACGAAAGGGCGAGTAAAATGCACTATTAAACTTCTAGGGTGGGGCAAGCAGAGACCCGATCAGATCATTTTATATTACGGTTAATATAAGAATTCAGCGAAGTTCTATCACATTTGTTCAATTTACGTCGCTCCTATTTCAGATAGCTTATTGGGCTAAGCGGCAACTCAGAGCGCATGAAAGACGAGTGAAATTCACTGTTAAACTTCTAGGGTAGGGCGAACAAAGACCCGATTAGATCATTTTACATTAAGGTTAAAATAAGAATACAATGAAATTCTATCACATTTGTTCAATTTACGTCGCTCCTATTTCAGATAGCGTATTGGCCTAAGCTGCATCTCAAAGCGCAAGAAATGGCTCGTAAAATGCACTATTAAACTTCTAGGGTAGGGCAAACAGAGACCCGATTAGGTCATTTCATATTATGGTTAATTTAAGAATTCAGCGAAATTCTATCACATTTGTTCAATTTACGTCGCTCCTACTTCAGATAGCGTACTGGGCTAAGCGGCATCTCAAAGCGCAAGAAATGGCGAGTAAAATGCACTATTAAACTTCTAGGGTAGGGCAAACAGAGACCCGATTAGGTCATTTCATATTATGGTTAATTTAAGAATTCAGCGAAATTCTATCACATTTGTTCAATTTACGTCGCTCCTACTTCAGATAGCGTACTGGGCTAAGCGGCATCTCAAAGCGCAAGAAATGGCGAGTAAAATGCACTATTAAACTTCTAGGATAAGGCAAACAGAGACCCGATTAGATCATTTCATATTTCGGTTAACATAAGAATTCAGCGAAATTCTATCACATTTGTTCAATTTACGTCGCTCCTATTTCAGATAGCGTATTGGGCTAAGCGGCATCTCAAAGCGCATGGAATGGCGAGTGAAATGCACTATTAAACTTCTAGGGTAGGGCGAACAGACACCCGAATAGATCATTTTATATTACGGTTAATATAAGAATTCAGCGTAATTCTATCACATTTGTTCAACTAACGTCGCTCCTATTTCAGATAGAGTATTGGGCTAAGCGGCATCTCAAAGCGCATGGAATGACGAGTAAAATGCACTATTAAACTTCGAGGGTAATGCAAACAGAGACCCGATTAGATCATTTTATATTACGGTTAATATAAGATTTCAGGGAAATTCTATCACATTTGTTCAATTTACGTCGCTCCTATTTCAGATAGCTATTGGGCTAAGCGGCATCTCAAAGCGCATGAAATGACGAGAGAAATGCACTATTAAACTTCTTGGGTAGGGCGAACAGAGACCCGATTACATCATTTTATATTATGGTTAATATAAGAATTCAGCGATATTCTATCGCATTTGTTCAATTTGCGTCGCTCCTATTTCAGATAGCGTATTGGGCTAAGCGGCATCTCAAAGCGCATGAAATGAAGAATAAAATGCACTATTAAGCTTCTACGCTAGGGCGAACAGAGACCCGATTAGATCATTTAACATTATGGTAAATAAAAGAATTCAGCGAAATTCTATCACATTTGTTCAATTTACGTCGCTCCTATTTCAGATAGCGTATTGGGCTAAGCGGCATCTCAAAGCGCATGAAATGGCGAGTAAAATTCACTATTAAACTTCTAGGGTAGGGCAATCAGAGACCCGATTAGATCATTTTATATTTTGGTTAATAAATGAATTCTTCGAAATTCTATCACATTTGTTCAATTTACATCGCTCCTATTTCAGATAGCGTAATGGGCTAAGCGGCATCTCAAAGCGCATGAAATGGCGAGTAAAATGCACAATTAAACTTCTAGGATAAGGCAAACAGAGACCCGATTAGATCATTTTATATTACGGTTAATATAAGAATTCAGCGTAATTCTGTGACATTTGTTCAACTTACGTAGCTCCTATTTCAGATAGCGTGCTGGGCTAGGCGGCAACTTAAAGCGCGTGGAATGGCGAGTAAAATGCACTGTTAAACTTCTATGATAGGGCAATCAGAGACCCGATTAGATCATTTTATATTTTGGTTAATATAAGATTTCAGCGAAATTCTATCACATTTGTTCAATTTACGTCGCTCCTATTTCAGATAGCGTATTGGGCTAAGCGGCATCTCAAAGCGCATGAAATGGCGTGTAAAATGCACTATTAAACTTCTAGGATAAGGCAAACAGAGACCCGATTAGATCATTTTATATTACGGTTAATATAAGAATTCAGCGTAATTCTGTGACATTTGTTCAACTTACGTAGCTCCTATTTCAGATAGCGTACTGGGCTAGGCGGCAACTTAAAGCGCGTGGAATGGCGAGTAAAATGCACTATTAAACTTCTATGATAGGGCAATCAGAGACCCGATTAGATCATTTTATATTTTGGTTAATATAAGAATCCAGCGAAATTCTATCACATTTGTTCAATTTACGTCGCTCCTATTTCAGATAGCGTATTGGGCTAAGCGGCATCTCACAGCGCACGAAAGGGCGAGTAAAATGCACTATTAAACTTCTAGGGTAGGGCAATCAGAGACCCGATATGATCTTTGCATATTTTGGTTAATATAAGAATTCAGCGAAATTCTATCACATTTGTTCAATTTACGTCGCTCCTATTTCAGATAGCGTATTGGGCTAAGCGGCATCTCAAAGCGCATGGAATGGCGAGTGAAAGGCACTATTAAACTTATAGGGTAGGGCGAACAGAGACCCGAATAGATCATTTTATATTACGGTTAATATAAGAATTCAGCGTAATTCTATCACATTTGTTCAACTAACGTCGCTCCTATTTCAGATAGCGTACTGCGCTAGGCGGCATCTTAAAGCGCGTGGAAGGGCGAGTAAAATGCACTACTAAACTTCTATGATAGGGCAATCAGAGTTCCGAATAGATCGTTTTATATTTTGTTTACTATAACATTTCAGGGAAATTCTATCACATTTGTTCAATTTACGTCGCTCCTATTTCAGATAGCGTATTGGGCTAAGCGGCATCTCAAAGCGCATGAAATGGCGAGTAAAATGCACTATTAAACTTCTAGGGCAGGGCGAACAGAGACCCGATTAGATCATTTTACATTAAGGTTAATATAAGTATTCAGGGAACTTCTATCACATTTGCTCAATTTACGTCGCTCCTATTTCAGACAGCTTATTGGGCTAAGCGGCATCTCAAAGCGCATGAAATGACGAGTAAAATGCACTATTAAACTTCTAGGGTAGGGCACACAGAGACCCGATTAGATCATTTTATATTTTGGTTAATATAAGAATTCAGCGTAATTCTATCACATTTGTTCAATTTACGTCGCTCCTATTTCAGATAGCATATTGGGCTAAGCGGCATCTCAAAGCGCATGAAATGGCGAGTAAAATGCACTATTAAACTTCTAGGGTAAGGCAAACAGAGACCCGATTAGATGATTTTATATTACGGTTAATATAAGAATTCAGGGAAATTCTATCACATTTGTTCAATTTACGTCGCTCCTATTTCTGATAGCGAATTGGGCTACGCGGCATCTCAAAGCGCATGAAATGGCGAGTACAATGCACTATTAAACTTCTAGGGTAAGGCAAACAGAGACCCGGTTAGATCATTTTATATTACGGTTAATATAAGAATTCAGCGTAATTCTATCACATTTGTTCAACTTACGTCGCTCCTATTTCAGATAGCGTACTGGGCTAGGCGGCATCTTAAAGCGCGTGGAATGGCGTGTAAAATGCTCTACTAAACTTCTATGATATGGCAATCAGAGCCCCAATTAGATCATTTTATATTTTGTTCAATATAAGATTTCAGGGAAATTCTATCACATTTGTTCAATTTACGTCGCTCCTATTTCAGATAGCGTATTGGGCTAAGTGGCATCTCAAAGCGCATGAAATGGCGAATAAAATGCACCATTAAACTTCTAGGCTAGGGCGAACGGAGACCCGATTAGATCATTTTACATTATGGTCAATATATGAATTCAGCGAAATTCTATCACATTTGTTCAATTTACATCGCTCCTATTTCAGATAGCGTATTGGGCTAAGCGGCATCTCAAAGCGCATGAAATGGCGAGTAAAATGCACTATTAATCTTCTAGGGTAAGGCAAACAGAGACCCGCTTGGATCATTTTATATTATGGTTAATATAAGAAATCAGCGAAATTCTATCACATTTGTTCAATTTACGTCGCTCCTATTTCAGATGGCGTACTGGGCTAGACGGCATCTTAAAGCGCGTGGAAGGGCGAGTAAAATGCACTATTAAACTTCTAGGATAAGCCAAACAGATACCCGATTAGATCATTTTATATTACGGTTAATATAAGAATGCAGCGTAATTCTATCACATTTGTTCAACTTACGTCGCTCCTATTTAAGATAGCGTATCGGGCTAAGCGGCATCTCAAAGCGCATGAAATGGCGAGTAAAATGCACTATTAAACTTCTAGGATAAGCCAAACAGAGACCCGATTAGATCATTTTATATTACGGTTAATATAAGAATGCAGCGTAATTCTATCACATTTGTTCAACTTACGTCGCTCCTATTTAAGATAGCGTATCGAGCTAAGCGGCATCTCAAAGTGCATGAAATGGCGAGTAAAATGCACTATTAAACTTCTACGGTAGGGCAAACAGAGACCCGATTAGATCATTTTATATTATGGTTAATTTAAGAATTCAGCAAAATTCTGTCACATTTGTTCAATTTACGTCGCTCCTATTTCAGATAGGGTACTGGGCTAGGCGGCATCTTAATGCGCGTGGAATGGCGAGTGAAATTCACTGTTTAACATCGATGATAGGGCAATCAGAGACCCGATTAGATCATTTTATATTTGGGTTAATATAAGAATTCAGCGAAATTCTATCACATTTGTTCAATTTACGTCGCTCACGTTTCAGATAGCGTATTGGGCTAAGCGGCATCTCAAAGCGCATGAAATGGCGCGTAAAATGCACTATGAAACTTCTAGGGTAGGGCAAACAGAGACCCGATTAGATCATTTTATATTACCGTTAATTTAAGGATTCAGCAAAATTCTATCACATTTGTTCAATTTACGTCGCTCCTATTTTAGATAGCGTACTGGGCTAGGCGGTAACTTAAAGCGCGTGGAATGGCGAGTAAAATGCACTATTAAACCTCTAGGCTAGGGCGAACAGAGACCCGATTAGATCATTTTACATTATGGTTCATAAAAGAATTCAGCGAAATTCTATCACATTTGTTCAACTTACGTCGCTCCTATTTCAGATAGCGTATTGGGCTAAGAGGCATCTCAAAGCGCATGAAATGGCGAGTGAAATGCACTATTAGACTTCTATGGTAGGGCGATCAGAGACCCGATTAGATCATTTTAAATTAAGGTTAATATAAGAATTCACGGAAATTCTATCACATTTGTTCAATTTACGTCGCTCCTATTTCAGATAGCGTATTGGGCTATGCGGCAGCTCAATGCACATGCAATGGCGAGTAAAATGCACTATTAAACTTCTAGGGTAGGGCAAACAGAGACCCGATTAGATCATTTTATATTACGGTTAATATAAGATTTCAGGGAAATTCCAGCACATTTGTTCAATTTACGTCGCTCCTATTTCAGATGGCGTATTGGGCTAAGCGGCATCTCGAAGCGCATGAAATGGCGAGTATAATGCACTATTAAACTTCTAGGATAAGGCAAACAGAGACCCGATTAGATCATTTTATATTACGGTTAATATAAGAATGCAGCGTAATTCTATCACATTTGTTCAACTTACGTCGCTCCTATTTCAGATAGCGTACTGGGCTAGGCGGCATCTCAAAGCGCATGAACTGGCGAGTAAAATGCACTCTTAAACTTCTAGGGTAGGACAAACAGAGACCCGATTAGATCATTTTATATTATGGTTAATTTAAGAATTCAGCGAAATTCTATCACATTTGTTCAATTTACGTCGCTCCTATTTCAGATAGCGTATTGGGCTAAGCGGCATTTCAAAGCGCATGAAATGGCGAGTAAAATGCAGTATTAAACTTCTAGGATAAGCCAAACAGAGACCCGATTAGATCATTTTATATTACGGTTAATATAAGAATGCAGCGTAATTCTATCACATTTGTTCCACTTACGTCGCTCCTATTTAAGATAGCGTATCGGGCTAAGCGGCATCTCAAAGCGCATGAAATGGCGAGTAAAATGCACTATTAAACTTCTACGGTAGGGCAAACAGAGACCCGATTAGATCATTTTATATTATGGTTAATTTAAGAATTCAGCAAAATTCTATCACATTTGTTCAATTTACGTCGCTCCTATTTCAGATAGCGTACTGGGCTAGGCGGCATCTTAAAGCGCGTGGAATGGCGAGTAAAATGCACTATTAAACTTCTATGATAGGGCTATCAGAGACCCGATTAGATCATTTTATATTTTGGTTAATATAAGAATTCAGCGAAATTCTATCACATTTGTTCAATTTACGTCGCTCCTATTTCAGGTAGCGTATTGGGCTAAGCGGCATCTCAAAGCGCATGAAATGGCGAGTGAAGTGCACTGTTAAACTTCTAGGGTAAGGGAAAGAGAGACCCGATTAGAACATTTTATATTACGGTTAATATAAGAATTAAGCGTAATTCTATCACATTTGTTGAATTTACGTCACTCCTATTTCAGATAGCGTATTGGGCTAAGCGGCATCTCAAAGCGCATGAAATGGCGAATACAATGCACTATTAATCTTCTCGGCTAGGGCGAACAGAAACCCGATTAGATCATTTTATATTATGGTTAATTTAAGAATTCAGGGAAATTCTATCAAATTTGTTCAATTTACGTCGCTCCTATTTCAGATAGCGTACTGGGCTACTCGGCATCTTAAAGCGCGTGGAATGGCGAGTGAAATTCACTATTTAACTTCGATGATAGGGCAATCAGGGACCCGATTAGATCATTTTATATTTTGTTTAATATAAGACTTCAGGGAAATTCTATCACATTTGTTCAATTTACATCGCTCCTATTTCAGATAGGTTACAGGGCTAAGCGGCATCTTAAAGCGCATGAAATGACGAGAGAAATGCACTATCAAACTTCTAGGGTAGGGCGAACAG
The DNA here is from genome assembly GCA_916610135.2 of Macropis europaea. NCBI lineage: Eukaryota > Metazoa > Arthropoda > Insecta > Hymenoptera > Melittidae > Macropis > Macropis europaea. The sequence goes on along the minus strand of CAKAJE020000626.1, from coordinate 163,101 downwards.
AGACCCGATTAGATCATTTTACATTAAGGTTAATATAAGAATTCAGCGAAATTCTATCACATTTGTTCAATTTACGTCGCTGATATTTCAGATAGCGTATTGTGCTAAGCGGCATCTCAAAGCGCATGAAATGGCGAATAAAATGCACTATTAAACTTCTAGGGTATGGCAGACAGAGACCCGATTTGATCATTTTATATTATGGTTAATTTAAGAATTCAACGAAATTCTATCACACTTGTTCAATTTACGTCCTTCCTATTTCAGATAGCGTACTGGGCTAGGCGGCATCTTAAAGCGCGTGGAATGGCGAGTAAAATACCCTATGAAACTTCTATGATAGGGCAATAAGAGACCCGATTAGAACATTTTATATTTTGGTTAGTATAAGGATTCAGCGAAATTCTATCACATTTGTTCAATTTACATCGCTCCTATTTCAGATAGGTTACAGGGCTAAGCGGCATCTTAAAGCGCATGAAATGACGAGAGAAATGCACTATCAAACTTCTAGGGTAGGGCGAACAGAGACCCGATTAGATCATTTTACATTAAGGTTAATATAAGAATTCAGCGAAATTCTATCACATTTGTTCAATTTACGTCGCTGATATTTCAGATAGCGTATTGTGCTAAGCGGCATCTCAAAGCGCATGAAATGGCGAATAAAATGCACTATTAAACTTCTAGGGTATGGCAGACAGAGACCCGATTTGATCATTTTATATTATGGTTAATTTAAGAATTCAACGAAATTCTATCACACTTGTTCAATTTACGTCCTTCCTATTTCAGATAGCGTACTGGGCTAGGCGGCATCTTAAAGCGCGTGGAATGGCGAGTAAAATACCCTATGAAACTTCTATGATAGGGCAATAAGAGACCCGATTAGAACATTTTATATTTTGGTTAGTATAAGGATTCAGCGAAATTCTATCACATTTGTTCAATTTACATCGCTCCTATTTCAGATAGGTTACAGGGCTAAGCGGCATCTTAAAGCGCATGAAATGACGAGAGAAATGCACTATCAAACTTCTAGGGTAGGGCGAACAGAGACCCGATTAGATCATATTACATTATGGTTAATAAAAGAATTAAGAGTAATTCTATCACATTTGTTCAATTTACGTCACTCCTATTTCAGATAGCCTACTGGCCTAGCCGGCACCTTAAAGCGCGTGGAATAGCGAGTAAAATGCACTATTAGCCTTCTATGGTAGGGCAATCAGAGACCCGATTAGATCATTTTATATTTTGGTTAATATAAGAATTCAGCGAAATCCTATCACGTTTGTTCAATTTACGTCGCTCCTATTCCAGATAGCGTATTGGGCTTAGCGGCATCTTAAAGCGCGTGGAATGGCGAGTAAAATGCTCTACTAAACTTCTATGGTAGGGCAATCAGAGACCCGATTAGATCATTTTATATTTTGTTTAATATAAGATTTCAGGGAAATTGTATCACATTTGTTCAATTTACGTCGCTCCTATTTCAGATAGCGTATTCGGCTAAGCGGCATCTCAAAGCGCATGAAGTGGCGAATAAAATTCACTATTAAACTTCTAGGCTAGGGCGAACAGAGACCCGATCAGATCATTTTACATTATGGTTAATAAAAGAATTCAGCGAAATTCTATCACATTTGTTCAACTTACGTCGCTCCTATTTCAGATAGCGTATTGGGCTAAGCGGCATCTCAAAGCGCATGAAATGGCGAGTGAAATGCACCATTAGACTTCTATGGTAAGGCGAACAGAGACCCGATTAGATCATTTTACATTAAGGTTAATATAAGAATTCACGGAAATTCTATTACATTTGTTCAATTTACGTCACTCCTATTTCAGATAGCCTACTGGGCTAGCCGGCATCTTAAAGCGCGTGGAATAGCGAGTAAAATGCACTGTTAGCCTTCTATGATAGGGCAATCAGAGACCCGATTAGATCATTTTATATTTTGGTTAATATAAGAATTCAGCGAAATCCTATCACGTTTGTTCAATTTACGTCGCTCCAATTCCAGATAGCGTATTGGGCTAAGCGGCATCTCAAAGCGCATGAAATGGCGAATAAAATGCACTATTAAACGTCTAGGCTAGGGCGAACAGAGACCCGATTAGATCATTGTATATTATGGTTAATTTAAGAATTCAACGAAATTCTATCACATTTGTTCGATTTACGTCGCTCCTATTTCAGATAGCGTATTGGGCTAAGCGGCATCTCAAAGCGGATGAAATGGCGAGTAAAATGCACTATTAAAGTTCTAGGGTAAGGCAAACAGAGACCCGATTAGATCATATTACATCATGGTTAATAAAAGAATTAAGAGTAATTCTATCACATTTGTTCAATTTACGTCACTCCTATTTCAGATAGCCTACTGGGCTAGCCGACATCTTAAAGCGCGTGGAATAGCGAGTAAAATGCACTATTAGCCTTCTATGATAGGGCGAACAGAGACCCGATTAGATCATTTTATATTATGGTTAATTTAAGAATTCAGCAAAATTCTATCACATTTGTTCAATTTACGTCGTTCCTATTTCAGATAGCGTACTGGGCTAGGCGGCATCTTAAAGCGCGTGGAATGGCGAGTAAAATGCAGTACTAAACTTCTATGATAGGGCAATCGGAGTCCCGATTAGATCATTTTATATTTTGTTTAATATAAGATTTCAGGGAAATTCTATCACATTTGTTCAATTTACGTTGCTCCTATTTCAGATAGCGTATTGGGCTAAGCGGCATCTCAAAGCGCATTAAATGGCGAGCAAAATGCACTATCAAACAACTAGGGTATTGCAAACAGAGACCCGATTAGATCATTTTACATTAAGGTTAATGTAAGTATTCAGGGAACTTCTATCACATTTGTGCAATTTACGTCGCTCCTATTTCAGACAGCTAATTGGGCTAAGCGGCATCTCAGAGCGCATGAAATGACGAGTAAAATGCACTATTAAACTTCTAGGGTAGGGCAATCAGAGACCCGATTAGATCATTTTATATTAAGGTTAATTTAAGAATTCAGGGAAATTCTATCACGTTTGTTCAATATATGTCGCTACTATTTCAGATAGCGTATTGGGCTAAGCGGCATCTCAATGCGCATGAAATGACGAGCGAAAGGCACTATTAAACTTCTAGGGTAGGGCGAACAGAGAACCGATTAGATCATTTTACATTAAGGTTAGTATAAGAATTCAGGGAAATCCTATCACGTTTGTTCAATTTACGTCGCTCCTATTTCAGATAGCGTATTGGGCTAAGCGGCATCTCAAAGCGCATGAAATGGCGAGCAAAATGCACTGTTAAACTTCTAGGGTAGGGCAAACAGAGACCCGATTAGATCATTTCATATTATGGTTTATTTAAGAATTCAGAAAAATTCTATCACATTTGTTATAATTTACGTCGCTCCTATTTCAGATAGCTTATTGGGCTAAGCGGCATCTCAAAGCGCATGAAATGACGAGTGAAATGCACTACTAAACTTCTAGGATAGGACAAACAGAGACCCGATCAGATCATTTTATATTACGGTTAATATAAGAATTCAGCGTAATTCTATCACATTTGTTCAATTTATGTCGCTCCTATTTCAGATGGCGTATTGGGCTAAGCGGCATCTCAATGCGCATGAAATGGCGAGTAAAATGCACTATTAAACTTCTAGGATAAGGCAAACAGAGACCCGATTAGATCATTTTATATTACGGTTAATATAAGAATTCAGCGTAATTCTATCACATTTGTTCAACTTACGTCGCTCCTATTTCAGATAGCGTACTGCGCTAGGCGGAATCTTAAAGCGCGTGGATTGGCGAGTAAAATGCACTATTAAGCTTCTACGCTAAGGCGAAGAGAGACCCGATTAGATCATTTAACATTATGGTTAATAAAAGAATTCAGCGAAATTCTATCACGTTTGTTCAATTTACGTCGCTACTATTTCAGATAGCGTATTGGGCTAAGCGGCATCTCAAAGCGCATGAAATGGCGACTAAAATGCACTGTTAAACTTCTAGGGTAGGGCAAACAGAGACCCGATTAGATCATTTCATATTATGGTTTATTTAAGAATTCAGAAAAATTCTATCACATTTGTTCAATTTACGTCGCTCCTATTTCAGATAGCGTACTGGGCTAGGCGGCATCTTAAAGCGCGTGGAATGGCGAGTAAAATGCACTATTAAACTTCTAGGATAAGGCAAACAGAGACCCAATTAGATCATTTTATATTACGGTTAACATAAGAATTCAGCGTAATTCTGTGACATTTGTTCAACTTACGTAGCTCCTATTTCAGATAGCGTACTGGGCTAGGCGGCAACTTAAAGCGCGTGGAATGGCGAGTAAAATGCACTATTAAACTTCTATGATAGGGCAATCAGAGACCCGATTATATCATTTTATATTTTGATTAATATAAGAATCCAGCGAAATTCTATCACATTTGTTCAATTTACGTCGCTCCTATTTCAGATAGCGTATTAGGCTAAGCGGCATCTCAAAGCGCACGAAAGGGCGAGTAAAATGCAGTATTAAACTTCTAGGGTAGGGCAATCAGAGACCCGATAAGATCATTTTATATTTTGGTTAATATAAGAATTCAGCGAAATCCTATCACATTTGTTCAATTTTCGTCGCTCCTATTTCAGATAGCGTATTGGGCTAAGCGGCATCTCAAAGCGCATGGAATGGCGAGTGAAAGGCACTATTAAACTTATAGGGTAGGGCGAACAGAGACCCGAATAGATCATTTTATATTACGGTTAATATAAGAATTCAGCGTAATTCTATCACATTTGTTCAACTAACGTCGCTCCTATTTCAGATAGCGTACTGCGCTAGGCGGCATCTTAAAGCGCGTGGAAGGGCGAGTAAAATGCACTACTAAACTTCTATGATAGGGCAATCAGAGTTCCGAATAGATCATTTTATATTTTGTTTACTATAACATTTCAGGGAAATTCTATCACATTTGTTCAATTTACGTCGCTCCTATTTCAGATAGCGTATTGGGCTAAGCGGCATCTCAAAGCGCATGAAATGGCGAGTAAAATGCACTATTAAACTTCTAGGGCAGGGCGAACAGAGACCCGATTAGATCATTTTACATTAAGGTTAATATAAGTATTCAGGGAACTTCTATCACATTTGCTCAATTTACGTCGCTCCTATTTCAGACAGCTTATTGGGCTAAGCGGCATCTCAAAGCGCATGAAAGGGCGAGTAAAATGCACTACTAAACTTCTAGGGTAGGGCAAACAGAGACCCCATTAGATCATTTTATATTTTGGTTAATATAAGAATTCAGCGAAATTCTATCACATTTTTTCAATTTACGTCGCTCCTATTTCAGATAGTGTACTGGGCTAGGCGGCATCTTATAGCGCGTGGAAGGGCGAGTAAAATGCACTACTAAACTTCTATGATAGGGCAATCAGAGTCCCGTTTAGATCATTTTATATTTTCTTTAATATAAGATTTCAGGGAAATTCTATCACATTTGTTCAATTTACGTCGCTCCTATTTCAGATAGCTATTGGGCTAAGCGACATCTCAAAGCGCATGAAATGACGAGAGAAATGTACTATTAAACTTCTTGGGTAGGGGGAACAGAGACCCGATTACATCATTTTATATTATGGTTAATTTAAGAATTCAGCAAAATTCTATCACATTTGTTCAATTTTCATCGCTCCTATTTCAGATAGCGTATTGGGCTAAGCGGCATCTCAAAGCGCATGGAATGACGAGTAAAATGCACTAATCAACTTCTAGGATAAGGCAAACGGAGATCCGATTAGACCATTTTATATTACGGTTAATATAAGAATTCAGCGTAATTCTAACACATTTGTTCAACTTACGTCGCTCCTATTTCAGATAGCGTACTGGGCTAGGCGGCATCTCAAAGCGCGTGGAATGGCGAGTAAAATGCACTCTTAAACATCTATGATAGGGCAATCAGAGACCCGATTAGATCATTTTATATTTTGGTTAGTATAAGAATTCAGCGAAATTCTATCACATTTGTTCAATTTACGTCGCTCCTATTTCAGATAGAGTATTGGGCTAAGCTGCATCTCAAAGCGCAAGAAATGGCTCGTAAAATGCACTATTAAACTTCTAGGGTAGGGCAATCAGAGACCAGATTAGATCATTTTATATTATGGTTAATTTAACAATTCAGAAAAATTCTATCACATTTGTTCAATATACGTCGTTCCTATTTCACATAGCATACTGGGCTAGGCGGCATCTTAAAGCGCGTGGAATGGCGAGTAAAATGCACTATTAAACTTCTATGATAGGGCAATCAGAGACCCGATTACATCATTTTATATTTTGGTTAATATAAGAATTCAGCGAAATTCTATCACATTTGTTCAATTTACGTCGCTCCTATTTCAGATAGCGTACTCGGATAGGCGGCACCTTAAAGCGCGTGGAATGGTGAGTAAAATGCACTATTAAACTTCTAGGGTAGGGCAATCAGAGACCCGATTAGATGATTTCATATTACGGTTAATATGAGATTTCAGGGAAATTCTATCACATTTGTTCAATTTACGTCGCTCCTATTTCAGATAGCTATTTGGCTAAGCGACATCTCAAAGCGCATGAAATGACGAGAGAAATGTACTATTAAACTTCTTGGGTAGGGCGAACAGAGACCTGATTACATCATTTTATATTATGGTTAATTTAAGAATTCAGCAAAATTCTATCACATTTGTTCAATTTACATCGCTCCTATTTCAGATAGCGTATTGGGCTAAGCGGCATCTCAAAGCGCATGGAATGACGAGTAAAATGCACTAATAAACTTCTAGGATAAGGCAAACGGAGATCCGATTAGACCATTTTATATTACGGTTAATATAAGAATTCAGCGTAATTCTAACACATTTGTTCAACTTACGTCGCTCCTATTTCAGATAGCGTACTGGGCTAGGCGGCATCTCAAAGCGCGTGGAATGGCGAGTAAAATGCACTCTTAAACATCTATGATAGGGCAATCAGAGACCCGATTAGATCACTTTATATTTTGGTTAATATAAGAATTCAGCGAAATTCTATCACATTTGTTCAATTTACGTCGCTCCTATTTCAGATAGCGTATTGGGCTAAGCTGCATCTCAAAGCGCAAGAAATGTCTCGTAAAATGCACTATTAAACTTCTAGGGTAAAGCAATCAGAGACCAGATTAGATCGTTTTATATTATGGTTAATTTAAGAATTCAGAAAAATTCTATCACATTTGTTCAATTTACGTCGTTCCTATTTCAGATAGCATACTGGGCTAGGCGGCATCTTAAAGCGCGTGGAAGGGCGAGTAAAATGCACTACTAAACTTCTATGGTAGGGCATTCAGAGTCCCGTTTAGATTATTTTATGTATTGTTTAATATAAGATTTCAGGGGAATTCTATCACATTTGTTCAATTTACGTCGCTCCTATTTCAGATAGCGTATTGGGCTAAGCGGCATCTCAAAGCGTATGAAATGACGAGAGAAATGCACTATTAAACTTCTTGGGTAGGGCGAACAGAGACCCGAATAGATCATTTTATATTACGGTTAATATAAGAATTCAGCGTAATTCTATCACATTTGTTCAACTAACGTCGCTCCTATTTCAGATAGCGTACTGCGCTAGGCGGCATCTTAAAGCGCGTGGAAGGGCGAGTAAAATGCACTACTAAACTTCTATGATAGGGCAATCAGAGTTCCGAATAGATCATTTTATATTTTGTTTACTATAACATTTCAGGGAAATTCTATCACATTTGTTCAATTTACGTCGCTCCTATTTCAGATAGCGTATTGGGCTAAGCGGCATCTCAAAGCGCAAGAAATGGCGAGTAAAATGCACTATTAAGCTTCTAGGGCTGGGCACATAGAGACCCGATTAGATCATTTTATATTATGGTTAATTTAAGAATTCAGCAAAATTCTATCACATTTGTTCAATTTACGTCGCTCCTATTTCAGATACCGTACTGGGCGACGCGGTATCTTAAAGCGCGTGGAATGGCGAGTAAAATGCACTATTAAACTTCTAGGATAAGGCAAACGGAGACCCGATTAGACCATTTCATATTACGGTTAATATAAGAATTCAGCGTTATTCTATCACATTTGTTCAACTTACGTCGCTCCTATTTCAGAAAGCGTACTCGGATAGGCGGCATCTTAAAGCGCGTGGAATGGCGAGTAAAATGCACTATTAAACTTCTCGGGTAATGCAAACAGAGACCCGATTAGATCATTTTATATTACGGTTAATATAAGATTTCAGGGAAATTCTATCACATTTGTTCAATTTACGTCGCTCCTATTTCAGATAGCTATTGGTCTAAGCGGCATCTCAAAGCGCATGAAATGACGAATAAAATGCACTATTAAGCTTGTACGCTAAGGCGAACAGAGACCCGATTAGATCATTTAACGTTATGGTAAATAAAAGAATTCAGCGAAATTCTATCACATTTGTTCAATTTACGTCGCTCCTATTTCAGATAGCGTACTGGGCTAGGCGGCATCTCAAAGCGTATGAAATGACGAGTAAAATGCTCTATTAAACTTCTAGGATAAGGCAAACAGAGACCCGATTAGATCATTTTATATTACGGTTAATATAAGAATGCAGCGTAATTCTGTCACATTTGTTCAAGTTACGTAGCTCCTATTTCAGATAGCGTACTGGGCTAGGCGGCAGCTCAAACCGCGTGGAATGACGAGTAAAATGCACTATTAAACTTCTAGGGTAGGGCAAACAGAGACCCCATTAGAGCATTTTATATTATGGTTAATTTAAGAATTCAGCGAAATTCTATCACATTTGTTCAATTTACGTCGCTCCTATTTCAGATAGCGTATTGGCCTAAGCGGCATCTCACAGCGCACGAAAGGGCGAGTAAAATGCACTATTAAGCTTCTAGGGTTGGGCACATAGAGACCCGATTAGATCCTTTTATATTATGGTTAATTTAAGAATTCAGCGAAATCCTATCACATTTGTTCATTTTACGTCGCTCCTATTTCCGATAGCGTATTGGGCTAAGCGGCATCTCAAAGCGCATGAAATGACGAGTAAAATGCACTATTAAACTTCTAGGGCAGGGCGAACAGAGACCCGATTAGATCATTTTACATTAAGGTTAATGTAAGTATTCAGGGAACTTCTATCACATTTGTGCAATTTACGTCGCTCCTATTTCAGACAGCTAATTGGGCTAAGCGGCATCTCAGAGCGCATGAAATGACGAGTAAAATGCACTATTAAACTTCTAGGGTAGGGCAATCAGAGACCCGATTAGATCATTTTATATTAAGGTTAATTTAAGAATTCAGCAAAATTCTATCACATTTGTTCAATTTACGTCGTTCCTATTTCAGATAGCATACTGGGCTGGGCGGCATCTTAAAGCGCGTGGAATGGCGAGTAAAATGCACTATTAATCTTCTATGATAGGGCAATCAGAGACCCGATTAGATCATTTTATATTTTGGTTAATATAAGAATTCAGCGAAATTCTATCACATTTGTTCAATTTGCATCGCTCCTATTTCAGATAGCGTATTGGGCTAAGCGGCATCTCAAAGCGCATGAAATGACGAATAAAATGCACTATTAAGCCTGTGCGGTAGGGCGAACAGAGACCCGATTAGATCATTTAACATTATGGTAAATAAAAGAATTCAGCAAAATTCTATCACATTTGTTCAATTTACGTCGCTCCTATTTCAGATAGCGTACTGGGCTACGCGGTATCTTAAAGCGCGTGGAATGGCGAGTAAAATGCACTATTAAACTTCTAGGATAAGGCAAACGGAGACCCGATTAGACCATTTTATATTACGGTTAATATATGAATTCAGCGTTATTCTATCACATTTGTTCAACTTACGTCGCTCCTATTTCAGAAAGCGTACTCGGATAGGCGGCATCTTAAAGCGCGTGGAATGGCGAGTAAAATGCACTATTAAACTTCTCGGATAAGGCAAACAGAGACCCGATTAGATCATTTTATATTACTGTTAATATAAGAATTCAGCGTAATTCTGTCACATTTGTTCAAGTTACGTAGCTTCTATTTCAGATAGCGTACTGGGCTAGGCGGCAACTTAAACCGCGTGGAATGGCGAGTACAATGCACTATTAAACTTCTATGATAGGGCAATCAGAGACCCGATTAGTTCATTTTATATTTTGGTTAATATAAGAATCCAGCGAAATTCTATCACATTTGTTCAATTTACGTCGCTCCTATTTCAGATAGCGTATTGGGCTAAGCGGCATCTCAAAGCGCACGAAAGGGCGAGTAAAATGCACTATTAAACTTCTAGGGTGGGGCAAGCAGAGACCCGATCAGATCATTTTATATTACGGTTAATATAAGAATTCAGCGAAGTTCTATCACATTTGTTCAATTTACGTCGCTCCTATTTCAGATAGCTTATTGGGCTAAGCGGCAACTCAGAGCGCATGAAAGACGAGTGAAATTCACTGTTAAACTTCTAGGGTAGGGCGAACAAAGACCCGATTAGATCATTTTACATTAAGGTTAAAATAAGAATACAATGAAATTCTATCACATTTGTTCAATTTACGTCGCTCCTATTTCAGATAGCGTATTGGCCTAAGCTGCATCTCAAAGCGCAAGAAATGGCTCGTAAAATGCACTATTAAACTTCTAGGGTAGGGCAAACAGAGACCCGATTAGGTCATTTCATATTATGGTTAATTTAAGAATTCAGCGAAATTCTATCACATTTGTTCAATTTACGTCGCTCCTACTTCAGATAGCGTACTGGGCTAAGCGGCATCTCAAAGCGCAAGAAATGGCGAGTAAAATGCACTATTAAACTTCTAGGGTAGGGCAAACAGAGACCCGATTAGGTCATTTCATATTATGGTTAATTTAAGAATTCAGCGAAATTCTATCACATTTGTTCAATTTACGTCGCTCCTACTTCAGATAGCGTACTGGGCTAAGCGGCATCTCAAAGCGCAAGAAATGGCGAGTAAAATGCACTATTAAACTTCTAGGATAAGGCAAACAGAGACCCGATTAGATCATTTCATATTTCGGTTAACATAAGAATTCAGCGAAATTCTATCACATTTGTTCAATTTACGTCGCTCCTATTTCAGATAGCGTATTGGGCTAAGCGGCATCTCAAAGCGCATGGAATGGCGAGTGAAATGCACTATTAAACTTCTAGGGTAGGGCGAACAGACACCCGAATAGATCATTTTATATTACGGTTAATATAAGAATTCAGCGTAATTCTATCACATTTGTTCAACTAACGTCGCTCCTATTTCAGATAGAGTATTGGGCTAAGCGGCATCTCAAAGCGCATGGAATGACGAGTAAAATGCACTATTAAACTTCGAGGGTAATGCAAACAGAGACCCGATTAGATCATTTTATATTACGGTTAATATAAGATTTCAGGGAAATTCTATCACATTTGTTCAATTTACGTCGCTCCTATTTCAGATAGCTATTGGGCTAAGCGGCATCTCAAAGCGCATGAAATGACGAGAGAAATGCACTATTAAACTTCTTGGGTAGGGCGAACAGAGACCCGATTACATCATTTTATATTATGGTTAATATAAGAATTCAGCGATATTCTATCGCATTTGTTCAATTTGCGTCGCTCCTATTTCAGATAGCGTATTGGGCTAAGCGGCATCTCAAAGCGCATGAAATGAAGAATAAAATGCACTATTAAGCTTCTACGCTAGGGCGAACAGAGACCCGATTAGATCATTTAACATTATGGTAAATAAAAGAATTCAGCGAAATTCTATCACATTTGTTCAATTTACGTCGCTCCTATTTCAGATAGCGTATTGGGCTAAGCGGCATCTCAAAGCGCATGAAATGGCGAGTAAAATTCACTATTAAACTTCTAGGGTAGGGCAATCAGAGACCCGATTAGATCATTTTATATTTTGGTTAATAAATGAATTCTTCGAAATTCTATCACATTTGTTCAATTTACATCGCTCCTATTTCAGATAGCGTAATGGGCTAAGCGGCATCTCAAAGCGCATGAAATGGCGAGTAAAATGCACAATTAAACTTCTAGGATAAGGCAAACAGAGACCCGATTAGATCATTTTATATTACGGTTAATATAAGAATTCAGCGTAATTCTGTGACATTTGTTCAACTTACGTAGCTCCTATTTCAGATAGCGTGCTGGGCTAGGCGGCAACTTAAAGCGCGTGGAATGGCGAGTAAAATGCACTGTTAAACTTCTATGATAGGGCAATCAGAGACCCGATTAGATCATTTTATATTTTGGTTAATATAAGATTTCAGCGAAATTCTATCACATTTGTTCAATTTACGTCGCTCCTATTTCAGATAGCGTATTGGGCTAAGCGGCATCTCAAAGCGCATGAAATGGCGTGTAAAATGCACTATTAAACTTCTAGGATAAGGCAAACAGAGACCCGATTAGATCATTTTATATTACGGTTAACATAAGAATTCAGCGTAATTCTGTGACATTTGTTCAACTTACGTAGCTCCTATTTCAGATAGCGTACTGGGCTAGGCGGCAACTTAAAGCGCGTGGAATGGCGAGTAAAATGCACTATTAAACTTCTATGATAGGGCAATCAGAGACCCGATTAGATCATTTTATATTTTGGTTAATATAAGAATCCAGCGAAATTCTATCACATTTGTTCAATTTACGTCGCTCCTATTTCAGATAGCGTATTGGGCTAAGCGGCATCTCACAGCGCACGAAAGGGCGAGTAAAATGCACTATTAAACTTCTAGGGTAGGGCAATCAGAGACCCGATATGATCTTTGCATATTTTGGTTAATATAAGAATTCAGCGAAATTCTATCACATTTGTTCAATTTACGTCGCTCCTATTTCAGATAGCGTATTGGGCTAAGCGGCATCTCAAAGCGCATGGAATGGCGAGTGAAAGGCACTATTAAACTTATAGGGTAGGGCGAACAGAGACCCGAATAGATCATTTTATATTACGGTTAATATAAGAATTCAGCGTAATTCTATCACATTTGTTCAACTAACGTCGCTCCTATTTCAGATAGCGTACTGCGCTAGGCGGCATCTTAAAGCGCGTGGAAGGGCGAGTAAAATGCACTACTAAACTTCTATGATAGGGCAATCAGAGTTCCGAATAGATCGTTTTATATTTTGTTTACTATAACATTTCAGGGAAATTCTATCACATTTGTTCAATTTACGTCGCTCCTATTTCAGATAGCGTATTGGGCTAAGCGGCATCTCAAAGCGCATGAAATGGCGAGTAAAATGCACTATTAAACTTCTAGGGCAGGGCGAACAGAGACCCGATTAGATCATTTTACATTAAGGTTAATATAAGTATTCAGGGAACTTCTATCACATTTGCTCAATTTACGTCGCTCCTATTTCAGACAGCTTATTGGGCTAAGCGGCATCTCAAAGCGCATGAAATGACGAGTAAAATGCACTATTAAACTTCTAGGGTAGGGCACACAGAGACCCGATTAGATCATTTTATATTTTGGTTAATATAAGAATTCAGCGTAATTCTATCACATTTGTTCAATTTACGTCGCTCCTATTTCAGATAGCATATTGGGCTAAGCGGCATCTCAAAGCGCATGAAATGGCGAGTAAAATGCACTATTAAACTTCTAGGGTAAGGCAAACAGAGACCCGATTAGATGATTTTATATTACGGTTAATATAAGAATTCAGGGAAATTCTATCACATTTGTTCAATTTACGTCGCTCCTATTTCTGATAGCGAATTGGGCTAAGCGGCATCTCAAACCGCACGAAAGGGCGAGTAAAATGCACTATTAAACTTCTAGGGTAGGGCAATCAGAGACCCGATTAGATCATTTTACATGAAGGCTAAGATAAGAATTCAGCGAAATTCTATCACATTTGTTCAATTTACGTCGCTCCTATTTCAGATAGCGTATTGGGCTAAGCGGCATCTCAAAGCGCACGAAAGGGCGAGTAAAATGCACTACTAAACTTCTAGGGTAGGGCAAACAGAGACCCCATTAGATCATTTTATATTTTGGTTAATATAAGAATTCAGCGAAATTCTATCACATTTTTTCAATTTACGTCGCTCCTATTTCAGATAGTGTACTGGGCTAGGCGGCATCTTATAGCGCGTGGAAGGGCGAGTAAAATGCACTACTAAACTTCTATGATAGGGCAATCAGAGTCCCGTTTAGATCATTTTATATTTTCTTTAATATAAGATTTCAGGGAAATTCTATCACATTTGTTCAATTTACGTCGCTCCTATTTCAGATAGCTATTGGGCTAAGCGACATCTCAAAGCGCATGAAATGACGAGAGAAATGTACTATTAAACTTCTTGGGTAGGGGGAACAGAGACCCGATTACATCATTTTATATTATGGTTAATTTAAGAATTCAGCAAAATTCTATCACATTTGTTCAATTTTCATCGCTCCTATTTCAGATAGCGTATTGGGCTAAGCGGCATCTCAAAGCGCATGGAATGACGAGTAAAATGCACTAATAAACTTCTAGGATAAGGCAAACGGAGATCCGATTAGACCATTTTATATTACGGTTAATATAAGAATTCAGCGTAATTCTAACACATTTGTTCAACTTACGTCGCTCCTATTTCAGATAGCGTACTGGGCTAGGCGGCATCTCAAAGCGCGTGGAATGGCGAGTAAAATGCACTCTTAAACATCTATGATAGGGCAATCAGAGACCCGATTAGATCATTTTATATTTTGGTTAGTATAAGAATTCAGCGAAATTCTATCACATTTGTTCAATTTACGTCGCTCCTATTTCAGATAGAGTATTGGGCTAAGCTGCATCTCAAAGCGCAAGAAATGGCTCGTAAAATGCACTATTAAACTTCTAGGGTAGGGCAATCAGAGACCAGATTAGATCATTTTATATTATGGTTAATTTAACAATTCAGAAAAATTCTATCACATTTGTTCAATATACGTCGTTCCTATTTCACATAGCATACTGGGCTAGGCGGCATCTTAAAGCGCGTGCAATGGCGAGTAAAATGCACTATTAAACTTCTATGATAGGGCAATCAGAGACCCGATTACATCATTTTATATTTTGGTTAATATAAGAATTCAGCGAAATTCTATCACATTTGTTCAATTTACGTCGCTCCTATTTCAGATAGCGTACTCGGATAGGCGGCACCTTAAAGCGCGTGGAATGGTGAGTAAAATGCACTATTAAACTTCTAGGGTAGGGCAATCAGAGACCCGATTAGATGATTTCATATTACGGTTAATATGAGATTTCAGGGAAATTCTATCACATTTGTTCAATTTACGTTGCTCCTATTTCAGATAGCTATTTGGCTAAGCGACATCTCAAAGCGCATGAAATGACGAGAGAAATGTACTATTAAACTTCTTGGGTAGGGCGAACAGAGACCCGATTACATCATTTTATATTATGGTTAATTTAAGAATTCAGCAAAATTCTATCACATTTGTTCAATTTACATCGCTCCTATTTCAGATAGCGTATTGGGCTAAGCGGCATCTCAAAGCGCATGGAATGACGAGTAAAATCCACTAATAAACTTCTAGGATAAGGCAAACGGAGATCCGATTAGACCATTTTATATTACGGTTAATATAAGAATTCAGCGTAATTCTAACACATTTGTTCAACTTACGTCGCTCCTATTTCAGATAGCGTACTGGGCTAGGCGGCATCTCAAAGCGCGTGGAATGGCGAGTAAAATGCACTCTTAAACATCTATGATAGGGCAATCAGAGACCCGATTAGATCATTTTATATTTTGGTTAATATAAGAATTCAGCGAAATTCTATCACATTTGTTCAATTTACGTCGCTCCTGTTTCAGATAGCGTATTGGGCTAAGCTGCATCTCAAAGCGCAAGAAATGGCTCGTAAAATGCACTATTAAACTTCTAGGGTAAAGCAATCAGAGACCAGATTAGATCGTTTTATATTATGGTTAATTTAAGAATTCAGAAAAATTCTATCACATTTGTTCAATTTACGTCGTTCCTATTTCAGATAGCATACTGGGCTAGGCGGCATCTTAAAGCGCGTGGAAGGGCGAGTAAAATGCACTACTAAACTTCTATGGTAGGGCATTCAGAGTCCCGTTTAGATTATTTTATGTATTGTTTAATATAAGATTTCAGGGAAATTCTATCACATTTGTTCAATTTACGTCGCTCCTATTTCAGATAGCGTATTGGGCTAAGCGGCACCTCAAAGCGTATGAAATGACGAGAGAAATGCACTATTAAACTTCTTGGGTAGGGCGAACAGAGACCCGAATAGATCATTTTATATTACGGTTAATATAAGAATTCAGCGTAATTCTATCACATTTGTTCAACTAACGTCGCTCCTATTTCAGATAGCGTACTGCGCTAGGCGGCATCTTAAAGCGCGTGGAAGGGCGAGTAAAATGCACTACTAAACTTCTATGATAGGGCAATCAGAGTCCCGTTTAGATCATTTTATATTTTCTTTAATATAAGATTTCAGGGAAATTCTATCACATTTGTTCAACTTACGTCGCTCCTATTTCAAATAGCGTACTGGGCTAGGCGGCATCTCAAAGCGGGTGGAATGGCGAGTAAAATGCACTCTTAAACATCTATGATAGGGCAATCAGAGACCCGATTACATCATTTTATATTTTGGTTAATATAAGAATTCAGCGAAATTCTATCACATTTGTTCAATTTACGTCGCTCCTATTTCAGATAGCGTATTGGGATAAGCGGCATCTCAAAGCACATGGAATGGCGAGTGAAATGCACTATTAAACTTCTAGGGTAGGGCGAACAGAGACCCGAATAGATCATTTTATATTACGGTTAATATAAGAATTCAGCGTAATTCTATCACATTTGTTCAACTAACGTCGCTCCTATTTCAGATAGCGTTCTGCGCTAGGCGGCATCTTAAAGCGCGTGGAAGGGCGAGTAAAATGCACTACTAAACTTCTATGATAGGGCAATCAGAGTTCCGAATAGATCATTTTATATTTTGTTTACTATAACATTTCAGGGAAATTCTATCACATTTGTTCAATTTACGTCGCTCCTATTTCAGATAGCGTATTGGGCTAAGCGGCATCTCAAAGCGCAAGAAATGGCGAGTAAAATGCACTATTAAGCTTCTAGGGTATGGCAAACAGAGACCCGATTATATCATTTTATATTATGGTTAATTTAAGAATTCAACGAAATTCTATCACACTTGTTCAATTTACGTCGCTCCTATTTCAGAAAGCGTATTGGGCTAAGCGGCATCTCAAAGCGCATGAAATGGCGAGCAAAATGCACTATTAAACTTCTAGGGTAGGGCAAACAGAGACCCGATTAGATCATTTTATATTATTGTTAATTTAATCATTAAGCAAAATTCTATCACATTTGTTCAATTTACGTCGTTCCTATTTCAGATAGCGTACTGGGCTAGGCGGCATCTCAAAGCGCATGAAATAGCGAGTGAAATGCACTATTAAACTTCTAGGGTAGGGCGAACAGAGACCCGATGAGATCATTTTATATTATGGTTAATTTAAGAATTCAACGAAATTCTATCACACTTGTTCAATTTACGTCGCTCCTATTTCAGATAGCGTATTGGGCTAAACGGCACCTCAAAACGCATGAAATGGCGAGTACAATGCACTATTAAACTTCTAGGGTAAGGCAAACAGGGACCCGATTAGATCATTTTATATTACGGTTAATATAAGAATTCAGCGTAATCCTATCACATTTGTTAAACTTACGTCGCTCCTATTTCAGATAGCGTACTGGGCTAGGCGGCCTCATATAGCACGTGGAAGGGCGAGTAAAATGCACTATTAAACTTCTAGGGTAGGGCAAACAGAGACCCTATTAGATCATTTTATATTAAGGTTAATTTAAGAATTCAGCAAAATTCTATCACATTTGTTCAACTTACGTCGCTCCTATTTCAGATAGCGTACTGGGCTAGGCGGCATCTTAAATCGCATGGAATGGCGGGTAAATTGCACTATTAAACTTCTATGATAGGGCAATCAGAGACCCAATTAGATCATTTTATATTTTGTTCAATATAAGATTTCAGGGAAATTCTATCACATTTGTTCAATTTACGTCGCTCCTATTTCAGATAGCGTATTGGGCTACGCGGCATCTCAAAGCGCATGAAATGGCGAATAAAATGCACTACTAAACTTCTAGGCTAGGGCGAACAGAGACCCGATTACATCATTTTAAATTATGGTTAATAAAAGAATTCAGCGAAATTCTATCACATTTGTTCAATTTACGTCGTTCCTATTTCAGATAGCGTACTGGGCTGGGCGGCATCTTAAAGCGCGTGGAATGGCGAGTAAAATGCACTATTAAACTTCTAGGGTAGGGCAAACAGAGACCCTATTAGATCATTTTATATTATGATTAATTTAAGAATTCAGCAAAATTCAATCACATTTGTGCAATTTACGTCGCTCCTATTTCAGATAGCGTACTGGGCTAGGCGGCATCTTAAAACGCGTGGAATGGCGAGTAAAATGCACTATTAAACTTCTATGATAGGGCAATCAGAGACCCCATTAGTTCATTTTATATTTTTGTCAATATATGAATTCAACGAAATTCTATCACATTTCTTCAATTTACGTCGCTCCTATTTCAGATAGCGTATTGGGCTAAGCGGCATCTCAAAGCGTATGAAATGGCGAATAAAATGCACTATTAAAGTTCTATGATAGGGCAATCAGATACACGATTAGATCATTTTACATTATGGTTAATAAAAGAATTCAGCGAAATTCTATCACATTTGTTCAATTTACATCGCTCCTATTCCAGATAGCGTATTGGGATAAGCGGCATCTCAGAGCGCATGAAATGTCTAATAAAATGCACTATTAAACTTCTAGGCTAGGGCAAACAGAGACCCGATTAGATCATTTTACATTGAGGTTAATATAAGAATTCAGGGAAATTCTATCACATTTGTTCAATTTAGGTGGCTCCTATATCAGATAGCGTATTGGGCTATGCGGCATCTCAAAGCGCATGAAATGGCGAGGAAAATGCACTATTAAACATCTAGGGTAGAGCAAACAGAGACCCGATTAGTTCATTTTATATTATAGTGAATTTAAGAATTCAGCGAAATTCTCTCACATTTGTTCAAATAACGTCGATCCTATTTCAGATAGGGTATTGGACTAAGCGGCATCTCAAAGCGCATGAAATGGCGAGTAAAATGCACTATTAAACTTCAAGGATAAGGCAAACAGAGACCCGATTAGATCATTTTATATTTCGGTTAATATAAGAATTCAGCGTAATTCTATCACATTTGTTCAACTTACGTCGCTCCTATTTCAGATAGCGTACTGGGCTAGGCGGCATCTTAAAGCGCGTGGAATGGCGAGTAAAATGCACTACTAAACTTCTATGATAGGGCAATCAGAGACACAATTAGATCATTTTATATTTTGTTCAATATAAGATTTCAGGGAAATTCTATCACATTTGTTCAATTTACGTCGCTCCTATTTCAGATAGCGTATGGGGCTAAGCAGCATCTCAAAGCGCATGAAATGGCGAGTAAAATGCACTATCAAACTTCTGGGGTAAGGCAAACAGAGACCCGATTAGATCATTTTATATTACGGTTAATATAAGAATTCAGCAAAATTCTATCACATTTGTTCAATTTACGTCGTTCCTATTTCAGATAGCATACTGGGCTAGGCGCATCTTAAAGAGCGTGGAATGGCGAGTAAAATGCACTATTAAACTTCTATGATAGGGCAATCAGAGACCCGATTAGATCATTTTATATTTTGGTTAATATAAGGATTCAGCGAAATTCTATCACATTTGTTCAATTTACGTCGCTCCTATTTCAGATAGCTTATTGGGCTAAGCGGCATCTCAAAGCGCATGAAATGACGAGTGAAATGCACTATTAAACTTCTAGGGTAGGGCGAACAGAGACTCGATTAGATCAGTTTACATTAATGTTAATATGAGAATTCAGCGAAATTCTATCACATTTGTTCACTTTACGTCGCTCCTATTTCAGATAGCTTATTGGGCTAAGCGGCATCTCAAAGCCCATGAAATGTCGAGTGAAATGCACTATTAAACTTCTAGGGTAGGGCGAACAGAGACTCGATTAGATCATTTTATATTATGGTTAATTTAAGAATTCAGCGGAATTCTATCACATTTGTTCAATTTACATCGCTCCTATTTCAGATAACGTATTGGGCTAAGCTGCCTCTCACAGCGCATGAAATGAGGAGTAAAATGCACTATTAAACTTCTATGGTAGGGCAAACAGAGACCCGATTAGATACTTTTATATTATAGTTAATTTGAGAATTCAGCGAAATTCTACCACATTTGTTCTATTTACGTCGCTCCTATTTCAGATAGCGTATTGGGCTAAGCGGCATCTCAAAGCGCAAGAAATGGCGAGTAAAATGCACTATTAAGCTTCTAGGGTATGGCAAACAGAGACCCGATTATATCATTTTATATTATGGTTAATTTAAGAATTCAACGAAATTCTATCACACTTGTTCAATTTACGTCGCTCCTATTTCAGAAAGCGTATTGGGCTAAGCGGCATCTCAAAGCGCATGAAATGGCGAGCAAAATGCACTATTAAACTTCTAGGGTAGGGCAAACAGAGACCCGATTAGATCATTTTATATTATTGTTAATTTAATCATTAAGCAAAATTCTATCACATTTGTTCAATTTACGTCGTTCCTATTTCAGATAGCGTACTGGGCTAGGCGGCATCTCAAAGCGCATGAAATAGCGAGTGAAATGCACTATTAAACTTCTAGGGTAGGGCGAACAGAGACCCGATGAGATCATTTTATATTATGGTTAATTTAAGAATTCAACGAAATTCTATCACACTTGTTCAATTTACGTCGCTCCTATTTCAGATAGCGTATTGGGCTAAACGGCACCTCAAAACGCATGAAATGGCGAGTACAATGCACTATTAAACTTCTAGGGTAAGGCAAACAGGGACCCGATTAGATCATTTTATATTACGGTTAATATAAGAATTCAGCGTAATCCTATCACATTTGTTAAACTTACGTCGCTCCTATTTCAGATAGCGTACTGGGCTAGGCGGCATCATATAGCACGTGGAAGGGCGAGTAAAATGCACTATTAAACTTCTAGGGTAGGGCAAACAGAGACCCTATTAGATCATTTTATATTAAGGTTAATTTAAGAATTCAGCAAAATTCTATCACATTTGTTCAACTTACGTCGCTCCTATTTCAGATAGCGTACTGGGCTAGGCGGCATCTTAAATCGCATGGAATGGCGGGTAAATTGCACTATTAAACTTCTATGATAGGGCAATCAGAGACCCAATTAGATCATTTTATATTTTGTTCAATATAAGATTTCAGGGAAATTCTATCACATTTGTTCAATTTACGTCGCTCCTATTTCAGATAGCGTATTGGGCTACGCGGCATCTCAAAGCGCATGAAATGGCGAATAAAATGCACTACTAAACTTCTAGGCTAGGGCGAACAGAGACCCGATTACATCATTTTAAATTATGGTTAATAAAAGAATTCAGCGAAATTCTATCACATTTGTTCAATTTACGTCGTTCCTATTTCAGATAGCGTACTGGGCTGGGCGGCATCTTAAAGCGCGTGGAATGGCGAGTAAAATGCACTATTAAACTTCTAGGGTAGGGCAAACAGAGACCCTATTAGATCATTTTATATTATGATTAATTTAAGAATTCAGCAAAATTCAATCACATTTGTGCAATTTACGTCGCTCCTATTTCAGATAGCGTACTGGGCTAGGCGGCATCTTAAAACGCGTGGAATGGCGAGTAAAATGCACTATTAAACTTCTATGATAGGGCAATCAGAGACCCCATTAGTTCATTTTATATTTTTGTCAATATATGAATTCAACGAAATTCTATCACATTTGTTCAATTTACGTCGCTCCTATTTCAGATAGCGTATTGGGCTAAGCGGCATCTCAAAGCGTATGAAATGGCGAATAAAATGCACTATTAAAGTTCTATGATAGGGCAATCAGATACACGATTAGATCATTTTACATTATGGTTAATAAAAGAATTCAGCGAAATTCTATCACATTTGTTCAATTTACATCGCTCCTATTCCAGATAGCGTATTGGGATAAGCGGCATCTCAGAGCGCATGAAATGTCTAATAAAATGCACTATTAAACTTCTAGGCTAGGGCAAACAGAGACCCGATTAGATCATTTTACATTGAGGTTAATATAAGAATTCAGGGAAATTCTATCACATTTGTTCAATTTAGGTGGCTCCTATATCAGATAGCGTATTGGGCTATGCGGCATCTCAAAGCGCATGAAATGGCGAGGAAAATGCACTATTAAACATCTAGGGTAGAGCAAACAGAGACCCGATTAGTTCATTTTATATTATAGTGAATTTAAGAATTCAGCGAAATTCTCTCACATTTGTTCAAATAACGTCGATCCTATTTCAGATAGGGTATTGGACTAAGCGGCATCTCAAAGCGCATGAAATGGCGAGTAAAATGCACTATTAAACTTCAAGGATAAGGCAAACAGAGACCCGATTAGATCATTTTATATTTCGGTTAATATAAGAATTCAGCGTAATTCTATCACATTTGTTCAACTTACGTCGCTCCTATTTCAGATAGCGTACTGGGCTAGGCGGCATCTTAAAGCGCGTGGAATGGCGAGTAAAATGCACTACTAAACTTCTATGATAGGGCAATCAGAGACACAATTAGATCATTTTATATTTTGTTCAATATAAGATTTCAGGGAAATTCTATCACATTTGTTCAATTTACGTCGCTCCTATTTCAGATAGCGTATGGGGCTAAGCAGCATCTCAAAGCGCATGAAATGGCGAGTAAAATGCACTATCAAACTTCTGGGGTAAGGCAAACAGAGACCCGATTAGATCATTTTATATTACGGTTAATATAAGAATTCAGCAAAATTCTATCACATTTGTTCAATTTACGTCGTTCCTATTTCAGATAGCATACTGGGCTAGGCGCATCTTAAAGAGCGTGGAATGGCGAGTAAAATGCACTATTAAACTTCTATGATAGGGCAATCAGAGACCCGATTAGATCATTTTATATTTTGGTTAATATAAGGATTCAGCGAAATTCTATCACATTTGTTCAATTTACGTCGCTCCTATTTCAGATAGCTTATTGGGCTAAGCGGCATCTCAAAGCGCATGAAATGACGAGTGAAATGCACTATTAAACTTCTAGGGTAGGGCGAACAGCGACTCGATTAGATCAGTTTACATTAATGTTAATATGAGAATTCAGCGAAATTCTATCACATTTGTTCACTTTACGTCGCTCCTATTTCAGATAGCTTATTGGGCTAAGCGGCATCTCAAAGCGCATGAAATGTCGAGTGAAATGCACTATTAAACTTCTAGGGTAGGGCGAACAGAGACTCGATTAGATCATTTTATATTATGGTTAATTTAAGAATTCAGTGGAATTCTATCACATTTGTTCAATTTACATCGCTCCTATTTCAGATAACGTATTGGGCTAAGCTGCCTCTCACAGCGCATGAAATGAGGAGTAAAATGCACTATTAAACTTCTATGGTAGGGCAAACAGAGACCCGATTAGATACTTTTATATTATAGTTAATTTGAGAATTCAGCGAAATTCTACCACATTTGTTCTATTTACGTCGCTCCTATTTCAGATAGCGTATTGGGCTAAGCGGCATCTCAAAGCGCATGAAATGGCGAGTAAAATGCACTATTAATCTTCTAGGGTAAGGCAAACAGAGACCCGATTGGATCATTTTATATTATGGTTAATATAAGAATTTAGCGTAATTCTATCACATTTGTTCAACTTACGTCGCTCCTGTTTCAGATAGCGTACTGGGCTAGACGGCATCTTAAAGCGCGTGGAAGGGCGAGTAAAATGCACTATTAAACTTCTAGGATAAGCCAAACAGATACCCGATTAGATCATTTTATATTACGGTTAATATAAGAATGCAGCGTAATTCTATCACATTTGTTCAACTTACGTCGCTCCTATTTAAGATAGCGTATCGGGCTAAGCGGCATCTCAAAGCGCATGAAATGGCGAGTAAAATGCACTATTAAACTTCTAGGATAAGCCAAACAGAGACCCGATTAGATCATTTTATATTACGGTTAATATAAGAATGCAGCGTAATTCTATCACATTTGTTCAACTTACGTCGCTCCTATTTAAGATAGCGTATCGAGCTAAGCGGCATCTCAAAGTGCATGAAATGGCGAGTAAAATGCACTATTAAACTTCTACGGTAGGGCAAACAGAGACCCGATTAGATCATTTTATATTATGGTTAATTTAAGAATTCAGCAAAATTCTGTCACATTTGTTCAATTTACGTCGCTCCTATTTCAGATAGGGTACTGGGCTAGGCGGCATCTTAATGCGCGTGGAATGGCGAGTGAAATTCACTATTTAACATCGATGATAGGGCAATCAGAGACCCGATTAGATCATTTTATATTTGGGTTAATATAAGAATTCAGCGAAATTCTATCACATTTGTTCAATTTACGTCGCTCACGTTTCAGATAGCGTATTGGGCTAAGCGGCATTTCAAAGCGCATGAAATGGCCAGTAAAATGCACTATGAAACTTCTAGGGTAGGGCAAACAGAGACCCGATTAGATCTTTTATATTACCGTTAATTTAAGGATTCAGCAAAATTCTATCACATTTGTTCAATTTACGTCGCTCCTATTTTAGATAGCGTACTGGGCTAGGCGGTAACTTAAAGCGCGTGGAATGGCGAGTAAAATGCACTATTAAACCTCTAGGCTAGGGCGAACAGAGACCCGATTAGATCATTTTACATAATGGTTCATAAAAGAATTCAGCGAAATTCTATCACATTTGTTCAATTTACGTCGCTCCCATTTCAGATAGCGTATTGGGCTACGCGGCATCTCAAAGCGCATGAAATGTCGAGTACAATGCACTATTAAACTTCTAGGGTAAGGCAAACAGAGACCCGGTTAGATCATTTTATATTACGGTTAATATAAGAATTCAGCGTAATTCTATCACATTTGTTCAACTTACGTCGCTCCTATTTCAGATAGCGTACTGGGCTAGGCGGCATCTTAAAGCGCGTGGAATGGCGTGTAAAATGCTCTACTAAACTTCTATGATAGGGCAATCAGAGCCCCAATTAGATCATTTTATATTTTGTTCAATATAAGATTTCAGGGAAATTCTATCACATTTGTTCAATTTACGTCGCTCCTATTTCAGATAGCGTATTGGGCTAAGTGGCATCTCAAAGCGCATGAAATGGCGAATAAAATGCACCATTAAACTTCTAGGCTAGGGCGAATGGAGACCCGATTAGATCATTTTACATTATGGTCAATATATGAATTCAGCGAAATTCTATCACATTTGTTCAATTTACATCGCTCCTATTTCAGATAGCGTATTGGGCTAAGCGGCATCTCAAAGCGCATGAAATGGCGAGTAAAATGCACTATTAAACTTATAGGATAAGCCAAACAGAGACCCGATTAGATCATTTTATATTACGGTTAATATAAGAATGCAGCGTAATTCTATCACATTTGTTCAACTTACGTCGCTCCTATTTAAGATATCGTATCGGGCTAAGAGGCATCTCAAAGTGCATGAAATGGCGAGTAAAATGCACTATTAAACTTCTACGGTAGGGCAAACAGAGACCCGATTAGATCATTTTATATTATGGTTAATTTAAGAATTCAGCAAAACTCTGTCACATTTGTTCAATTTACGTCGCTCACGTTTCAGATAGCGTATTGGGCTACGCGGCATCTCAAAGCGCATGAAATGGCGAGTAAAATGCACTATTAAACTTCTACGGCAGGGCAAACAGAGACCCGATTAGATCATTTTATATTATGGTTAATTTAAGAATTCAGCAAAATTCTATCACGTTTGTTCAATTTACGTCGCTCCTATTTCAGATAGCGTACTGGGCTAGGCGGCATCTTAAAGCGCGTGGAATGGCGAGTGAAATTCACTATTTAACTTCGATGATAGGGCAATCAGAGACCCGATTAGATCATTTTATATTTGGGTTAATATAAGAATTCAGCGAAATTCTATCACATTTGTTCAATTTACGTCGCTCCTATTTCAGGTAGCGTATTGGGCTATGCGGCATCTCAAAGCGCATGAAATGGCGAGTGAAGTGCACTGTTAAACTTCTAGGGTAAGGGAAAGAGAGACCCGATTAGAACATTTTATATTACGGTTAATATAAGAATTAAGCGTAATTCTATCACATTTGTTGAATTTACGTCACTCCCATTTCAGATAGCGTATTGGGCTAAGCAGCATCTCAAAGCGCATGAAATGGCGAATAAAATGCACTATTAATCTTCTCGGCTAGGGCGAACAGAAACCCGATTAGATCATTTTATATTATGGTTAATTTAAGAATTCAGGGAAATTCTATCACATTTGTTCAATTTACGTCGCTCCTGTTTCAGATAGCGTACTGGGCTAGGCGGCATCTTAAAGCGCGTGGAATGGCGAGTGAAATTCACTATTTAACTTCGATGATAGGGCAATCAGGGACCCGATTAGATCATTTTATATTTGGGTTAATATAATAATTCAGGGAAATTCTATCACATTTGTTCAATTTACGTCGCTCCTATTTCAGATAGCTTATTGGGCTAAGCGGCATCTCAAAGCGCATGAAATGTCGAGTGAAATGCACTATTAAACTTCTAGGGTAGGGCGAACGGAGACTCGATTAGATCATTTTATATTATGGTTAATTTAAGAATTCAGCGAAATTCTATCACATTTGTTCAATTTACGTCGCTCCCATTTCAGATAGCGTATTGGGCTACGCGGCATCTCAAAGCGCATGAAATGGCGAGTACAATGCACTATTAAACTTCTAGGGTAAGGCAAACAGAGACCCGGTTAGATCATTTTATATTACGGTTAATATAAGAATTCAGCGTAATTCTATCACATTTGTTCAACTTACGTCGCTCCTATTTCAGATAGCGTACTGGGCTAGGCGGCATCTTAAAGCGCGTGGAATGGCGTGTAAAATGCTCTGCTAAACTTCTATGATATGGCAATCAGAGCCCCAATTAGATCATTTTATATTTTGTTCAATATAAGATTTCAGGGAAATTCTATCACATTTGTTCAATTTACGTCGCTCCTATTTCAGATAGCGTATTGGGCTAAGTGGCATCTCAAAGCGCATGAAATGGCGAATAAAATGCACCATTAAACTTCTAGGCTAGGGCGAACGGGGACCCGATTAGATCATTTTACATTATGGTCAATATATGAATTCAGCGAAATTCTATCACATTTGTTCAATTTACATCGCTCCTATTTCAGATAGCGTATTGGGCTAAGCGGCATCTCAAAGCGCATGAAATGGCGAGTAAAATGCACTATTAATCTTCTAGGGTAAGGCAAACAGAGACCCGCTTGGATCATTTTATATTATGGTTAATATAAGAAATCAGCGAAATTCTATCACATTTGTTCAATTTACGTCGCTCCTATTTCAGATGGCGTACTGGGCTAGACGGCATCTTAAAGCGCGTGGAAGGGCGAGTAAAATGCACTATTAAACTTCTAGGATAAGCCAAACAGATACCCGATTAGATCATTTTATATTACGGTTAATATAAGAATGCAGCGTAATTCTATCACATTTGTTCAACTTACGTCGCTCCTATTTAAGATAGCGTATCGGGCTAAGCGGCATCTCAAAGCGCATGAAATGGCGAGTAAAATGCACTATTAAACTTCTAGGATAAGCCAAACAGAGACCCGATTAGATCATTTTATATTACGGTTAATATAAGAATGCAGCGTAATTCTATCACATTTGTTCAACTTACGTCGCTCCTATTTAAGATAGCGTATCGAGCTAAGCGGCATCTCAAAGTGCATGAAATGGCGCGTAAAATGCACTATGAAACTTCTAGGGTAGGGCAAACAGAGACCCGATTAGATCATTTTATATTACCGTTAATTTAAGGATTCAGCAAAATTCTATCACATTTGTTCAATTTACGTCGCTCCTATTTTAGATAGCGTACTGGGCTAGGCGGTAACTTAAAGCGCGTGGAATGGCGAGTAAAATGCACTATTAAACCTCTAGGCTAGGGCGAACAGAGACCCGATTAGATCATTTTACATTATGGTTCATAAAAGAATTCAGCGAAATTCTATCACATTTGTTCAACTTACGTCGCTCCTATTTCAGATAGCGTATTGGGCTAAGAGGCATCTCAAAGCGCATGAAATGGCGAGTGAAATGCACTATTAGACTTCTATGGTAGGGCGATCAGAGACCCGATTAGATCATTTTAAATTAAGGTTAATATAAGAATTCACGGAAATTTTATCACATTTGTTCAATTTACGTCGCTCCTATTTCAGATAGCGTATTGGGCTATGCGGCAGCTCAATGCACATGCAATGGCGAGTAAAATGCACTATTAAACTTCTAGGGTAGGGCAAACAGAGACCCGATTAGATCATTTTATATTACGGTTAATATAAGATTTCAGGGAAATTCCAGCACATTTGTTCAATTTACGTCGCTCCTATTTCAGATGGCGTATTGGGCTAAGCGGCATCTCGAAGCGCATGAAATGGCGAGTATAATGCACTATTAAACTTCTAGGATAAGGCAAACAGAGACCCGATTAGATCATTTTATATTACGGTTAATATAAGAATGCAGCGTAATTCTATCACATTTGTTCAACTTACGTCGCTCCTATTTCAGATAGCGTACTGGGCTAGGCGGCATCTCAAAGCGCATGAACTGGCGAGTAAAATGCACTCTTAAACTTCTAGGGTAGGACAAACAGAGACCCGATTAGATCATTTTATATTATGGTTAATTTAAGAATTCAGCGAAATTCTATCACATTTGTTCAATTTACGTCGCTCCTATTTCAGATAGCGTATTGGGCTAAGCGGCATTTCAAAGCGCATGAAATGGCGAGTAAAATGCAGTATTAAACTTCTAGGATAAGCCAAACAGAGACCCGATTAGATCATTTTATATTACGGTTAATATAAGAATGCAGCGTAATTCTATCACATTTGTTCCACTTACGTCGCTCCTATTTAAGATAGCGTATCGGGCTAAGCGGCATCTCAAAGCGCATGAAATGGCGAGTAAAATGCACTATTAAACTTCTACGGTAGGGCAAACAGAGACCCGATTAGATCATTTTATATTATGGTTAATTTAAGAATTCAGCAAAATTCTATCACATTTGTTCAATTTACGTCGCTCCTATTTCAGATAGCGTACTGGGCTAGGCGGCATCTTAAAGCGCGTGGAATGGCGAGTGAAATTCACTATTTAACTTCGATGATAGGGCAATCAGAGACCCGATTAGATCATTTTATATTTGGGTTAATATAAGAATTCAGCGAAATTCTATCACATCTGTTCAATTTACGTCGCTCCTATTTCAGGTAGCGTATTGGGCTAAGCGGCATCTCAAAGCGCATGAAATGGCGAGTGAAGTGCACTGTTAAACTTCTAGGGTAAGGGAAAGAGAGACCCGATTAGAACATTTTATATTACGGTTAATATAAGAATTAAGCGTAATTCTATCACATTTGTTGAATTTACGCCACTCCCATTTCAGATAGCGTATTGGGCTAAGCAGCATCTCAAAGCGCATGAAATGGCGAATAAAATGCACTATTAATCTTCTCGGCTAGGGCGAACAGAAACCCGATTAGATCATTTTATATTATGGTTAATTTAAGAATTCAGGGAAATTCTATCACATTTGTTCAATTTACGTCGCTCCTATTTCAGATAGCGTACTGGGCTAGGCGGCATCTTAAAGCGCGTGGAATGGCGAGTAAAATGCACTATTAAACTTCTATGATAGGGCTATCAGAGACCCGATTAGATCATTTTATATTTTGGTTAATATAAGAATTCAGCGAAATTCTATCACATTTGTTCAATTTACGTCGCTCCTATTTCAGGTAGCGTATTGGGCTAAGCGGCATCTCAAAGCGCATGAAATGGCGAGTGAAGTGCACTGTTAAACTTCTAGGGTAAGGGAAAGAGAGACCCGATTAGAACATTTTATATTACGGTTAATATAAGAATTAAGCGTAATTCTATCACATTTGTTGAATTTACGTCACTCCTATTTCAGATAGCGTATTGGGCTAAGCGGCATCTCAAAGCGCATGAAATGGCGAATACAATGCACTATTAATCTTCTCGGCTAGGGCGAACAGAAACCCGATTAGATCATTTTATATTATGGTTAATTTAAGAATTCAGGGAAATTCTATCAAATTTGTTCAATTTACGTCGCTCCTATTTCAGATAGCGTACTGGGCTACTCGGCATCTTAAAGCGCGTGGAATGGCGAGTGAAATTCACTATTTAACTTCGATGATAGGGCAATCAGGGACCCGATTAGATCATTTTATATTTTGTTTAATATAAGACTTCAGGGAAATTCTATCACATTTGTTCAACTTACGTCGCTCCTATTTCAGATAGCGTATTGGGCTAAGCGGCATCTCAAAGCGCATGAAATGGCGAGTGAAATGCACCATTAGACTTCTATGGTAAGGCGAACAGAGACCCGATTAGATCATTTTACATTAAGGTTAATATAAGAATTCACGGAAATTCTATTACATTTGTTCAATTTACGTCACTCCTATTTCAGATAGCCTACTGGGCTAGCCGGCATCTTAAAGCGCGTGGAATAGCGAGTAAAATGCACTGTTAGCCTTCTATGATAGGGCAATCAGAGACCCGATTAGATCATTTTATATTTTGGTTAATATAAGAATTCAGCGAAATCCTATCACGTTTGTTCAATTTACGTCGCTCCAATTCCAGATAGCGTATTGGGCTAAGCGGCATCTCAAAGCGCATGAAATGGCGAATAAAATGCACTATTAAACGTCTAGGCTAGGGCGAACAGAGACCCGATTAGATCATTGTATATTATGGTTAATTTAAGAATTCAACGAAATTCTATCACATTTGTTCGATTTACGTCGCTCCTATTTCAGATAGCGTATTGGGCTAAGCGGCATCTCAAAGCGGATGAAATGGCGAGTAAAATGCACTATTAAAGTTCTAGGGTAAGGCAAACAGAGACCCGATTAGATCATATTACATCATGGTTAATAAAAGAATTAAGAGTAATTCTATCACATTTGTTCAATTTACGTCACTCCTATTTCAGATAGCCTACTGGGCTAGCCGGCATCTTAAAGCGCGTGGAATAGCGAGTAAAATGCACTATTAGCCTTCTATGATAGGGCGAACAGAGACCCGATTAGATCATTTTATATTATGGTTAATTTAAGAATTCAGCAAAATTCTATCACATTTGTTCAATTTACGTCGTTCCTATTTCAGATAGCGTACTGGGCTAGGCGGCATCTTAAAGCGCGTGGAATGGCGAGTAAAATGCAGTACTAAACTTCTATGATAGGGCAATCGGAGTCCCGATTAGATCATTTTATATTTTGTTTAATATAAGATTTCAGGGAAATTCTATCACATTTGTTCAATTTACGTCGCTCCTATTTCAGATAGCGTATTGGGCTAAGCGGCATCTCAAAGCGCATTAAATGGCGAGCAAAATGCACTATCAAACATCTAGGGTATTGCAAACAGAGACCCGATTAGATCATTTTATATTATGGTTAATTTAAGAATTCAACGAAATTCTATCACACTTGTTCAATTTACGTCGCTCCTTTTCAGATAGCGTATTGGGCTAAGAGGCATCTCAAAGCGCATGAAATGTCGAGTAAAATGCACTATTAAACTTCTAGGGTAGCGCGAACAGAGAACCGATTAGATCATTTTACATTAAGGTTAATATAAGAATTCAGGGAAATTCTATCACGTTTGTTCAATATACGTCGCTACTATTTCAGATAGCGTATTGGGCTAAGCGGCATCTCAATGCGCATGAAATGACGAGCGAAAGGCACTATTAAACTTCTAGGGTAGGGCGAACAGAGAACCGATTAGATCATTTTACATTAAGGTTAGTATAAGAATTCAGGGAAATCCTATCACGTTTGTTCAATTTACGTCGCTCCTATTTCAGATAGCGTATTGGGCTAAGCGGCATCTCAAAGCGCATGAAATGGCGAGCAAAATGCACTGTTAGACTTCTAGGGTAGGGCAAACAGAGACCCGATTAGATCATTTCATATTATGGTTTATTTAAGAATTCAGAAAAATTCTATCACATTTGTTATAATTTACGTCGCTCCTATTTCAGATAGCTTATTGGGCTAAGCGGCATCTCAAAGCGCATGAAATGACGAGTGAAATGCACTACTAAACTTCTAGGATAGGACAAACAGAGACCCGATCAGATCATTTTATATTACGGTTAATATAAGAATTCAGCGTAATTCTATCACATTTGTTCAATTTATGTCGCTCCTATTTCAGATGGCGTATTGGGCTAAGCGGCATCTCAATGCGCATGAAATGGCGAGTAAAATGCACTATTAAACTTCTAGGATAAGGCAAACAGAGACCCGATTAGATCATTTTATATTACGGTTAATATAAGAATTCAGCGTAATTCTATCACATTTGTTCAACTTACGTCGCTCCTATTTCAGATAGCGTACTGCGCTAGGCGGAATCTTAAAGCGCCTGGATTGGCGAGTAAAATGCACTATTAAACTTCTAGGGTGGGGCAATCAGAGACCCGATTAGATGATTTTATATTATGGTTAATTTAAGAATTCAGCAAAATTCTATCACATTTGTTCAATTTACGTCGTTCCTATTTCAGATAGCATAGTGGGCTAGGCGGCATCTTAAAGCGCGTGGAATGGCGAGTAAAATGCACTATTAATCTTCTATGATAGGGCAATCAGAGACCCGATTAGATCATTTTATATTTTGGTTAATATAAGAATTCAGCGTAATTCTATCGCATTTGTTCAATTTACGTCGCTCCTATATCAGATAGCATATCGGGCTAAGCGGCATCTCAAAGCGCATGAAATGGCGAGTAATATGCACTATTAAACTTCTAGGGTAAGGCAAACAGAGACCCGAATAGATCATTTTATATTACGGTTAATATAAGAATTCAGCGAAATTCTATCACATTTGTTCAATTTAAGTCGCTCCTATTTCAGATAGCGTACTGGGCTAGGCGGAAACGTAAAGCGCGTGGAATGGCGAGTAAAATGCACTACTAAACTTCTATGGTAGGGCAATCAGAGACCCGATTAGATCATTTCATATTTTGGTTAACATAAGAATTCAGCGAAATTCTATCACATTTGTTCAATTTACGTCGCTCCTATTTCAGATAGCTTATTGGGCTAAGCGGCATCTCAAAGCGCATGAAATGACGAGTGAAATGCACTATTAAACTTCTAGGATAGGGCGAACAAAGACCCGATTAGATACATTTTACATTAAGGTTAATATAAGAATTCAGCGAAATTCTATCATATTTGTTCAATTTACATCGCTCCTATTTCAGATAGCGACTTGTGCTAAGCGTCATCTCAAAGCGCAAGAAATGGCGAGTAGAATGCACTATTAAACTTCTAGGATAAGGCAAACAGAGACCCGATTAGATCATTTTATATTACGGTTAATATAAGAATTCAGCGTAATTCTGTGACATTTGTTCAACTTACGTAGCTCCTATTTCAGATGGCGTACTGGGCTAGGCGGCAACTTAAAGCGCGTGGAATGGCGAGTAAAATGCACTATTAAGCTTCTATGATAGGGCAATCAGACACCCGCTTAGATCATTTTATATTTTGGTTAGTATAAGAATTCAGCGAAATTCTATCACATTTGTTCAATTTACGTCGCTCCTATTTCAGATAGCGTATTGGGATAAGCGGCATCTCAAGGCGCATGAAATGGCGAGTAAAATGCACTACTAAACTTCTAGGGTAGGGCAATCAGAGACCCGATTATATCATTTTATATTATGGTTAATTTAAGAATTCAGCAAAATTCTAACACATTTGTTCAATTTACGTCCCTCCTATTTCAGATAGCGTACTCGGATAGGCGGCATCTTGAAGCGCGTGGAGTGGCGATTAAATGTACTATTAAACTTCTATGATAGGGCAATCAGAGACCCGGTTAGATCATTTTATATTTTCGTTAATATAAGAATTCAGCGTAATTCTATCACATTTGTTCAATTTACGTCGCTCCTATTTCAGATAGCGTATTGGGCTAAGCGGCATCTCAAAGCGCATGAAATGGCGTGTAAAATGCACTATTAAGCTTCTACGCTAAGGCGAAGAGAGACCCGATTAGATCATTTAACATTATGGTTAATAAAAGAATTCAGCGAAATTCTATCACGTTTGTTCAATTTACGTCGCTACTATTTCAGATAGCGTATTGGGCTAAGCGGCATCTCAAAGCGCATGAAATGGCGACTAAAATGCACTGTTAAACTTCTAGGGTAGGGCAAACAGAGACCCGATTAGATCATTTCATATTATGGTTTATTTAAGAATTCAGAAAAATTCTATCACATTTGTTCAATTTACGTCGCTCCTATTTCAGATAGCGTACTGGGCTAGGCGGCATCTTAAAGCGCGTGGAATGGCGAGTAAAATGCACTATTAAACTTCTAGGATAAGGCAAACAGAGACCCAATTAGATCATTTTATATTACGGTTAACATAAGAATTCAGCGTAATTCTGTGACATTTGTTCAACTTACGTAGCTCCTATTTCAGATAGCGTACTGGGCTAGGCGGCAACTTAAAGCGCGTGGAATGGCGAGTAAAATGCACTATTAAACTTCTATGATAGGGCAATCAGAGACCCGATTATATCATTTTATATTTTGATTAATATAAGAATCCAGCGAAATTCTATCACATTTGTTCAATTTACGTCGCTCCTATTTCAGATAGCGTATTAGGCTAAGCGGCATCTCAAAGCGCACGAAAGGGCGAGTAAAATGCAGTATTAAACTTCTAGGGTAGGGCAATCAGAGACCCGATAAGATCATTTTATATTTTGGTTAATATAAGAATTCAGCGAAATCCTATCACATTTGTTCAATTTTCGTCGCTCCTATTTCAGATAGCGTATTGGGCTAAGCGGCATCTCAAAGCGCATGGAATGGCGAGTGAAAGGCACTATTAAACTTATAGGGTAGGGCGAACAGAGACCCGAATAGATCATTTTATATTACGGTTAATATAAGAATTCAGCGTAATTCTATCACATTTGTTCAACTAACGTCGCTCCTATTTCAGATAGCGTACTGCGCTAGGCGGCATCTTAAAGCGCGTGGAAGGGCGAGTAAAATGCACTACTAAACTTCTATGATAGGGCAATCAGAGTTCCGAATAGATCATTTTATATTTTGTTTACTATAACATTTCAGGGAAATTCTATCACATTTGTTCAATTTACGTCGCTCCTATTTCAGATAGCGTATTGGGCTAAGCGGCATCTCAAAGCGCATGAAATGGCGAGTAAAATGCACTATTAAACTTCTAGGGCAGGGCGAACAGAGACCCGATTAGATCATTTTACATTAAGGTTAATATAAGTATTCAGGGAACTTCTATCACATTTGCTCAATTTACGTCGCTCCTATTTCAGACAGCTTATTGGGCTAAGCGGCATCTCAAAGCGCATGAAAGGGCGAGTAAAATGCACTACTAAACTTCTAGGGTAGGGCAAACAGAGACCCCATTAGATCATTTTATATTTTGGTTAATATAAGAATTCAGCGAAATTCTATCACATTTTTTCAATTTACGTCGCTCCTATTTCAGATAGTGTACTGGGCTAGGCGGCATCTTATAGCGCGTGGAAGGGCGAGTAAAATGCACTTCTAAACTTCTATGATAGGGCAATCAGAGTCCCGTTTAGATCATTTTATATTTTCTTTAATATAAGATTTCAGGGAAATTCTATCACATTTGTTCAATTTACGTCGCTCCTATTTCAGATAGCTATTGGGCTAAGCGACATCTCAAAGCGCATGAAATGACGAGAGAAATGTACTATTAAACTTCTTGGGTAGGGGGAACAGAGACCCGATTACATCATTTTATATTATGGTTAATTTAAGAATTCAGCAAAATTCTATCACATTTGTTCAATTTTCATCGCTCCTATTTCAGATAGCGTATTGGGCTAAGCGGCATCTCAAAGCGCATGGAATGACGAGTAAAATGCACTAATCAACTTCTAGGATAAGGCAAACGGAGATCCGATTAGACCATTTTATATTACGGTTAATATAAGAATTCAGCGTAATTCTGTCACATTTGTTCAAGTTACGTAGCTTCTATTTCAGATAGCGTACTGGGCTAGGCGGCAACTTAAACCGCGTGGAATGGCGAGTACAATGCACTATTAAACTTCTATGATAGGGCAATCAGAGACCCGATTAGTTCATTTTATATTTTGGTTAATATAAGAATCCAGCGAAATTCTATCACATTTGTTCAATTTACGTCGCTCCTATTTCAGATAGCGTATTGGGCTAAGCGGCATCTCAAAGCGCATGGAATGACGAGTAAAATGCACTAATAAACTTCTAGGATAAGGCAAACGGAGATCCGATTAGACCATTTTATATTACGGTTAATATAAGAATTCAGCGTAATTCTAACACATTTGTTCAACTTACGTCGCTCCTATTTCAGATAGCGTACTGGGCTAGGCGGCATCTCAAAGCGCGTGGAATGGCGAGTAAAATGCACTCTTAAACATCTATGATAGGGCAATCAGAGACCCGATTAGATCATTTTATATTTTGGTTAGTATAAGAATTCAGCGAAATTCTATCACATTTGTTCAATTTACGTCGCTCCTATTTCAGATAGAGTATTGGGCTAAGCTGCATCTCAAAGCGCAAGAAATGGCTCGTAAAATGCACTATTAAACTTCTAGGGTAGGGCAATCAGAGACCAGATTAGATCATTTTATATTATGGTTAATTTAACAATTCAGAAAAATTCTATCACATTTGTTCAATATACGTCGTTCCTATTTCACATAGCATACTGGGCTAGGCGGCATCTTAAAGCGCGTGCAATGGCGAGTAAAATGCACTATTAAACTTCTATGATAGGGCAATCAGAGACCCGATTACATCATTTTATATTTTGGTTAATATAAGAATTCAGCGAAATTCTATCACATTTGTTCAATTTACGTCGCTCCTATTTCAGATAGCGTACTCGGATAGGCGGCACCTTAAAGCGCGTGGAATGGTGAGTAAAATGCACTATTAAACTTCTAGGGTAGGGCAATCAGAGACCCGATTAGATGATTTCATATTACGGTTAATATGAGATTTCAGGGAAATTCTATCACATTTGTTCAATTTACGTCGCTCCTATTTCAGATAGCTATTTGGCTAAGCGACATCTCAAAGCGCATGAAATGACGAGAGAAATGTACTATTAAACTTCTTGGGTAGGGCGAACAGAGACCCGATTACATCATTTTATATTATGGTTAATTTAAGAATTCAGCAAAATTCTATCACATTTGTTCAATTTACATCGCTCCTATTTCA
This sequence comes from Macropis europaea, assembly GCA_916610135.2. Classification (NCBI taxonomy): domain Eukaryota; kingdom Metazoa; phylum Arthropoda; class Insecta; order Hymenoptera; family Melittidae; genus Macropis; species Macropis europaea. Next base: position 125,358 of record CAKAJE020000626.1, on the reverse strand, counting down.
GATAGCGTATTGGGCTAAGCGGCATCTCAAAGCGCATGGAATGACGAGTAAAATCCACTAATAAACTTCTAGGATAAGGCAAACGGAGATCCGATTAGACCATTTTATATTACGGTTAATATAAGAATTCAGCGTAATTCTAACACATTTGTTCAACTTACGTCGCTCCTATTTCAGATAGCGTACTGGGCTAGGCGGCATCTCAAAGCGCGTGGAATGGCGAGTAAAATGCACTCTTAAACATCTATGATAGGGCAATCAGAGACCCGATTAGATCATTTTATATTTTGGTTAATATAAGAATTCAGCGAAATTCTATCACATTTGTTCAATTTACGTCGCTCCTGTTTCAGATAGCGTATTGGGCTAAGCTGCATCTCAAAGCGCAAGAAATGGCTCGTAAAATGCACTATTAAACTTCTAGGGTAAAGCAATCAGAGACCAGATTAGATCGTTTTATATTATGGTTAATTTAAGAATTCAGAAAAATTCTATCACATTTGTTCAATTTACGTCGTTCCTATTTCAGATAGCATACTGGGCTAGGCGGCATCTTAAAGCGCGTGGAAGGGCGAGTAAAATGCACTACTAAACTTCTATGGTAGGGCATTCAGAGTCCCGTTTAGATTATTTTATGTATTGTTTAATATAAGATTTCAGGGAAATTCTATCACATTTGTTCAATTTACGTCGCTCCTATTTCAGATAGCGTATTGGGCTAAGCGGCATCTCAAAGCGTATGAAATGACGAGAGAAGTGCACTATTAAACTTCTTGGGTAGGGCGAACAGAGACCCGAATAGATCATTTTATATTACGGTTAATATAAGAATTCAGCGTAATTCTATCACATTTGTTCAACTAACGTCGCTCCTATTTCAGATAGCGTACTGCGCTAGGCGGCATCTTAAAGCGCGTGGAAGGGCGAGTAAAATGCACTACTAAACTTCTAGGGTAAAGCAATCAGAGACCAGATTTGATCGTTTTATATTATGGTTAATTTAAGAATTCAGAAAAATTCTATCACATTTGTTCAATTTACGTCGTTCCTATTTCAGATAGCATACTGGGCTAGGCGGCATCTTAAAGCGCGTGGAAGGGCGAGTAAAATGCACTACTAAACTTCTATGGTAGGGCATTCAGAGTCCCGTTTAGATTATTTTATGTATTGTTTAATATAAGATTTCAGGGAAATTCTATCACATTTGTTCAATTTACGTCGCTCCTATTTCAGATAGCGTATTGGGCTAAGCGGCATCTCAAAGCGTATGAAATGACGAGAGAAATGCACTATTAAACTTCTTGGGTAGGGCGAACAGAGACCCGAATAGATCATTTTATATTACGGTTAATATAAGAATTCAGCGTAATTCTATCACATTTGTTCAACTAACGTCGCTCCTATTTCAGATAGCGTACTGCGCTAGGCGGCATCTTAAAGCGCGTGGAAGGGCGAGTAAAATGCACTACTAAACTTCTATGATAGGGCAATCAGAGTCCCGTTTAGATCATTTTATATTTTCTTTAATATAAGATTTCAGGGAAATTCTATCACATTTGTTCAACTTACGTCGCTCCTATTTCAAATAGCGTACTGGGCTAGGCGGCATCTCAAAGCGGGTGGAATGGCGAGTAAAATGCACTCTTAAACATCTATGATAGGGCAATCAGAGACCCGATTACATCATTTTATATTTTGGTTAATATAAGAATTCAGCGAAATTCTATCACATTTGTTCAATTTACGTCGCTCCTATTTCAGATAGCGTATTGGGATAAGCGGCATCTCAAAGCACATGGAATGGCGAGTGAAATGCACTATTAAACTTCTAGGGTAGGGCGAACAGAGACCCGAATAGATCATTTTATATTACGGTTAATATAAGAATTCAGCGTAATTCTATCACATTTGTTCAACTAACGTCGCTCCTATTTCAGATAGCGTTCTGCGCTAGGCGGCATCTTAAAGCGCGTGGAAGGGCGAGTAAAATGCACTACTAAACTTCTATGATAGGGCAATCAGAGTTCCGAATAGATCATTTTATATTTTGTTTACTATAACATTTCAGGGAAATTCTATCACATTTGTTCAATTTACGTCGCTCCTATTTCAGATAGCGTATTGGGCTAAGCGGCATCTCAAAGCGCAAGAAATGGCGAGTAAAATGCACTATTAAGCTTCTAGGGCTGGGCACATAGAGACCCGATTAGATCATTTTATATTATGGTTAATTTAAGAATTCAGCAAAATTCTATCACATTTGTTCAATTTACGTCGCTCCTATTTCAGATACCGTACTGGGCGACGCGGTATCTTAAAGCGCGTGGAATGGCGAGTAAAATGCACTATTAAACTTCTAGGATAAGGCAAACGGAGACCCGATTAGACCATTTCATATTACGGTTAATATAAGAATTCAGCGTTATTCTATCACATTTGTTCAACTTACGTCGCTCCTATTTCAGAAAGCGTACTCGGATAGGCGGCATCTTAAAGCGCGTGGAATGGCGAGTAAAATGCACTATTAAACTTCTCGGGTAATGCAAACAGAGACCCGATTAGATCATTTTATATTACGGTTAATATAAGATTTCAGGGAAATTCTATCACATTTGTTCAATTTACGTCGCTCCTATTTCAGATAGCTATTGGTCTAAGCGGCATCTCAAAGCGCATGAAATGACGAATAAAATGCACTATTAAGCTTGTACGCTAAGGCGAACAGAGACCCGATTAGATCATTTAACATTATGGTAAATAAAAGAATTCAGCGAAATTCTATCACATTTGTTCAATTTACGTCGCTCCTATTTCAGATAGCGTACTGGGCTAGGCGGCATCTCAAAGCGTATGAAATGACAAGTAAAATGCTCTATTAAACTTCTAGGATAAGGCAAACAGAGACCCGATTAGATCATTTTATATTACGGTTAATATAAGAATGCAGCGTAATTCTGTCACATTTGTTCAAGTTACGTAGCTCCTATTTCAGATAGCGTACTGGGCTAGGCGGCAGCTCAAACCGCGTGGAATGACGAGTAAAATGCACTATTAAACTTCTAGGGTAGGGCAAACAGAGACCCCATTAGAGCATTTTATATTATGGTTAATTTAAGAATTCAGCGAAATTCTATCACATTTGTTCAATTTACGTCGCTCCTATTTCAGATAGCGTATTGGGCTAAGCGGCATCTCACAGCGCACGAAAGGGCGAGTAAAATGCACTATTAAGCTTCTAGGGTTGGGCACATAGAGACCCGATTAGATCCTTTTATATTATGGTTAATTTAAGAATTCAGCGAAATCCTATCACATTTGTTCATTTTACGTCGCTCCTATTTCCGATAGCGTATTGGGCTAAGCGGCATCTCAAAGCGCATGAAATGACGAGTAAAATGCACTATTAAACTTCTAGGGCAGGGCGAACAGAGACCCGATTAGATCATTTTACATTAAGGTTAATGTAAGTATTCAGGGAACTTCTATCACATTTGTGCAATTTACGTCGCTCCTATTTCAGACAGCTAATTGGGCTAAGCGGCATCTCAGAGCGCATGAAATGACGAGTAAAATGCACTATTAAACTTCTAGGGTAGTGCAATCAGAGACCCGATTAGATCATTTTATATTATGGTTAATTTAAGAATTCAGCAAAATTCTATCACATTTGTTCAATTTACGTCGTTCCTATTTCAGATAGCATACTGGGCTGGGCGGCATCTTAAAGCGCGTGGAATGGCGAGTAAAATGCACTATTAATCTTCTATGATAGGGCAATCAGAGACCCGATTAGATCATTTTATATTTTGGTTAATATAAGAATTCAGCGAAATTCTATCACATTTGTTCAATTTGCATCGCTCCTATTTCAGATAGCGTATTGGGCTAAGCGGCATCTCAAAGCGCATGAAATGACGAATAAAATGCACTATTAAGCCTGTGCGCTAGGGCGAACAGAGACCCGATTAGATCATTTAACATTATGGTAAATAAAAGAATTCAGCAAAATTCTATCACATTTGTTCAATTTACGTCGCTCCTATTTCAGATAGCGTACTGGGCTACGCGGTATCTTAAAGCGCGTGGAATGGCGAGTAAAATGCACTATTAAACTTCTAGGATAAGGCAAACGGAGACCCGATTAGACCATTTTATATTACGGTTAATATATGAATTCAGCGTTATTCTATCACATTTGTTCAACTTACGTCGCTCCTATTTCAGAAAGCGTACTCGGATAGTCGGCATCTTAAAGCGCGTGGAATGGCGAGTAAAATGCACTATTAAACTTCTCGGATAAGGCAAACAGAGACCCGATTAGATCATTTTATATTACTGTTAATATAAGAATTCAGCGTAATTCTGTCACATTTGTTCAAGTTACGTAGCTTCTATTTCAGATAGCGTACTGGGCTAGGCGGCAACTTAAACCGCGTGGAATGGCGAGTACAATGCACTATTAAACTTCTATGATAGGGCAATCAGAGACCCGATTAGTTCATTTTATATTTTGGTTAATATAAGAATCCAGCGAAATTCTATCACATTTGTTCAATTTACGTCGCTCCTATTTCAGATAGCGTATTGGGCTAAGCGGCATCTCAAAGCGCACGAAAGGGCGAGTAAAATGCACTATTAATCTTCTAGGGTGGGGCAAGCAGAGACCCGATCAGATCATTTTATATTACGGTTAATATAAGAATTCAGCGAAGTTCTATCACATTTGTTCAATTTACGTCGCTCCTATTTCAGATAGCTTATTGGGCTAAGCGGCAACTCAGAGCGCATGAAAGACGAGTGAAATTCACTGTTAAACTTCTAGGGTAGGGCGAACAAAGACCCGATTAGATCATTTTACATTAAGGTTAAAATAAGAATACAATGAAATTCTATCACATTTGTTCAATTTACGTCGCTCCTATTTCAGATAGCGTATTGGCCTAAGCTGCATCTCAAAGCGCAAGAAATGGCTCGTAAAATGCACTATTAAACTTCTAGGGTAGGGCAAACAGAGACCCGATTAGGTCATTTCATATTATGGTTAATTTAAGAATTCAGCGAAATTCTATCACATTTGTTCAATTAACGTCGCTCCTACTTCAGATAGCGTACTGGGCTAAGCGGCATCTCAAAGCGCAAGAAATGGCGAGTAAAATGCACTATTAAACTTCTAGGGTAGGGCAAACAGAGACAAATTAGATCCTTTTATATTTTGGTTAATATAAGATTTCAGCGAAATTCTATCACATTTGTTCAATTTACGTCGCTCCTATTACAGATACCTTATTGTGCTTAGCGGCATCTCAAAGCGCATGAAGTGACGAGTGAAATGCACTATTAAACTTCTAGGGTAGAGCGAACAGAGACCCGATTAGATCATTTTATATTTTGGTTAATAAATGAATTCTTCGAAATTGTATCACATTTGTTCAATTTACATCGCTCCTATTTCAGATAGCGTAATGGGCTAAGCGGCATCTCAAAGCGCATGAAATGGCGAGTAAAATGCACAATTAAACTTCTAGGATAAGGCAAACAGAGACCCGATTAGATCATTTTATATTACGGTTAATATAAGAATTCAGCGTAATTCTGTGACATTTGTTCAACTTACGTAGCTCCTATTTCAGATAGCGTGCTGGGCTAGGCGGCAACTTAAAGCGCGTGGAATGGCGAGTAAAATGCACTGTTAAACTTCTATGATAGGGCAATCAGAGACCCGATTAGATCATTTTATATTTTGGTTAATATAAGATTTCAGCGAAATTCTATCACATTTGTTCAATTTACGTCGCTCCTATTTCAGATAGCGTATTGGGCTAAGCGGCATCTCAAAGCGCATGAAATGGCGTGTAAAATGCACTATTAAACTTCTAGGATAAGGCAAACAGAGACCCGATTAGATCATTTTATATTACGGTTAACATAAGAATTCAGCGTAATTCTGTGACATTTGTTCAACTTACGTAGCTCCTATTTCAGATAGCGTACTGGGCTAGGCGGCAACTTAAAGCGCGTGGAATGGCGAGTAAAATGCACTATTAAACTTCTATGATAGGGCAATCAGAGACCCGATTAGATCATTTTATATTTTGGTTAATATAAGAATCCAGCGAAATTCTATCACATTTGTTCAATTTACGTCGCTCCTATTTCAGATAGCGTATTGGGCTAAGCGGCATCTCACAGCGCACGAAAGGGCGAGTAAAATGCACTATTAAACTTCTGGGGTAGGGCAATCAGAGACCCGATATGATCTTTGCATATTTTGGTTAATATAAGAATTCAGCGAAATTCTATCACATTTGTTCAATTTACGTCGCTCCTATTTCAGATAGCGTACTGGGCTAGGCGGCAACTTAAAGCGCGTGGAATGGTGAGTAAAATGCACTATTAAACTTCTAGGGTAGGGCAATCAGAGACCCGATTAGATCATTTTATATTATGGTTAATATAAGAATTCAGCGAAGTTCTATCACATTTGTTTAATTTACGTCGCTCCTATTTCAGATAGCGTATTGGTCTAAGCGGCATCTCAAAGCGCTTGAAATGGCGAGTAAAATGCACTATTAAACTTCTAGGGTAGGGCAATCAGAGACCCGATTAGATCATTTTATATTTTGGTTAATATAAGAATTCAGCGAAATTCTATCACATTTGTTCAATTTACGTCGCTCCTATTTCAGATAGCGTATTGGGCTAAGCGGCATCTCAAAGCGCATGAAATGGCGAGTAAAATGCACTATTAAACTTCTAGGGTAGGGGCAATCAGAGACCCGATTAGATCATTTTATATTTTGGTTAATATAAGAATTCAGCGAAATTCTATCACATTTGTTCAATTTACGTCGCGCCTATTTCAGATAGCGTATTGGGCTAAGCGGCATCTCACAGCGCACGAAAGGGCGAGTAAAATGCACTATCAAACTTCTAGGGTAGGGCGATCAGAGACCCGATAAGATCATTTCATATTTTGGTTAATATAACAATTCAGCGTAATTCTGTCACATTCGTTCAACTTACGTAGCTCCTATTTCAGATAGCGTACTGGGCTAGGCGGCATCTGAAAGCGCGTGGAATGGCGAGTAAAATGCACTATTAAACTTCTATGATAGGGCAATCAGAGACCGATTAGATCATTTTATATTTTGGTTAATATAAGAATTCAGCGAAATTCTATCACATTTGTTCAATATACGTCGCTCCAATTTCAGACAGCTTATTGGGCTAAGCGGCATCGCAAAGCGCATGAAATGACGAGTGAAATGCACTATTAAACTTCTTGGGTAGGGCGAACAAAGACTCGATTAGATCATTTTACATTAAGGTTAATATAAGAATTCAGCGAAATTCTATCACATTTGTTCAGTTTACATCGCTCCTATTTCAGATAGCGACTTGTGCTAAGTGGCATCTCATAGCGCAAGAAATGGCGAGTAAAATGCACTATTAAACTTCTAGGGTAGGGCAAACAGAGACCCCATTAGATCATTTTATATTATGGTTAATTTAAGAATTCAGCGAAATTCTATCACATTTGTTCAATTTACGTCGCTCCTATTTCAGATAGCGTATTGGGCTAAGCGGCATCTCAAAGCGCATGAAATGGCGAGTAAAATCCACTATTAAACTTCTAGGGTAGGGCAATCAGAGACCCGATTAGATCATTTTATATTTTGGTTAATATAAGAATTCAGCGAAATTCTATCACATTTGTTCAATTTACGTCGCTCCTATTTCAGATAGCGTATTGGGCTAAGCGGCATCTCAAAGCGCATGAAATGGCGAGCAAAATGCACTCTTGAACTTCTAGGATAAGGCAAACAGAGACCCGATTAGATCATTTTATATTACGGTTAACATAAGAATGCAGCGTAATTCTGTGACATTTGTTCAACTCACGTAGCTCCTATTTCAGATAGCGTACTGGGCTAGGCGGCAACTTAAAGCGCGTGGAATGGCGAGTAAAATGCACTATTAAACTTATATGATAGGGCAATCAGAGACGCGATTAGATCATTTTATATTTTGGTTAATATAAGAATCCAGCGAAATTCTATCACATTTGTTCAATTTACGTCGCTCCTATTTCAGATAGCGTATTGGGCTAAGCGGCATCTCAAAGCGCATGAAATGGCGAGTAAAATGCACTATTAAACTTCTAGGGTAGGGCAATCAGAGACCCGATTAGATCATTTTATATTTTGGTTAATAAATGAATTCATCGAAATTCTATCACATTTGTTCAATTTACATCGCTCCTATTTCAGATAGCGTACTGGGCTAAGCGGCATCTCAAAGCGCATGAAATGGCGAGTAAAATGCACTATTAAACTTCTAGGATAAGGCAAACGGAGACCCGATTAGATCATTTCATATTACGGTTAATATAAGAATTCAGCGAAGTTCTATCACGTTTGTTCAATTTACGTCGCTCCTATTTCAGATAGCTTATTGGGCTAAGCGGCAACTCAAAGCGCATGAAATGACGAGTGAAATGCACTATTAAACTTCTAGGGTAGGGCGAACAAAGACCCGATTAGATCATTTTACATTAAGGTTAAAATAAGAATTCAGCGAAATTCTATCACATTTGTTCAATTTACGTCGCTCCTATTTCAGATAGCGTATTGGGCTAAGCTGCATCTCAAAGCGCAAGAAATGGCTCGTACAATGCACTATTCAACTTCTAGGGTAGGGCAAACAGAGACCGGATTAGATCATTTTATATTTTGGTTAATATAAGAATTCAGCGAAATTCTATCACATTTGTTCAATTTACGTCGCTCGTATTTCAGATAGCGTATTGGGCTAAGAGGCATCTCAAAGCGCATGAAATGGCGAGTAAAATGCACTATTAAACTTCTAGGATAAGGCAAACAGAGACCCGATTAGATCATTTTATATTACGGTTAATATAAGAAATCAGCGTAATTCTGTCACATTCGTTCAACTTACGTAGCTCCTATTTCAGATAGCGTACTGGGCTAGGCGGCATCTTAAAGCGCGTGGAATGGCGAGTAAAATGCACTATTAAACTTCTATGATAGGGCAATCCGAGACCCGATAAGATCATTTTATATTTTGGTTAATATAAGAATTCAGCGAAATTCTATCACATTTGTTCAATATACGTCGCTCCAATTTCAGATAGCTTATTGGGCTAAGCGGCATCGCAAAGCGCATGAAATGACGAGTGAAATGCACTATTAAACTTCTTGGGTAGGGCGAACAAAGACCCGATTAGATCATTTTACATTAAGGTTAATATAAGAATTCAGCGAAATTCTATCACATTTGTTCAATTTACATCGCTCCTGTTTCAGATAGCGACTTGTGCTAAGTGGCATCTCAAAGCGCAAGAAATGGCGAGTAAAATGCACTATTAAACTTCTAGGGTAGGGCAATCAGAGACCCGATTAGATCATTTTATATTTTGGTTAATAAATGAATTCATCGAAATTCTATCACATTTGTTCAATTTACATCGCTCCTATTTCAGATAGCGTACTGGGCTAGGCGGCATCTTAAAGCGCGTGGAATGGCGAGTAAAATGCACTATTAAACTTCTATGATAGGGCAATCCGAGACCCGATAAGATCATTTTATATTTTGGTTAATATAAGAATTCAGCGAAATTCTATCACATTTGTTCAATATACGTCGCTCCAATTTCAGATAGCTTATTGGGCTAAGCGGCATCGCAAAGCGCATGAAATGACGAGTGAAATGCACTATTAAACTTCTTGGGTAGGGCGAACAAAGACCCGATTAGATCATTTTACATTAAGGTTAATATAAGAATTCAGCGAAATTCTATCACATTTGTTCAATTTACATCGCTCCTGTTTCAGATAGCGACTTGTGCTAAGTGGCATCTCAAAGCGCAAGAAATGGCGAGTAAAATGCACTATTAAACTTCTAGGGTAGGGCTATCAGAGACCCGATTAGATCATTTAATATTTTTGTTAATATAAGAATTCAGCGAAATTCTATCACATTTGTTCAATTTACGTCGCTCCTATTTCAGATAGCGTATTGGGCTAAGCGGCATCTCACAGCGCACGAAAGGGCGAGTAAAATGCACTATTAAACTTCTAGGGTAGGGCAATCAGAGACCCGATAAGATCATTTCATATTTTGGTTAATATAAGAATTCAGCGAAATTCTATCACATTTGTTCAATTTTCGTCGCTCCTATTTCAGATAGCGTATTGGGCTAAGCGGCATCTCAAAGCGCATGGAATGACGAGTAAAATGCACTAATTAACTTCTAGGATAAGGCAAACGGAGATCCGATTAGACCATTTTATATTACGGTTAATATAAGAATTCAGCGATATTCTATCACATTTGTCCAACTTACGTCGCTCCTATTTCAGATAGCGTACTCGGATAGGCGGCATCTTAAAGCGCGTGGAAAGGCGAGTAAAATGCACTATTAAACTTCGAGGGTAATGCAAACAGAGACCCGATTAGATCATTTTATGTATTGTTTAATATAAGATTTCAGGGAAATTCTATCACATTTGTTCAATTTACGTCGCTCCTATTTCAGATAGCGTATTGGGCTAAGCGGCATCTCAAAGCGCGTGGAATGGCGAGTAAAATGCACTATTAAACTTCTATAATAGGGCAATCAGAGACCCGATTAGATCATTTTATATTTTGGTTAATATAAGGATTCAGCGTAATTCTATCACATTTGTTCAATTTACGTCGCTCCTATTTCAGATAGCGTATTGTGCTAAGCGGCATCTCAAAGCGCATGAAATGGCGAGTAAAATGCACTATTAAACTTCTAGGGTAAGGCAAACAGAGACCCAATTAGGTCATTTTATATTACGGTTAATATAAGAATTCAGCGTAATTCTATCACATTTGTTCAACATACGTCGCTCCTATTTCAGATAGTGTACTGGGCTAGGCGGCATCTTAAAGCGCGTGGAAGGGCGAGTAAAATGCACTACTAAACTTCTATGGTAGGGCAATCAGAGTCCCGTTTAGATCATTTTATGTATTGTTTAATATAAGATTTCAGGGAAATTCTATCACATTTGTTCAATTTACGTCGCTCCTATTTCAGATAGCGTATTGGGCTCAGCGGCATCTCAAAGCGTATGAAATGACGAGAGAAGTGCACTATTAAACTTCTTGGGTAGGGCGAACAGAGACCCGATTAGGTCATTTCATATTATGGTTAATTTAAGAATTCAGCGAAATTCTATCACATTTGTTCAATTTACATCGCTCCTATTTCAAATAGCGTATTGGGCTAAGCGGCATCTCCATGCGCATGAAATGGCGAGTAAAACGCACTATTAAACTTTTAGGATAAGGCAAATGGAGACCCGATTAGACCATTTTATATTACGGTTAATATAAGAATTCAGTGTTATTCTATCACATTTGTTCAACTTACGTCGCGCCTATTTCAGATAGCGTACTCGGATAGGCGGCATCTTAAAGCGCGTGGAAAGGCGAGTAAAGTGCACTATTAAACTTCGAGGGTAATGCAAACAGAGACCCGATTAGATCATTTTATATTACGGTTAATATAAGATTTCAGCGTAATTCTATCACATTTGTTCAACATACGTCGCTCCTATTTCAGATAGTGTACTGGGCTAGGCGGCATCTTAAAGCACGTGGAAGGGCGAGTAAAATGCACTACTAAACTTCTATGATAGGGCAATCAGAGTCCCGTTTAGATCATTTTATATTTTCTTTAATATAAGATTTCAGGGAAATTCTATCACATTTGTTCAATTTACGTCGCTCCTATTCCAGATAGCTATTGGGCTAAGCGGCATCTCGAAGCGCATGACATGACGAGAGAAATGCACTATTAAACTTCTTGGGTAGGGCGAACAGAGACCCGATTACATCATTTCATATTATGGTTAATATAAGAATTCAGCGATATTCTATCGCAATTTGTTCAATTTGCGTCGCTCCTATTTCAGATAGCGTATTGGGCTAAGCGGCATCTCAAAGCGCATGAAATGACGAATAAAATGCACTATTAAGCTTCTACGCTAGGGCGAACAGAGACCCGATTAGATCATTTAACATTATGGTAAATAAAAGAATTCAGCGAAATTCTATCACATTTGTTCAATTTACGTCGCTCCTATTTCAGATAGCGTACTGGGCTAGGCGGCATCTCAAAGCGCATGAAATGACGAGTAAAATGCTCTATTAAACTTCTAGGGTGGGGCAATCAGAGACCCGATAAGAACATTTTATATTACGGTTAATATAAGAATTCAGCGAAGTTCTATCACGTTTGTTCAATTTACGTCGCTCCTATTTCAGATAGCTTATTGGGCTAAGCGGCAACTCAAAGCGCATGAAATGACGAGTGAAATGCACTATTAAACTTCTAGGGTAGGGCGAACAAAGACCCGATTAGATCATTTTACATTAAGGTTAATATAAGAATTCAGCGAAATTCTATCACATTTGTTCAATTTACATCGCTCCTGTTTCAGATAGCGACTTGTGCTAAGTGGCATCTCAAAGCGCAAGAAATGGCGAGTAAAATGCACTATTAAACTTCTAGGGTAGGGCAAACAGAGACCCCATTAGATCATTTTATATTATGGTTAATTTAAGAATTCAGCGAAATTCTACCACATTTGTTCAATTTACGTCGCTCCTATTTCAGATAGCGTATTGGGCTAAGCGGCATCTCAAAGCGCATGAAATGGCGTGTAAAATGCACTATTAAACTTCTAGGATAAGGCAAACAGAGACCCGATTAGATCATTTTATATTACGGTTAACATAAGAATTCAGCGTAATTCTGTGACATTTGTTCAACTTACGTAGCTCCTATTTCAGATAGCGTACTGGGCTAGGCGGCAACTTAAAGCGCGTGGAATGGCGAGTAAAATGCACTATTAAACTTCTATGATAGGGCAATCAGAGACCCGATTAGATCATTTTATATTTTGGTTAATATAAGAATCCAGCGAAATTCTATCACATTTGTTCAATTTACGTCGCTCCTATTTCAGATAGCGTATTGGGCTAAGCGGCATCTCACAGCGCACGAAAGGGCGAGTAAAATGCACTATTAAACTTCTAGGGTAGGGCAATCAGAGACCCGATATGATCTTTGCATATTTTGGTTAATATAAGAATTCAGCGAAATTCTATCACATTTGTTCAATTTACGTCGCTCCTATTTCAGATAGCGTATTGGGCTAAGAGGCATCTCAAAGCGCATGGAATGGCGAGTGAAAGGCACTATTAAACTTATAGGGTAGGGCGAACAGAGACCCGAATAGATCATTTTATATTACGGTTAATATAAGAATTCAGCGTAATTCTATCACATTTGTTCAACTAACGTCGCTCCTATTTCAGATAGCGTACTGCGCTAGGCGGCATCTTAAAGCGCGTGGAAGGGCGAGTAAAATGCACTACTAAACTTCTATGATAGGGCAATCAGAGTTCCGAATAGATCATTTTATATTTTGTTTACTATAACATTTCAGGGAAATTCTATCACATTTGTTCAATTTACGTCGCTCCTATTTCAGATAGCGTATTGGGCTAAGCGGCATCTCAAAGCGCATGAAATGGCGAGTAAAATGCACTATTAAACTTCTAGGGCAGGGCGAACAGAGACCCGATTAGATCATTTTACATTAAGGTTAATATAAGTATTCAGGGAACTTCTATCACATTTGCTCAATTTACGTCGCTCCTATTTCAGACAGCTTATTGGGCTAAGCGGCATCTCAAAGCGCATGAAATGACGAGTAAAATGCACTATTAAACTTCTAGGGTAGGGCACACAGAGACCCGATTAGATCATTTTATATTTTGGTTAATATAAGAATTCAGCGTAATTCTATCACATTTGTTCAATTTACGTCGCTCCTATATCAGATAGCATATTGGGCTAAGCGGCATCTCAAAGCGCATGAAATGGCGAGTAAAATGCACTATTAAACTTCTAGGGTAAGGCAAACAGAGACCCGATTAGATGATTTTATATTACGGTTAATATAAGAATTCAGGGAAATTCTATCACATTTGTTCAATTTACGTCGCTCCAATTTCTGATAGCGAATTGGGCTAAGCGGCATCTCAAACCGCACGAAAGGGCGAGTAAAATGCACTATTAAACTTCTAGGGTAGGGCAATCAGAGACCCGATTAGATCATTTTACATGAAGGCTAAGATAAGAATTCAGCGAAATTCTATCACATTTGTTCAATTTACGTCGCTCCTATTTCAGATAGCGTATTGGGCTAAGCGGCATCTCAAAGCGCACGAAAGGGCGAGTAAAATGCACTACTAAACTTCTAGGGTAGGGCAAACAGAGACCCCATTAGATCATTTTATATTTTGGTTAATATAAGAATTCAGCGAAATTCTATCACATTTTTTCAATTTACGTCGCTCCTATTTCAGATAGTGTACTGGGCTAGGCGGCATCTTATAGCGCGTGGAAGGGCGAGTAAAATGCACTACTAAACTTCTATGATAGGGCAATCAGAGTCCCGTTTAGATCATTTTATATTTTCTTTAATATAAGATTTCAGGGAAATTCTATCACATTTGTTCAATTTACGTCGCTCCTATTTCAGATAGCTATTGGGCTAAGCGACATCTCAAAGCGCATGAAATGACGAGAGAAATGTACTATTAAACTTCTTGGGTAGGGCGAACAGAGACCCGATTACATCATTTTATATTATGGTTAATTTAAGAATTCAGCAAAATTCTATCACATTTGTTCAATTTACATCGCTCCTATTTCAGATAGCGTATTGGGCTAAGCGGCATCTCAAAGCGCATGGAATGACGAGTAAAATGCACTAATAAACTTCTAGGATAAGGCAAACGGAGATCCGATTAGACCATTTTATATTACGGTTAATATAAGAATTCAGCGTAATTCTAACACATTTGTTCAACTTACGTCGCTCCTATTTCAGATAGCGTACTGGGCTAGGCGGCATCTCAAAGCGCGTGGAATGGCGAGTAAAATGCACTCTTAAACATCTATGATAGGGCAATCAGAGACCCGATTAGATCATTTTATATTTTGGTTAATTTAAGAATTCAGCGAAATTCTATCACATTTGTTCAATTTACGTCGCTCCTATTTCAGATAGCGTATTGGGCTAAGCTGCATCTCAAAGCGCAAGAAATGGCTCGTAAAATGCACTATTAAACTTCTAGGGTAAAGCAATCAGAGACCAGATTAGATCGTTTTATATTATGGTTAATTTAAGAATTCAGAAAAATTCTATCACATTTGTTCAATTTACGTCGTTCCTATTTCAGATAGCATACTGGGCTAGGCGGCATCTTAAAGCGCGTGGAAGGGCGAGTAAAATGCACTACTAAACTTCTATGGTAGGGCATTCAGAGTCCCGTTTAGATTATTTTATGTATTGTTTAATATAAGATTTCAGGGAAATTCTATCACATTTGTTCAATTTACGTCGCTCCTATTTCAGATAGCGTATTGGGCTAAGCGGCATCTCAAAGCGTATGAAATGACGAGAGAAATGCACTATTAAACTTCTTGGGTAGGGCGAACAGAGACCCGAATAGATCATTTTATATTACGGTTAATATAAGAATTCAGCGTAATTCTATCACATTTGTTCAACTAACGTCGCTCCTATTTCAGATAGCGTACTGCGCTAGGCGGCATCTTAAAGCGCGTGGAAGGGCGAGTAAAATGCACTACTAAACTTCTATGATAGGGCAATCAGAGTCCCGTTTAGATCATTTTATATTTTCTTTAATATAAGATTTCAGGGAAATTCTATCACACTTGTTCAACTTACGTCGCTCCTATTTCAAATAGCGTACTGGGCTAGGCGGCATCTCAAAGCGGGTGGAATGGCGAGTAAAATGCACTCTTAAACATCTATGATAGGGCAATCAGAGACCCGATTACATCATTTTATATTTTGGTTAATATAAGAATTCAGCGAAATTCTATCACATTTGTTCAATTTACGTCGCTCCTATTTCAGATAGCGTATTGGGATAAGCGGCATCTCAAAGCACATGGAATGGCGAGTGAAATGCACTATTAAACTTCTAGGGTAGGGCGAACAGAGACCCGAATAGATCATTTTATATTACGGTTAATATAAGAATTCAGCGTAATTCTATCACATTTGTTCAACTAACGTCGCTCCTATTTCAGATAGCGTACTGCGCTAGGCGGCATCTTAAAGCGCGTGGAAGGGCGAGTAAAATGCACTACTAAACTTCTATGATAGGGCAATCAGAGTTCCGAATAGATCATTTTATATTTTGTTTACTGTAACATTTCAGGGAAATTCTATCACATTTGTTCAATTTACGTCGCTCCTATTTCAGATAGCGTATTGGGCTAAGCGGCATCTCAAAGCGCAAGAAATGGCGAGTAAAATGCACTATTAAGCTTCTAGGGCTGGGCACATAGAGACCCGATTAGATCATTTTATATTATGGTTAATTTAAGAATTCAGCAAAATTCTATCACATTTGTTCAATTTACGTCGCCCCTATTTCAGATACCGTACTGGGCGACGCGGTATCTTAAAGCGCGTGGAATGGCGAGTAAAATGCACTATTAAACTTCTAGGATAAGGCAAACGGAGACCCGATTAGACCATTTCATATTACGGTTAATATAAGAATTCAGCGTTATTCTATCACATTTGTTCAACTTACGTCGCTCCTATTTCAGAAAGCGTACTCGGATAGGCGGCATCTTAAAGCGCGTGGAATGGCGAGTAAAATGCACTATTAAACTTCTCGGGTAATGCAAACAGAGACCCGATTAGATCATTTTAGATTACGGTTAATATAAGATTTCAGGGAAATTCTATCACATTTGTTCAATTTACGTCGCTCCTATTTCAGATAGCTATTGGTCTAAGCGGCATCTCAAAGCGCATGAAATGACGAATAAAATGCACTATTAAGCTTGTACGCTAAGGCGAACAGAGACCCGATTAGATCATTTAACATTATGGTAAATAAAAGGATTCAGCGAAATTCTATCACATTTGTTCAATTTACGTCGCTCCTATTTCAGATAGCGTACTGGGCTAGGCGGCATCTCAAAGCGTATGAAATGACGAGTAAAATGCTCTATTAAACTTCTAGGATAAGGCAAACAGAGACCCGATTAGATCATTTTATATTACGGTTAATATAAGAATGCAGCGTAATTCTGTCACATTTGTTCAAGTTACGTAGCTCCTATTTCAGATAGCGTACTGGGCTAGGCGGCAGCTCAAACCGCGTGGAATGACGAGTAAAATGCACTATTAAACTTCTAGGGTAGGGCAAACAGAGACCCCATTAGAGCATTTTATATTATGGTTAATTTAAGAATTCAGCGAAATTCTATCACATTTGTTCAATTTACGTCGCTCCTATTTCAGATAGCGTATTGGGCTAAGCGGCATCTCAAAGCGCATGAAATGACGAGTAAAATGCACTATTAAACTTCTAGGGCAGGGCGAACAGAGACCCGATTAGATCATTTTACATTAAGGTTAATGTAAGTATTCAGGGAACTTCTATCACATTTGTGCAATTTACGTCGCTCCTATTTCAGACAGCTAATTGGGCTAAGCGGCATCTCAGAGCGCATGAAATGACGAGTAAAATGCACTATTAAACTTCTAGGGTAGGGCAATCAGAGACCCGATTAGATCATTTTATATTATGGTTAATTTAAGAATTCAGCAAAATTCTATCACATTTGTTCAATTTACGTCGTTCCTATTTCAGATAGCATACTGGGCTGGGCGGCATCTTAAAGCGCGTGGAATGGCGAGTAAAATGCACTATTAATCTTCTATGATAGGGCAATCAGAGACCCGATTAGATCATTTTATATTTTGGTTAATATAAGAATTCAGCGAAATTCTATCACATTTGTTCAATTTGCATCGCTCCTATTTCAGATAGCGTATTGGGCTAAGCGGCATCTCAAAGCGCATGAAATGACGAATAAAATGCACTATTAAGCCTGTGCGCTAGGGCGAACAGAGACCCGATTAGATCATTTAACATTATGGTAAATAAAAGAATTCAGCAAAATTCTATCACATTTGTTCAATTTACGTCGCTCCTATTTCAGATAGCGTACTGGGCTACGCGGTATCTTAAAGCGCGTGGAATGGCGAGTAAAATGCACTATTAAACTTCTAGGATAAGGCAAACGGAGACCCGATTAGACCATTTTATATTACGGTTAATATATGAATTCAGCGTTATTCTATCACATTTGTTCAACTTACGTCGCTCCTATTTCAGAAAGCGTACTCGGATAGGCGGCATCTTAAAGCGCGTGGAATGGCGAGTAAAATGCACTATTAAACTTCTCGGATAAGGCAAACAGAGACCCGATTAGATCATTTTATATTACTGTTAATATAAGAATTCAGCGTAATTCTGTCACATTTGTTCAAGTTACGTAGCTTCTATTTCAGATAGCGTACTGGGCTAGGCGGCAACTTAAACCGCGTGGAATGGCGAGTACAATGCACTATTAAACTTCTATGATAGGGCAATCAGAGACCCGATTAGTTCATTTTATATTTTGGTTAATATAAGAATCCAGCGAAATTCTATCACATTTGTTCAATTTACGTCGGTCCTATTTCAGATAGCGTATTGGGCTAAGCGGCATCTCAAAGCGCACGAAAGGGCGAGTAAAATGCACTATTAAACTTCTAGGGTGGGGCAAGCAGAGACCCGATCAGATCATTTTATATTACGGTTAATATAAGAATTCAGCGAATTTCTATCACATTTGTTCAATTTACGTCGCTCCTATTTCAGATAGCTTATTGGGCTAAGCGGCAACTCAGAGCGCATGAGAGACGAGTGAAATTCACTGTTAAACTTCTAGGGTAGGGCGAACAAAGACCCGATTAGATCATTTTACATTAAGGTTAAAATAAGAATACAATGAAATTCTATCACATTTGTTCAATTTACGTCGCTCCTATTTCAGATAGCGTATTGGCCTAAGCTGCATCTCAAAGCGCAAGAAATGGCTCGTAAAATGCACTATTAAACTTCTAGGGTAGGGCAAACAGAGACCCGATTAGGTCATTTCATATTATGGTTAATTTAAGAATTCAGCGAAATTCTATCACATTTGTTCAATTTACGTCGCTCCTACTTCAGATAGCGTACTGGGCTAAGCGGCATCTCAAAACGCAAGAAATGGCGAGTAAAATGCACTATTAAACTTCTAGGGTAGGGCAAACAGAGACCCGATTAGGTCATTTCATATTATGGTTAATTTAAGAATTCAGCGAAATTCTATCACATTCGATCAATTTACGTCTCTCCTACTTCAGATAGCGTACTGGGCTAAGCGGCATCTCAAAGCGCAAGAAATGGCGAGTAAAATGCACTATTAAACTTCTAGGATAAGGCAAACAGAGACCCGATTAGATCATTTCATATTTTGGTTAACATAAGAATTCAGCGAAATTCTATCACATTTGTTCAATTTACGTCGCTCCTATTTCAGATAGCGTATTGGGCTAAGCGGCATCTCAAAGCGCATGAAATGGCGAGTAAAATGCACTATTAAACTTCTAGGGTAGGGCAATCAGAGACCCGATTAGATCATTTTATATTTTGGTTAATAAATGAATTCTTCGAAATTCTATCACATTTGTTCAATTTACATCGCTCCTATTTCAGATAGCGTAATGGGCTAAGCGGCATCTCAAAGCGCATGAAATGGCGAGTAAAATGCACAATTAAACTTCTAGGATAAGGCAAACAGAGACCCGATTAGATCATTTTATATTACGGTTAATATAAGAATTCAGCGTAATTCTGTGACATTTGTTCAACTTACGTAGCTCCTATTTCAGATAGCGTGCTGGGCTAGGCGGCAACTTAAAGCGCGTGGAATGGCGAGTAAAATGCACTGTTAAACTTCTATGATAGGGCAATCAGAGACCCGATTAGATCATTTTATATTTTGGTTAATATAAGATTTCAGCGAAATTCTATCACATTTGTTCAATTTACGTCGCTCCTATTTCAGATAGCGTATTGGGCTAAGCGGCATCTCAAAGCGCATGAAATGGCGTGTAAAATGCACTATTAAACTTCTAGGATAAGGCAAACAGAGACCCGATTAGATCATTTTATATTACGGTTAACATAAGAATTCAGCGTAATTCTGTGACATTTGTTCAACTTACGTAGCTCCTATTTCAGATAGCGTACTGGGCTAGGCGGCAACTTAAAGCGCGTGGAATGGCGAGTAAAATGCACTATTAAACTTCTATGATAGGGCAATCAGAGACCCGACTAGATCATTTTATATTTTGGTTAATATAAGAATCCAGCGAAATTCTATCACATTTGTTCAATTTACGTCGCTCCTATTTCAGATAGCGTATTGGGCTAAGCGGCATCTCACAGCGCACGAAAGGGCGAGTAAAATGCACTATTAAACTTCTAGGGTAGGGCAATCAGAGACCCGATATGATCTTTGCATATTTTGGTTAATATAAGAATTCAGCGAAATTCTATCACATTTGTTCAATTTACGTCGCTCCTATTTCAGATAGCGTACTGGGCTAGGCGGCAACTTAAAGCGCGTGGAATGGTGAGTAAAATGCACTATTAAACTTCTAGGGTAGTGCAATCAGAGACCCGATTAGATCATTTTATATTATGGTTAATATAAGAATTCAGCGAAGTTCTATCACATTTGTTTAATTTACGTCGCTCCTATTTCAGATAGCGTATTGGTCTAAGCGGCATCTCAAAGCGCATGAAATGGCGAGTAAAATGCACTATTAAACTTCTAGGGTAGGGCAATCAGAGACCTGATTAGATCATTTTATATTTTGGTTAATATAAGAATTCAGCGAAATTCTATCACATTTGTTCAATTTACGTCGCTCCTATTTCAGATAGCGTATTGGGCTAAGCGGCATCTCAAAGCGCATGAAATGGCGAGGAAAATGCACTATTAAACTTCTAGGGTAGGGCAATCAGAGACCCGATAAGATCATTTTATATTTTGGTTAATATAAGAATTCAGCGAAATTCTGTCACATTTGTTCAATTTACGTCGCGCCTATTTCAGATAGCGTATTGGGCTAAGCGGCATCTCACAGCGCACGAAAGGGCGAGTAAAATGCACTATCAAACTTCTAGGGTAGGGCAATCAGAGACCCGATAAGATCATTTCATATTTTGGTTAATATAAGAATTCAGCGTAATTCTGTCACATTCGTTCAACTTACGTAGCTCCTATTTCAGATAGCGTACTGGGCTAGGCGGCATCTGAAAGCGCGTGGAATGGCGAGTAAAATGCACTATTAAACTTCTATGATAGGGCAATCAGAGACCCGATTAGATCATTTTATATTTTGGTTAATATAAGAATTCAGCGAAATTCTATCACATTTGTTCAATATACGTCGCTCCAATTTCAGACAGCTTATTGGGCTAAGCGGCATCGCAAAGCGCATGAAATGACGAGTGAAATGCACTATTAAACTTCTTGGGTAGGGCGAACAAAGACTCGATTAGATCATTTTACATTAAGGTTAATATAAGAATTCAGCGAAATTCTATCACATTTGTTCAATTTACGTCGCTCCTATTTCAGATAGCGTATTGGGCTAAGCGGCATCTCAAAGCGCGTGGAATGGCGAGTAAAATGCACTATTAAACTTCTATAATAGGGCAATCAGAGACCCGATTAGATCATTTTATATTTTGGTTAATATAAGGATTCAGCGTAATTCTATCACATTTGTTCAATTTACGTCGCTCCTATTTCAGATAGCGTATTGTGCTAAGCGGCATCTCAAAGCGCATGAAATGGCGAGTAAAATGCACTATTAAACTTCTAGGGTAAGGCAAACAGAGACCCAATTAGGTCATTTTATATTACGGTTAATATAAGAATTCAGCGTAATTCTATCACATTTGTTCAACATACGTCGCTCCTATTTCAGATAGTGTACTGGGCTAGGCGGCATCTTAAAGCGCGTGGAAGGGCGAGTAAAATGCACTACTAAACTTCTATGGTAGGGCAATCAGAGTCCCGTTTAGATCATTTTATGTATTGTTTAATATAAGATTTCAGGGAAATTCTATCACATTTGTTCAATTTACGTCGCTCCTATTTCAGATAGCGTATTGGGCTCAGCGGCATCTCAAAGCGTATGAAATGACGAGAGAAGTGCACTATTAAACTTCTTGGGTAGGGCGAACAGAGACCCGATTAGGTCATTTCATATTATGGTTAATTTAAGAATTCAGCGAAATTCTATCACATTTGTTCAATTTACATCGCTCCTATTTCAAATAGCGTATTGGGCTAAGCGGCATCTCCATGCGCATGAAATGGCGAGTAAAATGCACTATTAAACTTCTAGGATAAGGCAAATGGAGACCCGATTAGACCATTTTATATTACGGTTAATATAAGAATTCAGTGTTATTCTATCACATTTGTTCAACTTACGTCGCGCCTATTTCAGATAGCGTACTCGGATAGGCGGCATCTTAAAGCGCGTGGAAAGGCGAGTAAAGTGCACTATTAAACTTCGAGGGTAATGCAAACAGAGACCCGATTAGATCATTTTATATTACGGTTAATATAAGATTTCAGCGTAATTCTATCACATTTGTTCAACATACGTCGCTCCTATTTCAGATAGTGTACTGGGCTAGGCGGCATCTTAAAGCACGTGGAAGGGCGAGTAAAATGCACTACTAAACTTCTATGATAGGGCAATCAGAGTCCCGTTTAGATCATTTTATATTTTGTTTAATATAAGATTTCAGGGAAATTCTATCACATTTGTTCAATTTACGTCGCTCCTATTCCAGATAGCTATTGGGCTAAGCGGCATCTCGAAGCGCATGACATGACGAGAGAAATGCACTATTAAACTTCTTGGGTAGGGCGAACAGAGACCCGATTACATCATTTCATATTATGGTTAATATAAGAATTCAGCGATATTCTATCGCAATTTGTTCAATTTGCGTCGCTCCTATTTCAGATAGCGTATTGGGCTAAGCGGCATCTCAAAGCGCATGAAATGACGAATAAAATGCACTATTAAGCTTCTACGCTAGGGCGAACAGAGACCCGATTAGATCATTTAACATTATGGTAAATAAAAGAATTCAGCGAAATTCTATCACATTTGTTCAATTTACGTCGCTCCTATTTCAGATAGCGTACTGGGCTAGGCGGCATCTCAAAGCGCATGAAATGACGAGTAAAATGCTCTATTAAACTTCTAGGGTAGGGCAAACAGAGACCCGATTAGGTCATTTCATATTATGGTTAATTTAAGAATTCAGCGAAATTCTATCACATTTGTTCAAGTTACATCGCTCCTATTGCAGATAGCTTATTGGGCTAAGCGGCATCTCAAAGCGCATGAAATGGCGAGTAAAATGCACTATTAAACTTCTAGGATAAGGCAAACAGAGACCCGGTTAGATCATTTTATATTACGGTTAATATAAGAATTCAGCGTAATTCTGTCACATTTGTTCAAGTTACGTAGCTCCTATTTCAGATAGCGTACTGGGCTAGGCGGCAACTTAAACCGCGTGGAATGGCGAGTAAAATGCACTATCCAACTTCTATGATAGCGCAATCAGAGACCCGATTAGTTCATTTTATATTTTGGTTAATACAAGAATCCAGCGAAATTCTATCACATTTGTTCAATTTACGTCGCTCCTATTGCAGATAGCGTATTGGGCTAAGCGGCATCTCAAAGCGCACGAAAGGGCGAGTAAAATGCACTATTAAACTTCTAGGGTGGGGCAATCAGAGACCCGATAAGAACATTTTATATTACGGTTAATATAAGAATTCAGCGAAGTTCTATCACGTTTGTTCAATTTACGTCCCTCCTATTTCAGATAGCTTATTGGGCTAAGCGGCAACTCAAAGCGCATGAAATGACGAGTGAAATGCACTATTAAACTTCTAGGGTAGGGCGAACAAAGACCCGATTAGATCATTTTACATTAAGGTTAATATAAGAATTCAGCGAAATTCTATCACATTTGTTCAATTTACATCGCTCCTGTTTCAGATAGCGACTTGTGCTAAGTGGCATCTCAAAGCGCAAGAAATGGCGAGTAAAATGCACTGTTAAACTTCTAGGGTAGGGCAAACAGAGACCCCATTAGATCATTTTATATTATGGTTAATTTAAGAATTCAGCGAAATTCTACCACATTTGTTCAATTTACGTCGCTCCTATTTCAGATAGCGTATTGGGCTAAGCGGCATCTCAAAGCGCATGAAATGGCGAGTAAAATGCACTATTAAACTTCTATGATAGGGCAATCAGAGTCCCGATTACATCATTTTATATTACGGTTAATATAAGAATTCAGCGTAATTCTATCACATTTGTTCATCTTACGTCGCTCCTATTTCAGATAGCGTACTGGGTTAGGCGGCATCTTAAAGCGCGTGGAAGGGCGAGTAAAATGCACTACTAAACTTCTATGATAGAGCAATCAGAGACCCGATTAGATCATTTTATATTTTGTTTAATATAAGATTTCAGGGAAATTCTATCACATTTGTTCAATTTACGTAGCTCCTATTTCAGATAGCGTGCTGGGCTAGGCGGCAATTTAAAGCGCGTGGAATGGCGAGTAAAATGCACTGTTAAACTTCTATGATAGGGCAATCAGAGACCCGATTAGATCATTTTATATTTTGGTTAATATAAGAATTCAGCGAAATTCTATCACATTTGTTCAATTTACGTCGCTCCTATTTCAGATAGCTTATTGGGCTAAGCGGCATCGCAAAGCGCATGAATTGACGAGTATAATGCACTATTAAACTTCTAGGATAAGGCAAACAGAGACCCGATTAGATCATTTTATATTACGGTTAACATAAGAATTCAGCGTAATTCTGTGACATTTGTTCAACTTACGTAGCTCCTATTTCAGATAGCGTACTGGTCTAGGCGGCAACTCAAAGCGCATGAAATGGCGAGTAAAATGCACTATTAAACTTCTAGGGTAGGCCAATCAGAGACCCGATTAGATCATTTTATATTATGGTTAATATAAGAATTCAGCGAAGTTCTATCACATTTGTTTAATTTACGTCGCTCCTATTTCAGATAGCGTATTGGGCTAAGCGGCATCTCAAAGCGCATGAAATGGCGAGTAAAATGCACTATTAAACTTCTAGGGTAGGGCAATCAGAGACCCGATTAGATCATTTTATATTTTGGTTAATATAAGAATTCAGCGAAATTCTATCACATTTGTTCAATTTACGTCGCTCCTATTTCAGATAGCGTATGGGGCTAAGCGGCATCTCAAAGCGCATGAAATGGCGAGTAAAATGCACTATTAAACTTCTAGGGTAGGGCAATCAGAGACCCGATTAGATCATTTTATATTTTGGTTAATATAAGAATTCAGCGAAATTCTATCACATTTGTTCAATTTACGTCGCTCCTATTTCAGATAGCGTATTGGGCTAAGCGGCATCTCAAAGCGCATGAAATGGCGAGTAAAATGCACTCTTAAACTTCTAGGATAAGGCAAACAGAGACCCGATTAGATCATTTTATATTACGGTTAACATAAGAATGCAGCGTAATTCGGTGACATTTGTTCAACTTACGTAGCTCCTATTTCAGATAGCGTACTGGGCTAGGCGGCAACTCAAAGCGCATGAAATGGCGAGTAAAATGCACTATTAAACTTCTAGGGTAGGGCTATCAGAGACCCGATTAGATCATTTTATATTTTGGTTAATATAAGAATTCAGCGAAATTCTATCACATTTGTTCAATTTACGTCGCTCCTATTTCAGATAGCGTATTGGGCTAAGCGGCATCTCAAAGCGCATGAAATGGCGAGTAAAATGCATTATTAAACTTCTAGGGTAGGGCAATCAGAGACCCGATTAGATCATTTTATATTTTGGTTAATATAAGAATCCAGCGAAATTCTATCACATTTGTTCAATTTACGTCGCTCCTATTTCAGATAGCGTATTGGGCTAAGCGGCATCTCACAGCGCACGAAAGGGCGAGTAAAATGCACTATTAAACTTCTAGGGTAGGGCAATCAGAGACCCGATAAGATCATTTCATATTTTGGTTAATATAAGAATTCAGCGAAATTCTATCACATTTGTTCAATTTACGTCGCTCCTATTTCAGATAGCGTATTGGGCTAAGCGGCATCTCAAAGCGCATGGAATGACGAGTAAAATGCACTAATTAACTTCTAGGATAAGGCAAACGGAGATCCGATTAGACCATTTTATATTACGGTTAATATAAGAATTCAGCGATATTCTATCACATTTGTCCAACTTACGTCGCTCCTATTTCAGATAGCGTACTCGGATAGGCGGCATCTTAAAGCGCGTGGAAAGGCGAGTAGAATGCACTATTAACTTCGAGGGTAATGCAAACAGAGACCCGATTAGATCATTTTATGTATTGTTTAATATAAGACTTCAGGGAAATTCTATCACATTTGTTCAATTTACGTCGCTCCTATTTCAGATAGCGTATTGGGCTAAGCGGCATCTCAAAGCGCGTGGAATGGCGAGTAAAATGCACTATTAAACTTCTATAATAGGGCAATCAGAGACCCGATTAGATCATTTTATATTTTGGTTAATATAAGGATTCAGCGTAATTCTATCACATTTGTTCAATTCACGTCGCTCCTATTTCAGGTAGCGTATTGTGCTAAGCGGCATCTCAAAGCGCACGAAATGGCGAGTAAAATGCACTATTAAACTTCTAGGGTAAGGCAAACAGAGACCCGATTAGATCATTTTATATTTTGGTTAATATAAGAATTCAGCAAAATTCTATCACATTTGTTCAATTTACGTCGCTCCTATTTCAGATAGCGTATGGGGCTAAGCGGCATCTCAAAGCGCATGAAATGGCGAGTAAAATGCACTATTAAACTTCTAGGGTAGGGCAATCAGAGACCCGATTAGATCATTTTATATTTTGGTTAATATAAGAATTCAGCGAAATTCTATCACATTTGTTCAATTTACGTCGCTCCTATTTCAGATAGCGTATTGGGCTAAGCGGCATCTCAAAGCGCATGAAATGGCGAGTAAAATGCACTCTTAAACTTCTAGGGTAGGGCAATCAGAGACCCGATTAGATCATTTTATATTTTGGTTAATATAAGAATTCAGCGAAATTCTATCACATTTGTTCAATTTACGTCGCTCCTATTTCAGATAGCGTATTGGGCTAAGCGGCATCTCAAAGCGCATGAAATGGCGAGTAAAATGCACTCTTAAACTTCTAGGATAAGGCAAACAGAGACCCGATTAGATCATTTTATATTACGGTTAACATAAGATTGCAGCGTAATTCGGTGACATTTGTTCAACTTACGTAGCTCCTATTTCAGATAGCGTACTGGGCTAGGCGGCAACTCAAAGCGCATGAAATGGCGAGTAAAATGCACTATTAAACTTCTAGGGTAGGGCTATCAGAGACCCGATTAGATCATTTTATATTTTGGTTAATATAAGAATTCAGCGAAATTCTATCACATTTGTTCAATTTACGTCGCTCCTATTTCAGATAGCGTATTGGGCTAAGCGGCATCTCAAAGCGCATGAAATGGCGAGTAAAATGCATTATTAAACTTCTAGGGTAGGGCAATCAGAGACCCGATTAGATCATTTTATATTTTGGTTAATAT
The DNA here is from genome assembly GCA_916610135.2 of Macropis europaea. NCBI lineage: Eukaryota > Metazoa > Arthropoda > Insecta > Hymenoptera > Melittidae > Macropis > Macropis europaea. Next base: position 97,611 of record CAKAJE020000626.1, on the reverse strand, counting down.
AAGAATCCAGCGAAATTCTATCACATTTGTTCAATTTACGTCGCTCATATTTCAGATAGCGTATTGGGCTAAGCGGCATCTCACAGCGCACGAAAGGGCGAGTAAAATGCACTATTAAACTTCTAGGGTAGGGCAATCAGAGACCCGATAAGATCATTTCATATTTTGGTTAATATAAGAATTCAGCGAAATTCTATCACATTTGTTCAATTTACGTCGCTCCTATTTCAGATAGCGTATTGGGCTAAGCGGCATCTCAAAGCGCATGGAATGACGAGTAAAATGCACTAATTAACTTCTAGGATAAGGCAAACGGAGATCCGATTAGACCATTTTATATTACGGTTAATATAAGAATTCAGCGATATTCTATCACATTTGTCCAACTTACGTCGTTCCTATTTCAGATAGCGTACTCGGATAGGCGGCATCTTAAAGCGCGTGGAAAGGCGAGTAGAATGCACTATTAAACTTCGAGGGTAATGCAAACAGAGACCCGATTAGATCATTTTATGTATTGTTTAATATAAGATTTCAGGGAAATTCTATCACATTTGTTCAATTTACGTCGCTCCTATTTCAGATAGCGTATTGGGCTAAGCGGCATCTCAAAGCGCGTGGAATGGCGAGTAAAATGCACTATTAAACTTCTATAATAGGGCAATCAGAGACCCGATTAGATCATTTTATATTTTGGTTAATATAAGGATTCAGCGTAATTCTATCACATTTGTTCAATTTACGTCGCTCCTATTTCAGATAGCGTATTGTGCTAAGCGGCATCTCAAAGCGCATGAAATGGCGAGTAAAATGCACTATTAAACTTCTAGGGTAAGGCAAACAGAGACCCAATTAGGTCATTTTATATTACGGTTAATATAAGAATTCAGCGTAATTCTATCACATTTGTTCAACATACGTCGCTCCTATTTCAGATAGTGTACTGGGCTAGGCGGCATCTCAAAGCGCAAGAAATGGCGAGTAAAATGCACTATTAAACTTCTAGGATAAGGCAAACAGAGACCCGATTAGATCATTTTATATTTTGGTTAATAAATGAATTCTTCGAAATTCTATCACATTTGTTCAATTTACATCGCTCCTATTTCAGATAGCGTAATGGGCTAAGCGGCATCTCAAAGCGCATGGAATGACGAGTAAAATGCACTAATTAACTTCTAGGATAAGGCAAACGGAGATCCGATTAGACCATTTTATATTACGGTTAATATAAGAATTCAGCGATATTCTATCACATTTGTCCAACTTACGTCGTTCCTATTTCAGATAGCGTACTCGGATAGGCGGCATCTTAAAGCGCGTGGAAAGGCGAGTAGAATGCACTATTAAACTTCGAGGGTAATGCAAACAGAGACCCGATTAGATCATTTTATGTATTGTTTAATATAAGATTTCAGGGAAATTCTATCACATTTGTTCAATTTACGTCGCTCCTATTTCAGATAGCGTATTGGGCTAAGCGGCGTCTCAAAGCGCGTGGAATGGCGAGTAAAATGCACTATTAAACTTCTATAATAGGGCAATCAGAGACCCGATTAGATCATTTTATATTTTGGTTAATATAAGGATTCAGCGTAATTCTATCACATTTGTTCAATTTACGTCGCTCCTATTTCAGATAGCGTATTGTGCTAAGCGGCATCTCAAAGCGCATGAAATGGCGAGTAAAATGCACTATTAAACTTCTAGGGTAAGGCAAACAGAGACCCAATTAGGTCATTTTATATTACGGTTAATATAAGAATTCAGCGTAATTCTATCACATTTGTTCAACATACGTCGCTCCTATTTCAGATAGTGTACTGGGCTAGGCGGCATCTTAAAGCGCGTGGAAGGGCGAGTAAAATGCACTACTAAACTTCTATGGTAGGGCAATCAGAGTCCCGTTTAGATCATTTTATGTATTGTTTAATATAAGATTTCAGGGAAATTCTATCACATTTGTTCAATTTACGTCGCTCCTATTTCAGATAGCGTATTGGGCTCAGCGGCATCTCAAAGCGTATGAAATGACGAGAGAAATGCACTATTAAACTTCTTGGGTAGGGCGAACAGAGACCCGATTAGGTCATTTCATATTATGGTTAATTTAAGAATTCAGCGAAATTCTATCACATTTGTTCAATTTACATCGCTCCTATTTCAAACAGCGTATTGGGCTAAGCGGCATCTCCATGCGCATGAAATGGCGAGTAAAATGCACTATTAAACTTCTAGGATAAGGCAAATGGAGACCCGATTAGACCATTTTATATTACGGTTAATATAAGAATTCAGTGTTATTCTATCACATTTGTTCAACTTACGTCGCGCCTATTTCAGATAGCGTACTCGGATAGGCGGCATCTTAAAGCGCGTGGAAAGGCGAGTAAAGTGCACTATTAAGCTTCGAGGGTAATGCAAACAGAGACCCGATTAGATCATTTTATATTACGGTTAATATAAGATTTCAGCGTAATTCTATCACATTTGTTCAACATACGTCGCTCCTATTTCAGATAGTGTACTGGGCTAGGCGGCATCTTAAAGCACGTGGAAGGGCGAGTAAAATGCACTACTAAACTTCTATGATAGGGCAATCAGAGTCCCGTTTAGATCATTTTATATTTTGTTTAATATAAGATTTCAGGGAAATTCTATCACATTTGTTCAATTTACGTCGCTCCTATTCCAGATAGCTATTGGGCTAAGCGGCATCTCGAAGCGCATGACATGACGAGAGAAATGCACTATTAAACTTCTTGGGTAGGGCGAACAGAGACCCGATTACATCATTTCATATTATGGTTAATATAAGAATTCAGCGAAATTCTATCACATTTGTTCAATTTACGTCGCTCCTATTTCAGATAGCGTATTGGGCTAAGCGGCATCTCAAAGCGCATGAAATGGCGAGTAAAATGCACTCTTAAACTTCTAGGATAAGGCAAACAGAGACCCGATTAGATCATTTTATATTACGGTTAACATAAGAATGCAGCGTAATTCGGTGACATTTGTTCAACTTACGTAGCTCCTATTTCAGATAGCGTACTGGGCTAGGCGGCAACTCAAAGCGCATGAAATGGCGAGTAAAATGCACTATTAAACTTCTAGGGTAGGGCTATCAGAGACCCGATTAGATCATTTTATATTTTGGTTAATATAAGAATTCAGCGAAATTCTATCACATTTGTTCAATTTACGTCGCTCCTATTTCAGATAGCGTATTGGGCTAAGCGGCATCTCAAAGCGCATGAAATGGCGAGTAAAATGCATGATTAAACTTCTAGGGTAGGGCAATCAGAGACCCGATTAGATCATTTTATATTTTGGTTAATATAAGAATCCAGCGAAATTCTATCACATTTGTTCAATTTACGTCGCTCATATTTCCGATAGCGTATTGGGCTAAGCGGCATCTCACAGCGCACGAAAGGGCGAGTAAAATGCACTATTAAACTTCTAGGGTAGGGCAATCAGAGACCCGATTAGATCATTTTATATTTTGGTTAATATAAGAATTCAGCGTAATTCTATCACATTCGTTCAATTTACGTCGCTCCTATTTCAGATAGCGTATTGGGCTAAGCGGCATCTTAAAGCGCGCGGAATGGCGAGTAAAATGCACTATTAAACTTCTAGGGTAGGGCAAACAGAGACTCGATTAGATCATTTTATATTATGGTTAATTTATCAATTCAGCGAAATTCTATCACATTTGTTCAATTTACGTCGCTCCTATTTCAGATAGCTTATTGGGCTAAGCGGCATCGCAAAGCGCATGAATTGACGAGTAAAATGCACTATTAAACTTCCAGGATAAGGCAAACAGAGACCCGATTAGATCATTTTATATTACGGTTAATATAAGAATTCAGCGTAATTCTGTGACATTTGTTCAACTTACGTAGCTCCTATTTCAGATAGCGTACTGGGCTAGGCGGCAACTTAAAGCGCGTGGAATGGCGAGTAAAATGCACTATTAAGCTTCTATGATAGGGCAATCAGAGACCCGCTTAGATCATTTTATATTTTGGTTAATATAAGAATTCAGCGAAATTCTATCACATTTGTTCAATTTACATCGCTCCTATTTCAGATAGCGACTTGTGCTAAGCGTCATCTCAAAGCGCAAGAAATGGCGAGTAAAATGCACTATTAAACTTCTAGGATAAGGCAAACAGAAACCCGATTAGATCATTTTATATTACGGTTAATATAAGAATTCAGCGTAATTCTGTGACATTTGTTCAACTTACGTAGCTCCTATTTCGGATAGCGTGCTGGGCTAGCCGGAAACTTAAAGCGCGTGGAATGGCGAGTAAAATGCACTATTAAACTTCTATGATAGGGCAATCAGAGTCCCGATTAGATCATTTTATATTTTGGTTAATATAAGAATTCAGCGAAATTCTATCACATTTGTTTAATTTACGTCGCTCCTATTTCAGATAGCGTATTGGGCTAAGCGGCATCTTAAAGCGCGCGGAATGGCGAGTAAAATGCACTATTAAACTTCTAGGGTAGGGCAAACAGAGACTCGATTAGATCATTTTATATTATGGTTAATTTATTAATTCAGCGAAATTCTATCACATTTGTTCAATTTACGTCGCTCCTATTTCAGATAGCTTATTGGGCTAAGCGGCATCGCAAAGCGCATGAATTGACGAGTAAAATGCACTATTAAACTTCTAGGATAAGGCAAACAGAGACCCGAATAGATCATTTTATATTACGGTTAATATAAGAATTCAGCGTAATTCTGTGACATTTGTTCAACTTACTTAGCTCCTATTTCAGATAGCGTACTGGGCTAGGCGGCAACTTAAAGCGCGTGGAATGGCGAGTAAAATGCACTATTAAGCTTCTATGATAGGGCAATCAGAGACCCGGTTAGATCATTTTATATTTTGGTTAATATAAGTATTCAGCGAAATTCTATCACATTTGTTTAATTTACGTCGCTCCTATTTCAGATAGCGTATTGGGCTAAGCGGCATCTCAAAGTGCATGAAATGGGGAGTAAAATGCACTATTAAACTTCTAGGGTAGGGCAATCAGAGACCCGATTAGATCATTTTATATTTTGGTTAATATAAGAATTCAGCGAAATTCTATCACATTTATTCAATTTACGTCGCTCCTATTTCAGATAGCGTATTGGGCTAAGCGGCATCTCAAAGCGCATGAAATAGCGTGTAAAATGCACTATTAAGCTTCTACGCTAGGGCGAAGAGAGACCCAATTAGATCATTTAACATTATGGTTAATAAAAGAATTCAGCGAAATTCTATCACGTTTGTTCAATTTACGTCGCTACTATTTCAGATAGCGTATTGGGCTAAGCGGCATCTCAAAGCGCATTGAATGACGAGTGAAATGCACTATTGAACTTCTAGGATAAGGCAAACAGAGACCCGATCAGATCATTTTATATTACGGTTAATATAAGAATTCAGCCAAATTCTATCACATTTGTTCAATTTACGTCGCTGATATTTCAGATAGCGTATTGGGCTAAGCGGCATCTCAAAGCGCAAGAAATGGCGAGTAAAATGCACTATTAATCTTCTATGATAGGGCAATCAGAGACCCGATTAGATCATTTTATATTTTGGTTAATATAAGAATTCAGCGTAATTCTATCGCATTTGTTCAATTTACGTCGCTCCTATATCAGATAGCATATTGGGCTAAGCGGCATCTCAAAGCGCATGAAATGGCGAGTAATATGCACTATTAAACTTCTAGGGTAAGGCAAACAGAGACCCGATTAGATCATTTTATTTTACGGTTAATATAAGAATTCAGCGAAATTCTATCACATTTGTTCAATTTACGTCGCTCCTATTTCAGATAGCGACTTGTGCTAAGCGTCATCTCAAAGCGCAAGAAATGGCGAGTAAAATGCACTATTAAACTTCTAGGATAAGGCAAACAGAGACCCGATTAGATCATATTATATTACGGTTAATACAAGAAATCAGCGTAATTCTGTCACATTCGTTCAACTTACGTAGCTCCTATTTCAGATAGCGTACTGGGCTAGGCGGCATCTTAAAGCGCGTGGAATGGCGAGTAAAATGCACTATTAAACTTCTAGGGTAGGGCAATCAGAGACCCGATTAGATCATTTTATATTTTGGTTAATAAAAGAATTCATCGAAATTCTATCACATTTGTTCAATTTACATCGCTCCTATTTCAGATAGCGTACTGGGCTAAGCGGCATCTCAAAGCGCAAGAAATGGCGAGTAAAATGCACTATTAAACTTCCAGGATAAGGCAAACAGAGACCCGATTAGATCATTTTATATTACGGTTAATATAAGAATTCAGCGTAATTCTGTGACATTTGTTCAACTTACGTAGCTCCTATTTCAGATAGCGTGCTGGGCTAGGCGGCAACTTAAAGCGCGTGGAATGGCGAGTAAAATGCACTATTAAGCTTCTATGATAGGGCAATCAGAGACCCGCTTAGATCATTTTATATTTTGGTTAATATAAGAATTCAGCGAAATTCTATCACATTTGTTTAATTTACGTCGCTCCAATTTCAGATAGCTTATTGGGCTAAACGGCATCGCAAAGCGCATGAATTGACGAGTGAAATGCACTATTGAACTTCTAGGGTAGGGCAATCAGAGACCCGATTAGATCATTTTATATTATGGTTAATTTAAGAATTCAGCAAAATTCTAACATATTTGTTCAATTTACGTCGCTCCTATTTCAGATAGCGTACTCGGATAGGCGGCATCTTAAAGCGCGTGGAGTGGCGAGTAAAATGTACTATTAAACTTCTATGATAGGGCAATCAGAGACCCGGTTAGATCATTTTATATTTTGGTTAATATAAGAATTCAGCGAAATTCTATCACATTTGTTCAATTTACGTCGCTGATATTTCAGATAGCGTATTGGGCTAAGCGGCATCTCAAAGCGCAAGACATGGCGAGTAAAATGCACTATTAAACTTCTAGGGTTGGGCAAACAGAGACCCGATAAGATCATTTTATATTATGGTTAATTTAAGAATTCAGCGAAACTCTATCACATTTGTTCAATTTATGTCGCTCCTATTTCAGATAGCGTATTGGGCTAAGCGGCATCTCAATGCGCATGAAATGGCGAGTAAAATGCACTATTAAACTTCTAGGGTTGGGCGAACAAAGACCCGATTAGATCATTTTACATTAAGGTTAATATAAGAATTCAGGCAAATTCTATCACATTTGTTCAATTTACGTCGCTCCTATTTCAGATAGCGTATTGGGCTAAGCGCCATCTCAAAGCGCATGAAATGGCGAGTAAAATGCACTGTTAAACTTCTAGGGTAGGGCAAACAGAGACCCGATTAGATCATTTTATATTATGGTTAATTTAAGAATTCAGCCAAATTCTATCACATTTGTTCAATTTACGTCGCTCCTATTTCAGATAGCGTACTGCGCTAGGCGGGATCTTAAAGCGCGTGGATTGGCGAGTAAAATGCACTATTAAACTTCTAGGGTAAGGCAATCAGAGACCCGATTAGATGATTTTATATTATGGTTAATTTAAGAATTCAGCAAAATTCTATTACATTTGTTCAATTTACGTCGTTCCTATTTCAGATAGCATACTGGGCTAGGCGGCATCTTAAAGCGCGTGGAATGGCGAGTAAAATGCACTATTAATCTTCTATGATAGGGCAATCAGAGACCCGATTAGATCATTTTATATTTTGGTTAATATAAGAATTCAGCGTAATTCTATCACATTCGTTCAATTTACGTCGCTCCTATTTCAGATAGCGTATTGGGCTAAGCGGCATCTTAAAGCGCGCGGAATGGCGAGTAAAATGCACTATTAAACTTCTAGGGTAGGGCAAACAGAGACTCGATTAGATCATTTTATATTATGGTTAATTTATCAATTCAGCGAAATTCTATCACATTTGTTCAATTTACGTCGCTCCTATTTCAGATAGCTTATTGGGCTAAGCGGCATCGCAAAGCGCATGAATTGACGAGTAAAATGCACTATTAAACTTCTAGGATAAGGCAAACAGAGACCCGATTAGATCATTTTATATTACGGTTAATATAAGAATTCAGCGTAATTCTGTGACATTTGTTCAACTTACGTAGCTCCTATTTCAGATAGCGTACTGGGCTAGGCGGCAACTTAAAGCGCGTGGAATGGCGAGTAAAATGCACTATTAAGCTTCTATGATAGGGCAATCAGAGACCCGCTTAGATCATTTTATATTTTGGTTAATATAAGAATTCAGCGAAATTCTATCACATTTGTTCAATTTACGTCGCTCCTATTTCAGATAGCGACTTGTGCTAAGCGTCATCTCAAAGCGCAAGAAATGGCGAGTAAAATGCACTATTAAACTTCTAGGATAAGGCAAACAGAAACCCGATTAGATCATTTTATATTACGGTTAATATAAGAATTCAGCGTAATTCTGTGACATTTGTTCAACTTACGTAGCTCCTATTTCGGATAGCGTGCTGGGCTAGCCGGCAACTTAAAGCGCGTGGAATGGCGAGTAAAATGCACTATTAAACTTCTATGATAGGGCAATCAGAGTCCCGATTAGATCATTTTATATTTTGGTTAATATAAGAATTCAGCGAAATTCTATCACATTTGTTTAATTTACGTCGCTCCTATTTCAGATAGCGTATTGGGCTAAGCGGCATCTTAAAGCGCGCGGAATGGCGAGTAAAATGCACTATTAAACTTCTAGGGTAGGGCAAACAGAGACTCGATTAGATCATTTTATATTATGGTTAATTTATTAATTCAGCGAAATTCTATCATATTTGTTCAATTTACGTCGCTCCTATTTCAGATAGCTTATTGGGCTAAGCGGCATCGCAAAGCGCATGAATTGATGAGTAAAATGCACTATTAAACTTCTAGGATAAGGCAAACAGAGACCCGAATAGATCATTTTATATTACGGTTAATATAAGAATTCAGCGTAATTCTGTGACATTTGTTCAACTTACTTAGCTCCTATTTCAGATAGCGTACTGGGCTAGGCGGCAACTTAAAGCGCGTGGAATGGCGAGTAAAATGCACTATTAAGCTTCTATGATAGGGCAATCAGAGACCCGCTTAGATCATTTTATATTTTGGTTAATATAAGAATTCAGCGAAATTCTATCACATTTGTTTAATTTACGTCGCTCCTATTTCAGATAGCGTATTGGGCTAAGCGGCATCTCAAAGTGCATGAAATGGGGAGTAAAATGCACTGTTAAACTTCTAGGGTAGGGCAATCAGAGATCCGATTAGATCATTTTATATTTTGGTTAATATAAGAATTCAGCGAAATTCTATCACATTTATTCAATTTACGTCGCTCCTATTTCAGATAGCGTATTGGGCTAAGCGGCATCTCAAAGCGCATGAAATGGCGTGTAAAATGCACTATTAAGCTTCTACGCTAGGGCGAAGAGAGACCCAATTAGATCATTTAACATTATGGTTAATAAAAGAATTCAGCGAAATTCTATCACGTTTGTTCAATTTACGTCGCTACTATTTCAGATAGCGTCTTGGGCTAAGCGGCATCTCAAAGCGCATTGAATGACGAGTGAAATGCACTATTGAACTTCTAGGATAAGGCAAACAGAGACCCGATCAGATCATTTTATATTACGGTTAATATAAGAATTCAGCCAAATTCTATCACATTTGTTCAATTTACGTCGCTGATATTTCAGATAGCGTATTGGGCTAAGCGGCATCTCAAAGCGCAAGAAATGGCGAGTAAAATGCACTATTAATCTTCTATGATAGGGCAATCAGAGACCCGATTAGATCATTTTATATTTTGGTTAATATAAGAATTCAGCGTAATTCTATCGCATTTGTTCAATTTACGTCGCTCCTATATCAGATAGCATATTGGGCTAAGCGGCATCTCAAAGCGCATGAAATGGCGAGTAATATGCACTATTAAACTTCTAGGGTAAGGCAAACAGAGACCCGATTAGATCATTTTATATTACGGTTAATATAAGAATTCAGCGAAATTCTATCACATTTGTTCAATTTACGTCGCTCCTATTTCAGATAGCGACTTGTGCTAAGCGTCATCTCAAAGCGCAAGAAATGGCGAGTAAAATGCACTATTAAACTTCTAGGATAATGCAAACAGAGACCCGATTAGATCATATTATATTACGGTTAATACAAGAAATCAGCGTAATTCTGTCACATTCGTTCAACTTACGTAGCTCCTATTTCAGATAGCGTACTGGGCTAGGCGGCATCTTAAAGCGCGTGGAATGGCGAGTAAAATGCACTATTAAACTTCTAGGGTAGGGCAATCAGAGACCCGATTAGATCATTTTATATTTTGGTTAATAAAAGAATTCATCGAAATTCTATCACATTTGTTCAATTTACATCGCTCCTATTTCAGATAGCGTACTGGGCTAAGCGGCATCTCAAAGCGCAAGAAATGGCGAGTAAAATGCACTATTAAACTTCCAGGATAAGGCAAACAGAGACCCGATTAGATCATTTTATATTACGGTTAATATAAGAATTCAGCGTAATTCTGTGACATTTGTTCAACTTACGTAGCTCCTATTTCAGATAGCGTGCTGGGCTAGGCGGCAACTTAAAGCGCGTGGAATGGCGAGTAAAATGCACTATTAAGCTTCTATGATAGGGCAATCAGAGACCCGCTTAGATCATTTTATATTTTGGTTAATATAAGAATTCAGCGAAATTCTATCACATTTGTTTAATTTACGTCGCTCCAATTTCAGATAGCTTATTGGGCTAAACGGCATCGCAAAGCGCATGAATTGACGAGTGAAATGCACTATTGAACTTCTAGGGTAGGGCAATCAGAGACCCGATTAGATCATTTTATATTATGGTTAATTTAAGAATTCAGCAAAATTCTAACATATTTGTTCAATTTACGTCGCTCCTATTTCAGATAGCGTACTCGGATAGGCGGCATCTTAAAGCGCGTGGAGTGGCGAGTAAAATGTACTATTAAACTTCTATGATAGGGCAATCAGAGACCCGGTTAGATCATTTTATATTTTGGTTAATATAAGAATTCAGCGAAATTCTATCACATTTGTTCAATTTACGTCGCTGATATTTCAGATAGCGTATTGGGCTAAGCGGCATCTCAAAGCGCAAGACATGGCGAGTAAAATGCACTATTAAACTTCTAGGGTAGGGCAAACAGAGACCCGATAAGATCATTTTATATTATGGTTAATTTAAGAATTCAGCGAAACTCTATCACATTTGTTCAATTTATGTCGCTCCTATTTCAGATAGCGTATTGGGCTAAGCGGCATCTCAATGCGCATGAAATGGCGAGTAGAATGCACTATTAAACTTCTAGGGTTGGGCGAACAAAGACCCGATTAGATCATTTTACATTAAGGTTAATATAAGAATTCAGGCAAATTCTATCACATTTGTTCAATTTACGTCGCTCCTATTTCAGATAGCGTATTGGGCTAAGCGCCATCTCAAAGCGCATGAAATGGCGAGTAAAATGCACTGTTAAACTTCTAGGGTAGGGCAAACAGAGACCCGATTAGATCATTTTATATTATGGTTAATTTAAGAATTCAGCCAAATTCTATCACATTTGTTCAATTTACGTCGCTCCTATTTCAGATAGCGTACTGCGCTAGGCGGGATCTTAAAGCGCGTGGATTGGCGAGTAAAATGCACTATTAAACTTCTAGGGTAAGGCAATCAGAGACCCGATTAGATGATTTTATATTATGGTTAATTTAAGAATTCAGCAAAATTCTATTACATTTGTTCAATTTACGTCGTTCCTATTTCAGATAGCATACTGGGCTAGGCGGCATCTTAAAGCGCGTGGAATGGCGAGTAAAATGCACTAGTAATCTTCTATGATAGGGCAATCAGAGACCCGATTAGATCATTTTATATTTTGGTTAATATAAGAATTCAGCGTAATTCTATCACATTTGTTCAATTTACGTCGCTCCTATTTCAGATAGCGTATTGGGCTAAGCGGCATCTTAAAGCGCGCGGAATGGCGAGTAAAATGCACTATTAAACTTCTAGGGTAGGGCAAACAGAGACTCGATTAGATCATTTTATATTATGGTTAATTTATCAATTCAGCGAAATTCTATCACATTTGTTCAATTTACGTCGCTCCTATTTCAGATAGCTTATTGGGCTAAGCGGCATCGCAAAGCGCATGAATTGACGAGTAAAATGCACTATTAAACTTCTAGGATAAGGCAAACAGAGACCCGATTAGATCATTTTATATTACGGTTAATATAAGAATTCAGCGTAATTCTGTGACATTTGTTCAACTTACGTAGCTCCTATTTCAGATAGCGTACTGGGCTAGGCGGCAACTTAAAGCGCGTGGAATGGCGAGTAAAATGCACTATTAAGCTTCTATGATAGGGCAATCAGAGACCCGCTTAGATCATTTTATATTTTGGTTAATATATGAATTCAGCGAAATTCTATCACATTTGTTCAATTTACGTCGCTCCTATTTCAGATAGCGACTTGTGCTAAGCGTCATCTGAAAGCGCAAGAAATGGCGAGTAAAATGCACTATTAAACTTCTAGGATAAGGCAAACAGAAACCCGATTAGATCATTTTATATTACGGTTAATATAAGAATTCAGCGTAATTCTGTGACATTTGTTCAACTTACGTAGCTCCTATTTCGGATAGCGTGCTGGGCTAGCCGGCAACTTAAAGCGCGTGGAATGGCGAGTAAAATGCACTATTAAACTTCTATGATAGGGCAATCAGAGTCCCGATTAGATCATTTTATATTTTGGTTAATATAAGAATTCAGCGAAATTCTATCACATTTGTTTAATTTACGTCGCTCCTATTTCAGATAGCGTATTGGGCTAAGCGGCATCTTAAAGCGCGCGGAATGGCGAGTAAAATGCACTATTAAACTTCTAGGGTAGGGCAAACAGAGACCCGATTAGATCATTTTATATTATGGTTAATTTATTAATTCAGCGAAATTCTATCATATTTATTCAATTTACGTCGCTCCTATTTCAGATAGCGTACTCGGATAGGCGGCATCTTAAAGCGCGTGGAGTGGCGAGTAAAATGTACTCTTAAACTTCTATGATAGGGCAATCAGAGACCCGGTTAGATCATTTTATATTTTGGTTAATATAAGTATTCAGCGAAATTCTATCACATTTGTTTAATTTACGTCGCTCCTATTTCAGATAGCGTATTGGGCTAAGCGGCATCTCAAAGTGCATGAAATGGGGAGTAAAATGCACTATTAAACTTCTAGGGTAGGGCAATCAGAGACCCGATTAGATCATTTTATATTTTGGTTAATATAAGAATTCAGCGAAATTCTATCACATTTATTCAATTTACGCCGCTCCTATTTCAGATAGCGTATTGGGCTAAGCGGCATCTCAAAGCGCATGAAATGGCGTGTAAAATGCACTATTAAGCTTCTACGCTAGGGCGAAGAGAGACCCAATTAGATCATTTAACATTATGGTTAATAAAAGCATTCAGCGAAATTCTATCACGTTTGTTCAATTTACGTCGCTACTATTTCAGATAGCGTATTGGGCTAAGCGGCATCTCAAAGCGCATTGAATGACGAGTGAAATGCACTATTGAACTTCTAGGATAAGGCAAACAGAGACCCGATCAGATCATTTTATATTACGGTTAATATAAGAATTCAGCCAAATTCTATCACATTTGTTCAATTTACGTCGCTGATATTTCAGATAGCGTATTGGGCTAAGCGGCATCTCAAAGCGCAAGAAATGGCGAGTAAAATGCACTATTAATCTTCTATGATAGGGCAATCAGAGACCCGATTAGATCATTTTATATTTTGGTTAATATAAGAATTCAGCGTAATTCTATCGCATTTGTTCAATTTACGTCGCTCCTATATCAGATAGCATATTGGGCTAAGCGGCATCTCAAAGCGCATGAAATGGCGAGTAATATGCACTATTAAACTTCTAGGGTAAGGCAAACAGAGACCCGATTAGATCATATTATATTACGGTTAATACAAGAAATCAGCGTAATTCTGTCACATTCGTTCAACTTACGTAGCTCCTATTTCAGATAGCGTACTGGGCTAGGCGGCATCTTAAAGCGCGTGGAATGGCGAGTAAAATGCACTATTAAACTTCTAGGGTAGGGCAATCAGAGACCCGATTAGATCATTTTATATTTTGGTTAATAAAAGAATTCATCGAAATTCTATCACATTTGTTCAATTTACATCGCTCCTATTTCAGATAGCGTACTGGGCTAAGCGGCATCTCAAAGCGCAAGAAATGGCGAGTAAAATGCACTATTAAACTTCCAGGATAAGGCAAACAGAGACCCGATTAGATCATTTTATATTACGGTTAATATAAGAATTCAGCGTAATTCTGTGACATTTGTTCAACTTACGTAGCTCCTATTTCAGATAGCGTGCTGGGCTAGGCGGCAACTTAAAGCGCGTGGAATGGCGAGTAAAATGCACTATTAAGCTTCTATGATAGGGCAATCAGAGACCCGCTTAGATCATTTTATATTTTGGTTAATATAAGAATTCAGCGAAATTCTATCACATTTGTTTAATTTACGTCGCTCCAATTTCAGATAGCTTATTGGGCTAAACGGCATCGCAAAGCGCATGAATTGACGAGTGAAATGCACTATTGAACTTCTAGGGTAGGGCAATCAGAGACCCGATTAGATCATTTTATATTATGGTTAATTTAAGAATTCAGCAAAATTCTAACATATTTGTTCAATTTACGTCGCTCCTATTTCAGATAGCGTACTCGGATAGGCGGCATCTTAAAGCGCGTGGAGTGGCGAGTAAAATGTACTATTAAACTTCTATGATAGGGCAATCAGAGACCCGGTTAGATCATTTTATATTTTGGTTAATATAAGAATTCAGCGAAATTCTATCACATTTGTTCAATTTACGTCGCTGATATTTCAGATAGCGTATTGGGCTAAGCGGCATCTCAAAGCGCAAGACATGGCGAGTAAAATGCACTATTAAACTTCTAGGGTAGGGCAAACAGAGACCCGATAAGATCATTTTATATTATGGTTAATTTAAGAATTCAGCGAAACTCTATCACATTTGTTCAATTTATGTCGCTCCTATTTCAGATAGCGTATTGGGCTAAGCGGCATCTCAATGCGCATGAAATGGCGAGTAGAATGCACTATTAAACTTCTAGGGTTGGGCGAACAAAGACCCGATTAGATCATTTTACATTAAGGTTAATATAAGAATTCAGGCAAATTCTATCACATTTGTTCAATTTACGTCGCTCCTATTTCAGATAGCGTATTGGGCTAAGCGCCATCTCAAAGCGCATGAAATGGCGAGTAAAATGCACTGTTAAACTTCTAGGGTAGGGCAAACAGAGACCCGATTAGATCATTTTATATTATGGTTAATTTAAGAATTCAGCCAAATTCTATCACATTTGTTCAATTTACGTCGCTCCTATTTCAGATAGCGTACTGCGCTAGGCGGGATCTTAAAGCGCGTGGATTGGCGAGTAAAATGCACTATTAAACTTCTAGGGTAAGGCAATCAGAGACCCGATTAGATGATTTTATATTATGGTTAATTTAAGAATTCAGCAAAATTCTATTACATTTGTTCAATTTACGTCGTTCCTATTTCAGATAGCATACTGGGCTAGGCGGCATCTTAAAGCGCGTGGAATGGCGAGTAAAATGCACTAGTAATCTTCTATGATAGGGCAATCAGAGACCCGATTAGATCATTTTATATTTTGGTTAATATAAGAATTCAGCGTAATTCTATCACATTCGTTCAATTTACGTCGCTCCTATTTCAGATAGCGTATTGGGCTAAGCGGCATCTTAAAGCGCGCGGAATGGCGAGTAAAATGCACTATTAAACTTCTAGGGTAGGGCAAACAGAGACTCGATTAGATCATTTTATATTATGGTTAATTTATCAATTCAGCGAAATTCTATCACATTTGTTCAATTTACGTCGCTCCTATTTCAGATAGCTTATTGGGCTAAGCGGCATCGCAAAGCGCATGAATTGACGAGTAAAATGCACTATTAAACTTCTAGGATAAGGCAAACAGAGACCCGATTAGATCATTTTATATTACGGTTAATATAAGAATTCAGCGTAATTCTGTGACATTTGTTCAACTTACGTAGCTCCTATTTCAGATAGCGTACTGGGCTAGGCGGCAACTTAAAGCGCGTGGAATGGCGAGTAAAATGCACTATTAAGCTTCTATGATAGGGCAATCAGAGACCCGCTTAGATCATTTTATATTTTGGTTAATATATGAATTCAGCGAAATTCTATCACATTTGTTCAATTTACGTCGCTCCTATTTCAGATAGCGACTTGTGCTAAGCGTCATCTGAAAGCGCAAGAAATGGCGAGTAAAATGCACTATTAAACTTCTAGGATAAGGCAAACAGAAACCCGATTAGATCATTTTATATTACGGTTAATATAAGAATTCAGCGTAATTCTGTGACATTTGTTCAACTTACGTAGCTCCTATTTCGGATAGCGTGCTGGGCTAGCCGGCAACTTAAAGCGCGTGGAATGGCGAGTAAAATGCACTATTAAACTTCTATGATAGGGCAATCAGAGTCCCGATTAGATCATTTTATATTTTGGTTAATATAAGAATTCAGCGAAATTCTATCACATTTGTTTAATTTACGTCGCTCCTATTTCAGATAGCGTATTGGGCTAAGCGGCATCTTAAAGCGCGCGGAATGGCGAGTAAAATGCACTATTAAACTTCTAGGGTAGGGCAAACAGAGACTCGATTAGATCATTTTATATTATGGTTAATTTATTAATTCAGCGAAATTCTATCATATTTATTCAATTTACGTCGCTCCTATTTCAGATAGCGTACTCGGATAGGCGGCATCTTAAAGCGCGTGGAGTGGCGAGTAAAATGTACTCTTAAACTTCTATGATAGGGCAATCAGAGACCCGGTTAGATCATTTTATATTTTGGTTAATATAAGTATTCAGCGAAATTCTATCACATTTGTTTAATTTACGTCGCTCCTATTTCAGATAGCGTATTGGGCTAAGCGGCATCTCAAAGTGCATGAAATGGGGAGTAAAATGCACTATTAAACTTCTAGGGTAGGGCAATCAGAGACCCGATTAGATCATTTTATATTTTGGTTAATATAAGAATTCAGCGAAATTCTATCACATTTATTCAATTTACGCCGCTCCTATTTCAGATAGCGTATTGGGCTAAGCGGCATCTCAAAGCGCATGAAATGGCGTGTAAAATGCACTATTAAGCTTCTACGCTAGGGCGAAGAGAGACCCAATTAGATCATTTAACATTATGGTTAATAAAAGCATTCAGCGAAATTCTATCACGTTTGTTCAATTTACGTCGCTACTATTTCAGATAGCGTATTGGGCTAAGCGGCATCTCAAAGCGCATTGAATGACGAGTGAAATGCACTATTGAACTTCTAGGATAAGGCAAACAGAGACCCGATCAGATCATTTTATATTACGGTTAATATAAGAATTCAGCCAAATTCTATCACAATTTGTTCAATTTACGTCGCTGATATTTCAGATAGCGTATTGGGCTAAGCGGCATCTCAAAGCGCAAGAAATGGCGAGTAAAATGCACTATTAAGCTTCTAGGGCTGGGCACATAGAGACCCGATTAGATCATTTTATATTATGGTTAATTTAAGAATTCAGCAAAGTTCTATCACATTTGTTCAATTTACGTCGCTCCTATTTCAGATACCGTACTGGGCGACGCGGTATCTTAAATCGCGTGGAATGGCGAGTAAAATGCACTATTGAACTTCTAGGATAAGGCAAACGGAGACCAGATTAGACCATTTTATATTACGGTTAATATAAGAATTCAGCGTTATTCTATCACATTTGTTCAACTTACGTCGCTCCTATTTCAGAAAGCGTACTCGGATAGGCGGCATCTTAAGGCGCGTGGAATGGCGAGTAAAATGCACTATTAAACTTCTCGGGTAATGCAAACAGAGACCCGATTAGATCATTTTATATTACGGTTAATATAAGATTTCAGGGAAATTCTATCACATTTGTTCAATTTACGTCGCTCCTATTTCAGATAGCTATTGGGCTAAGCGGCATCTCAAAGCGCATGAAATGACGAATAAAATGCACTATTAAGCTTGTACGCTAGGGCGAACAGAGACCCGATTAGATCATTTAACATTATGGTAAATAAAAGGATTCAGCGAAATTCTATCACATTTGTTCAATTTACGTCGCTCCTATTTCAGATAGCGTACTGTTCTAGGCGGCATCTTAAAGCGTATGAAATGACGAGTAAAATGCTCTATTAAACTTCTAGGGTAGGGCAAACAGAGACCCGATTAGGTCATTTCATATTATGGTTAATTTAAGAATTCAGCGAAATTCTATCACATTTGTTCAAGTTCCATCGCTCCTATTTCAGATAGCTTATTGGGCTAAGCGGCATCTCAAAGCGCATGAAATGACGAGTGAAATGCACTACTACATTTCTAGGATAGGGCAAACAGAGACCCGATCAGATCATTTTATATTACGGTTAATATAAGAATTCAGCGTAATTCTATCACATTTGTTCAATTTATGTCGCTCCTATTTCAGATGGCGTATTGGGCTAAGCGGCATCTCAATGCGCATGAAATGGCGAGTAAAATGCACTATTAAACTTCTAGGATAAGGCAAACAGAGACCCGATTAGATCATTTTATATTACGGTTAATATAAGAATTCAGCGTAATTCTATCACATTTGTTCAACTTACGTCGCTCCTATTTCAGATAGCGTACTGCGCTAGGCGGAATCTTAAAGCGCGTGGATTGGCGAGTAAAATGCACTATTAAACTTCTAGGGTGGGGCAATCAGAGACCCGATTAGATGATTTTATATTATGGTTAATTTAAGAATTCAGCAAAATTCTATCACATTTGTTCAATTTACGTCGTTCCTATTTCAGATAGCATAGTGGGCTAGGCGGCATCTTAAAGCGCGTGGAATGGCGAGTAAAATGCACTATTAATCTTCTATGATAGGGCAATCAGAGACCCGATTAGATCATTTTATATTTTGGTTAATATAAGAATTCAGCGTAATTCCATCGCATTTGTTCAATTTACGTCGCTCCTATATCAGATAGCATATCGGGCTAGGCGGCATCTCAAAGCGCATGAAATGGCGAGTAATATGCACTATTAAACTTCTAGGGTAAGGCAAACAGAGACCCGAATAGATCATTTTATATTACGGTTAATATAAGAATTCAGCGAAATTCTATCACATTTGTTCAATTTAAGTCGCTCCTATTTCAGATAGCGTACTGGGCTAGGCGGAAACGTAAAGCGCGTGGAATGGCGAGTAAAATGCACTATTAAACTTCTATGGTAGGGCAATCAGAGACCCGATTAGATCATTTCATATTTTGGTTAACATAAGAATTCAGCGAAATTCTATCACATTTGTTCAATTTACGTCGCTCCTATTTCAGATAGCTTATTGGGCTAAGCGGCATCTCAAAGCGCATGAAATGACGAGTGAAATGCACTATTAAACTTCTAGGATAGGGCGAACAAAGACCCGATTAGATACATTTTACATTAAGGTTAATATAAGAATTCAGCGAAATTCTATCATATTTGTTCAATTTACATCGCTCCTATTTCAGATAGCGACTTGTGCTAAGCGTCATCTCAAAGCGCAAGAAATGGCGAGTAGAATGCACTATTAAACTTCTAGGATAAGGCAAACAGAGACCCGATTAGATCATTTTATATTACGGTTAATATAAGAATTCAGCGTAATTCTGTGACATTTGTTCAACTTACGTCGCTCCTATTTCAGATAGCGTATTGGGCTAAGCGGCATCTCAAAGCGCACGAAAGGGCGAGTAAAATGCACTATTAAACTTCTAGGGTAGGGCAAACAGAGACCCCATTACATCATTTTATATTTTGGTTAATATAAGAATTCAGCGAAATTCTATCACATTTTTTCAATTTACGTCGCTCCTATTTCAGATAGTGTACTGGGCTAGGCGGCATCTTAAAGCGCGTGGAAGGGCGAGTAAAATGCACTACTAAACTTCTATGATAGGGCAATCAGAGTCCCGTTTAGATCATTATATATTTTCTTTAATATAAGATTTCAGGGAAATTCTATCACATTTGTTCAATTTACGTCGCTCCTATTTCAGATAGCTATTGGGCTAAGCGGCATCTCAAAGCGCATGAAATGACGAGAGAAATGTACTATTAAACTTCTTGGGTAGGGCGAACAGAGACCCGATTACATCATTTTATATTATGGTTAATTTAAGAATTCAGCAAAATTCTATCACATTTGTTCAATTTACATCGCTCCTATTTCAGATAGCGTATTGGGCTAAGCGGCATCTCAAAGCGCATGGAATGACGAGTAAAATGCACTAATAAACTTCTAGGATAAGGCAAACGGAGATCCGATTAGACCATTTTATATTACGGTTAATATAAGAATTCAGCGTAATTCTATCACATTTGTTCAACTTACGTCGCTCCTATTTCAGATAGCGTACTGGGCTAGGCGGCATCTCAAAGCGCGTGGAATGGCGAGTAAAATGCTCTCTTAAACATCTATGATAGGGCAATCAGAGACCCGATTAGATCATTTTATATTTTGGTTAATATAAGTATTCAGCGAAATTCTACCACATTTGTTCAATTTTCGTCGCTCCTATTTCAGATAGCGTATTGTGCTAAGCGGCATCTCAAGGCGCATGAAATGGCGAGTGAAATGCACTATTAAACTTCTAGGATAAGGCAAACAGAAACCCGATTAGATCATTTTATATTACGGTTAATATAAGAATTCAGCGTAATTCTGTGACATTTGCTCAACTTACGTAGCTCCTATTTCGGATAGCGTGCTGGGCTAGGCGGCATCTCAAAGCGCGTGGAATGGCGAGTAAAATGCACTATTAAACTTCTATGATAGGGCAATCAGAGACCCGATTAGATCATTTTATATTTTGGTTAATATAAGAATTCAGCGAAATTCTATCACATTTGTTCAATTTACGTCGCTCCTATTTCAGATAGCGTACTGTTCTAGGCGGCATCTCAAAGCGTATGAAATGACGAGTAAAATGCTCTATTAATCTTCTAGGGTAGGGCAAACAGAGACCCGATTAGGTCATTTCATATTATGGTTAATTTAAGAATTCAGCGAAATTCTATCACATTTGTTCAAGTTCCATCGCTCCTATTTCAGATAGCTTATTGGGCTAAGCGGCATCTCAAAGCGCAAGAAATGGCGAGTAAAATGCACTATTAAGCTTCTAGGGCTGGGCACATAGAGACCCGATTAGATCATTTTATATTATGGTTAATTTAAGAATTCAGCAAAATTCTATCACATTTGTACAATTTACGTCGTTCCTATTTCAGATAGCATACTGCGCTAGGCGGCATCTTAAAGCGCGTGGAAGGGCGAGTAAAATGCACTACTAAACTTCTATGATAGGGCAATCAGAGTTCCGAATAGATCATTTTATATTTTGTTTACTATAACATTTCAGGGAAATTCTATCACATTTGTTCAATTTACGTCGCTCCTATTTCAGATAGCGCATTGGGCTAAGCGGCATCACAAAGCGCAAGAAATGGCGAGTAAAATGCACTATTAAGCTTCTAGGGCTGGGCACATAGAGACCCGATTAGATCATTTTATATTATGGTTAATTTAAGAATTCAGCAAAATTCTATCACATTTGTTCAATTTACGTCGCTCCTATTTCAGATACCGTACTGGGCGACGCGGTATCTTAAATCGCGTGGAATGGCGAGTAAAATGCACTATTGAACTTCTAGGATAAGGCAAACGGAGACCAGATTAGACCATTTTATATTACGGTTAATATAAGAATTCAGCGTTATTCTATCACATTTGTTCAATTTACGTCGCTCCTATTTCAGATAGCTATTGGGCTAAGCGGCATCTCAAAGCGCATGAAATGACGAATAAAATGCACTATTAAGCTTGTACGCTAGGGCGAACAGAGACCCGATTAGATCATTTAACATTATGGTAAATAAAAGAATTCAGCGAAATTCTATCACATTTGTTCAATTTACGTCGCTCCTATTTCAGATAGCGTACTGTTCTAGGCGGCATCTCAAAGCGTATGAAATGACGAGTAAAATGCTCTATTAAACTTCTAGGGTAGGGCAAACAGAGACCCGATTAGGTCATTTCATATTATGGTTAATTTAAGAATTCAGCGGAATTCTATCACATTTGTTCAAGTTCCATCGCTCCTATTTCAGATAGCTTATTGGGCTAAGCGGCATCTCAAAGCGCATGAAATGGCGAGTAAAATCCACTATTAAACTTCTAGGATAAGGCAAACAGAGACCCCATTAGATCATTTTATATTTTGGTTAATATAAGAATTCAGCGAAATTCTATCACATTTTTTCAATTTACGTCGCTCCTATTTCAGATAGTGTACTGGGCTAGGCGGCATCTTAAAGCGCGTGGAAGGGCGAGTAAAATGCACTACTAAACTTCTATGATAGGGCAATCAGAGTTCCGTTTAGATCATTTTATATTTTGGTTAATATAAGAATTCAGCGAAATTCTATCACATTTGTCAATTTGCGTCGCTCCTATTTCAGATAGCGTATTGGGCTAAGCGGCATCTCAAAGCGCATGAAATGACGAATAAAATGCACTATTAAGCTTGTGCGCTAGGGCGAACAGAGACCCGATTAGATCATTTAACATTATGGTAAATAAAAGAATTCAGCAAAATTCTATCACATTTGTTCAATTTACGTCGCTCCTATTTCAGATAGCGTACTGGGCTACGCGGTATCTTAAAGCGCGTGGAATGGCGAGTAAAATGCACTATTAAACTTCTAGGATAAGGCAAACGGAGACCCGATTAGACCATTTTATATTACGGTTAATATAAGAATTCAGCGTTATTCTATCACATTTGTTCAACTTACGTCCCTCCTATTTCAGAAAGCGTACTCGGATAGGCGGCATCTTAAAGCGCGTGGAATGGCGAGTAAAATGCACTATTAAACTTCTCGGATAAGGCAAACAGAGACCGGATTAGATCATTTTATATTACGGTTAATATAAGAATTCAGCGTAATTCTGTCACATTTGTTCAATTTACGTCGCTCCTATTTCAGATAGCGTATTGGGCTAAGCGGCATCTCAAAGCGCATGAAATGGCGAGTAAACTGCACTATTAAACTTCTAGGGTAGGGCAATCAGAGACCCGATTAGATCATTTTATATTTTGGTTAATATAAGAATTCAGCGAAATTCTATCACATTTGTTCGATTTACGTCGCTCCTATTTCAGATAGCTTATTGGGCTAAGCGGCAACTCAGAGCGCATGAAAGACGAGTGAAATTCACTGTTAAACTTCTAGGGTAGGGCGAACAAAGACCCGATTAGATCGTTTTACATTAAGGTTAAAATAAGAATTCAGCGAAATTCTATCACATTTGTTCAATTTACGTCGCTCCTATTTCAGATAGCGTATTGGGCTAAGCTGCATCTCAAAGCGCAAGAAATGGCTCGTAAATTGCACTATTAAACTTCTAGGGTAGGGGAAACAGAGACCGGATTAGATCATTTTATATTTTGGTTAATATAAGAATTCAGAGAAATTCTATCACATTTGTTCAATTTACGTCGCTCCTATTTCAGATAGCGTATTGGGCTAAGAGGCATATCAAAGCGCATGAAATGGCGAGTAAAATGCACTATTAAACTTCTAGGATAAGGCAAACAGAGACCCGATTAGATCATTTTATATTACGGTTAACATAAGAATGCAGCGTAATTCGGTGACATTTGTTCAACTTACGTAGCTCCTATTTCAGATAGCGTACTGGGCTAGGCGGCAACTTAAAGCGCGTGGAATGGCGAGTAAAATGCACTACTAAACTTCTATGATAGGGCAATCAGAGACGCGATTAGATCATTTTATATTTTGGTTAATATAAGAATCCAGCGAAATTCTATCACATTTGTTCAATTTACGTCGCTCCTATTTCAGATAGCTTATTGGGATAAGCGGCATCTCAAAGCGCATGAAATGGCGAGTAAAATGCACTATTAAACTTCTAGGATAAGGCAAACAGAGACCCGATTAGATCATTTTATATTACGGTTAATATAAGAATTCAGCGTAATTCTGTCACATTTGTTCAAGTTACGTAGCTCCTATTTCAGATAGCGTACTGGGCTAGGCGGCAACTTAAACCGCGTGGAATGGCGAGTAAAATGCACTATTAAACTTCTATGATAGGGCAATCAGAGACCCGATTAGTTCATTTTATATTTTGGTTAATATAAGAATCCAGCGAAATTCTAACACATTTGTTCAATTTACGTTGCTCCTATTTCAGATAGCGTATTGGGCTAAGCGGCATCTCAAAGGGCACGAAAGGGCCAGTAAAATGCACTATTAAACTTCTAGGGTGGGGCAATCAGAGACCCGATAAGATCATTTTATATTACGGTTAATATAAGAATTCAGCGAAGTTCTATCACATTTGTTCAATTTACGTCGCTCCTATTTCAGATAGCGTATTGGGCTAAGCTGCATCTCAAAGCGCAAGAAATGGCTCGTACAATGCACTATTCAACTTCTAGGGTAGGGCAAACAGAGACCGGATTAGATCATTTTATATTTTGGTTAATATAAGAATTCTGCGAAATTCTATCACATTTGTTCAATTTACGTCGCTCCTATTTCAGATAGCGTATTGGACTAAGAGGCATCTCAAAGCGCATGAAATGGCGAGTAAAATGCACTATTAAACTTCTAGGATAAGGCAAACAGAGACCCGATTAGATCATTTTATATTACGGTTAATATAAGAAATCAGCGTAATTCTGTCACATTCGTTCAACTTACGTAGCTCCTACTTCAGATAGCGTACTGAGCTAGGCCGCATCTCAAAGCGCATGAGATGGCGAGTAAAATGCACTATTAAACTTCTAGGGTAAGGCAAACAGAGACCCGATTAGATCATTTTACATTAAGGTTAATATAAGTATTCAGGGAACTTCTATCACATTTGTTCAATTTACGTCGCTCCTATTTCAGACAGCTTATTGGGCTAAGCGGCATCTCAAAGCGCATGAAATTACGAGTAAAATGCACTATTAAACTTCTAGGGTAGGGCAATCAGAGACCCGATTAGATCATTTTATATTATGGTTAATTTAAGAATTCAGCAAAATTCTATCACATTTGTTCAATTTACGTCGTTCCTATTTCAGATAGCATACTGGGCTAGGCGGCATCTTAAAGCGCGTGGAATGGCGAGTAAAGTGCACTATTAATCTTCTATGATAGGGCAATCAGAGACCCGATTAGATCATTTTATATTTTGGTTAATATAAGAATTCAGCGTAATTCTATCACATTTGTTCAATTTACGTTGCTCCTATATCAGATAGCATATTGGGCTAAGCGGCATCTCAAAGCGCATGAAATGGCGAGTAAAATGCACTACTAAACTTCTAGGGTAAGGCAAACAGAGAAGCGATTAGATCATTTTATATTACGGTTAATATAAGAATTCAGCGAAATTCTATCACATTTGCTCAACTAACGTCGCTCCTATTTCAGATAGTGTACTGGGCTAGGCGGCATCTTAAAGCGCGTGGAAGGGCGAGTAAAATGCACTTCTAAACTTCTATGATAGGGCAATCAGAGTTCCGAATAGATCATTTTATATTTTGTTTACTATAACATTTCAGGGAAATTCTATCACATTTCTTCAATTTACGTCGCTCCTATTTCAGATAGCGTATTGGGCTAAGCGGCATCTCAAAGCGCAAGAAATGGCGAGTAAAATGCACTATTAAGCTTCTAGGGTTGGGCACATATAGACCCGATTAGATCATTTTATATTATGGTTAATTTAAGAATTCAGCGAAATCCTATCACATTTGTTCATTTTACGTCGCTCCTATTTCAGACAGCGTATTGGGCTAAGCGGCATCTCAAAGCCCAAGAAATGGCGAGTAAAATGCACTATTAAACATCTAGGGTAGGGCAAACAGAGACCCCATTAGATCATTTTATATTTTGGTTAATATAAGAATTCAGCGAAATTCTATCACATTTTTTCAATTTACGTCGCTCCTATTTCAGATAGTGTACTGGGCTAGGCGGCATCTTAAAGCGCGTGGAAGGGCGAGTAAAATGCACTACTAAACGTCTATGATAGGGCAATCAGAGTCCCGTTTAGATCATTTTATATTTTCTTTAATATAAGATTTCAGGGAAATTCTATCACATTTGTTCAATTTACGTCGCTCCTATTTCAGATAGCTTATTGGGCTAAGCGGCAACTCAAAGCGCATGAAATGACGAGTGAAATGCACTATTCAACTTCTAGGGTAGGGCGAACAAAGACCCGATTAGATCATTTTACATTAAGGTTAAAATAAGAATTCAGCGAAATTCTATCACATTTGTTCAATTTACGTCGCTCCTATTTCAGATAGCGTATTGGGCTAAGCGGCATCTCAAAGCGCAAGAAATGGCGAGTAAAATGCACTATTAAACTTCTAGGGTAGGGCAAACAGAGACCCGATTAGGTCATTTCATATTATGGTTAATTTAAGAATTCAGAAAAATTCTATCACATTTGTTCAATTTACGTCGCTCCTATTTCAGATAGCGTATTGGGCTATGCGGCATCTCAAAGCGCATGAAATGACGAGAGAAATGCACTATTAAACTTCTTGGGTAGGGCGAACAGAGACCCGATTACATCATTTTATATTATGGTTAATTTAAGAATTCAGCAAAATTCTATCACATTTGTTCAATTTACGTCGCTCCTATTTCAGATAGCGTACTGGGCTACGCGGTATCTTAAAGCGCGTGGAATGGCGAGTAAAATGCACTATTATACTTCTAGCATAAGGCAAACGGAGACCCGATTAGACCATTTTATATTACGGTGAATATAAGAATTCAGCGTTATTCTATCACATTTGTTCAACTTACGTCGCTCCTATTTCAGAAAGCGTACACGGATAGGCGGCATCTTAAAGCGCGTGGAATGGCGAGTAAAATGCACTATTAAACTTCTCGGGTAATGCAAACAGAGACCCGATTAGATCATTTTATATTACGGTTAATATAAGATTTCAGGGAAATTCTATCACATTTGTTCAATTTACGTCGCTCCTATTTCAGATAGCTATTGGGCTAAGCGGCATCTCAAAGCGCATGGAATGACGAGAGAAATGCACTATTCAACTTCTAGGGTAGGGCGAACAAAGACCCGATTAGATCATTTTACATTAAGGTTAAAATAAGATTTCAGGGAAATTCTATCACATTTGTTCAATTTACGTCGCTCCTATTTCAGATAGCTATTGGGCTAGGCGGCATCTCAAAGCGCATGAAATGACGAGTAAAATGCTCTATTAAACTTCTAGGGTAGGGCAAACAGAGACCCGATTAGGTCATTTCATATTATGGTTAATTTAAGAATTCAGCGAAATTCTATCACATTTGTTCAAGTTACATCGCTCCTATTTCAGATAGCGACTTGTGCTAAGCGGCATCTCAAAGCGCAAGAAATGGCGAGTAAAATGCACTATTAAACTTCTAGGGTAGGGCAAACAGAGACCCGATTAGATCATTTTATATTACGGTTAACATAAGAATTCAGCGAAATTCTATCACATTTGTTCAATTTACGTCGCTCCTATTTCAGATAGCGTATTGGGCTAAGCGGCATCTCAAAGCGCATGAAATGGCGAGTAAAATGCACTATTAAACTTCTATGATAGGGCAATCAGAGACCCGATTAGTTCATTTTATATTTTGGTTAATATAAGAATCCAGCGAAATTCTATCACATTTGTTTAGTTTACGTCGCTCCTATTTCAGATAGCGTATTGGGCTAAGCGGCATCTCAAAGCGCACGAAAGGGCGAGTAAAATGCACTATTAAACTTCTAGGATAAGGCAAGCAGAGACCCGATCAGATCATTTTATATAACGGTTAATATAAGAATTCAGCGAAGTTCTATCACATTTGTTCAATTTACGTCGCTCCTATTTCAGATAGCTTGTTGGGCTAAGCGGCAACTCAGAGCGCATGAAATGACGAGTGAAATGCACTGTTAAACTTCTAGGGTAGGGCGAACAAAGACCCGATTAGATCATTTTACATTAAGGTTAAAATAAGAATTCAGCGAAATTCTATCACTTTTGTTCAATTTACGTCGCTCCTATTTCAGATAGCGTATTGGGCTAAGCTGCATCTCAAAGCGCAATAAATGGCTCGTAAAATGCACTATTAAACTTCTAGGGTAGGGCAAACAGAGACCGGAATAGATCATTTTATATTTTGGTTAATATAAGAATTCAGCGAAATTCTATCACATTTGTTCAATTTACGTCGCTCCTATTTCAGATAGCGTATTGGGCTAAGAGGCATCTCAAAGCGCATGAAATGGCGAGTAAAATGCACTATTAGACTTCTAGGATAAGGCAAACAGAGACCCGATTAGATCATTTTATATTACGGTTAATATAAGAAATCAGCGTAATTCTGTCACATTCGTTCAACTTACGTAGCTCCTATTTCAGATAGCGTACTGGGCTAGGCGGCATCTTAAATCGCGTGGAATGGCGAGTAAAATGCACTATTAAACTTCTATGATAGGGCAATCAGAGACCCGATTAGATCATTTTATATTTTGGTTAATATAAGAATTCAGCGAAATTCTATCACATATGTTCAATTTACGTCGCTCCAATTTCAGATAGCTTATTGGGCTAAGCGGCATCGCAAAGCGCATGAATTGACAAGTGAAATGCACTATTAAACTTCTTGGGTAGGGCGAACAAAGACCCGATTAGATCATTTTACATTAATGTTAATATAAGCATTCAGCGAAATTCTATCACATTTGTTCAATTTACATCGCTCCTATTTCAGATAGCGACTTGTGCTAAGCGGCATCCCAAAACGCAAGAAATGGCGAGTAAAATGCACTATTAAACTTCTAGGGTATGGCAAACAGAGACCCCATTAGATCATTTTATATTATGGTTAATTTAAGAATTCAGCGAAATTCTCTCACATTTGTTCAATTTACGTCGCTGATATTTCAGATAGCGTATTGGGCTAAGCGGCATCTCAAAGCGCAAGAAATGGCGAGTAAAATGCACTATTAAACTTCTAGGGTAGGGCAAACAGAGACCCGATTAGGTCATTTCATATTATGGTTAATTTAAGAATTCAGAAAAATTCTATCACATTTGTTCAATTTACGTCGCTCCTATTTCAGATAGCGTACCCGGATAGGCAGCATCTTAAAGCGCGAGGAATGGCGAGTAAAATGCACTATTAAACTTCTATGATAGGGCAATCAGAGACCCGATTAGATCATTTTATATTTTGGTTAATATAAGAATTCAGCGAAATTCTATCACATTTGTTTAATTTACGTCGCTCCTATTTCAGATAGCGTATTGGGCTAAGCGGCATCTCAAAGCGCATGGAATGACGAGTAAAATGCACTAATAAACTTCTAGGATAAGGCAAACGGAGATCCGATTAGACCATTTTATATTACGGTTAATATAAGAATTCAGCGTAATTCTATCACATTTGTTCAACTTACGTCGCTCCTATTTCAGATAGCGTACTGGGCTAGGCGGCATCTCAAAGCGCGTGGAATGGCGAGTAAAATGCTCTCTTAAACATCTATGATAGGGCAATCAGAGACCCGATTAGATCATTTTATATTTTGGTTAATATAAGTATTCAGCGAAATTCTACCACATTTGTTCAATTTTCGTCGCTCCTATTTCAGATAGCGTATTGTGCTAAGCGGCATCTCAAGGCGCATGAAATGGCGAGTGAAATGCACTATTAAACTTCTAGGATAAGGCAAACAGAAACCCGATTAGATCATTTTATATTACGGTTAATATAAGAATTCAGCGTAATTCTGTGACATTTGCTCAACTTACGTAGCTCCTATTTCGGATAGCGTGCTGGGCTAGGCGGCAACTTAAAGCGCGTGGAATGGCGAGTAAAATGCACTATTAAACTTCTATGATAGGGCAATCAGAGACCCGATTAGATCATTTTATATTTTGGTTAATATAAGAATTCAGCGAAATTCTATCACATTTGTTCAATTTACGTCGCTCCTATTTCAGATAGCGTACTGTTCTAGGCGGCATCTCAAAGCGTATGAAATGACGAGTAAAATGCTCTATTAAACTTCTAGGGTAGGGCAAACAGAGACCCGATTAGGTCATTTCATATTATGGTTAATTTAAGAATTCAGCGAAATTCTATCACATTTGTTCAAGTTCCATCGCTCCTATTTCAGATAGCTTATTGGGCTAAGCGGCATCTCAAAGCGCAAGAAATGGCGAGTAAAATGCACTATTAAGCTTCTAGGGCTGGGCACATAGAGACCCGATTAGATCATTTTATATTATGGTTAATTTAAGAATTCAGCAAAATTCTATCACATTTGTTCAATTTACGTCGTTCCTATTTCAGATAGCATACTGCGCTAGGCGGCATCTTAAAGCGCGTGGAAGGGCGAGTAAAATGCACTACTAAACTTCTATGATAGGGCAATCAGAGTTCCGAATAGATCATTTTATATTTTGTTTACTATAACATTTCAGGGAAATTCTATCACATTTGTTCAATTTACGTCGCTCCTATTTCAGATAGCGCATTGGGCTAAGCGGCATCACAAAGCGCAAGAAATGGCGAGTAAAATGCACTATTAAGCTTCTAGGGCTGGGCACATAGAGACCCGATTAGACCATTTTATATTACGGTTAATATAAGAATTCAGCGTTATTCTATCACATTTGTTCAACTTACGTCGCTCCTATTTCAGAAAGCGTACTCGGATAGGCGGCATCTTAAAGCGCGTGGAATGGCGAGTAAAATGCACTATTAAACTTCTCGGGTAATGCAAACAGAGACCCGATTAGATCATTTTATATTACGGTTAATATAAGATTTCAGGGAAATTCTATCACATTTGTTCAATTTACGTCGCTCCTATTTCAGATAGCTATTGGGCTAAGCGGCATCTCAAAGCGCATGAAATGACGAATAAAATGCACTATTAAGCTTGTACGCTAGGGCGAACAGAGACCCGATTAGATCATTTAACATTATGGTAAATAAAAGAATTCAGCGAAATTCTATCACATTTGTTCAATTTACGTCGCTCCTATTTCAGATAGCGTACTGTTCTAGGCGGCATCTCAAAGTGTATGAAATGACGAGTAAAATGCTCTATTAAACTTCTAGGGTAGGGCAAACAGAGACCCGATTAGGTCATTTCATATTATGGTTAATTTAAGAATTCAGCGAAATTCTATCACATTTGTTCAAGTTCCATCGCTCCTATTTCAGATAGCTTATTGGGCTAAGCGGCATCTCAAAGCGCATGAAATGGCGAGTAAAATCCACTATTAAACTTCTAGGATAAGGCAAACAGAGACCCCATTAGATCATTTTATATTTTGGTTAATATAAGAATTCAGCGAAATTCTATCACATTTTTTCAATTTACGTCGCTCCTATTTCAGATAGTGTACTGGGCTAGGCGGCATCTTAAAGCGCGTGGAAGGGCGAGTAAAATGCACTACTAAACTTCTATGATAGGGCAATCAGAGTTCCGTTTAGATCATTTTATATTTTGGTTAATATAAGAATTCAGCGAAATTCTATCACATTTGTCAATTTGCGTCGCTCCTATTTCAGATAGCGTATTGGGCTAAGCGGCATCTCAAAGCGCATGAAATGACGAATAAAATGCACTATTAAGCTTGTGCGCTAGGGCGAACAGAGACCCGATTAGATCATTTAACATTATGGTAAATAAAAGAATTCAGCAAAATTCTATCACATTTGTTCAATTTACGTCGCTCCTATTTCAGATAGCGTACTGGGCTACGCGGTATCTTAAAGCGCGTGGAATGGCGAGTAAAATGCACTATTAAACTTCTAGGATAAGGCAAACGGAGACCCGATTAGACCATTTTATATTACGGTTAATATAAGAATTCAGCGTTATTCTATCACATTTGTTCAACTTACGTCCCTCCTATTTCAGAAAGCGTACTCGGATAGGCGGCATCTTAAAGCGCGTGGAATGGCGAGTAAAATGCACTATTAAACTTCTCGGATAAGGCAAACAGAGACCGGATTAGATCATTTTATATTACGGTTAATATAAGAATTCAGCGTAATTCTGTCACATTTGTTCAATTTACGTCGCTCCTATTTCAGATAGCGTATTGGGCTAAGCGGCATCTCAAAGCGCATGAAATGGCGAGTAAACTGCACTATTAAACTTCTAGGGTAGGGCAATCAGAGACCCGATTAGATCATTTTATATTTTGGTTAATATAAGATTTCAGCGAAATTCTATCACATTTGTTCGATTTACGTCGCTCCTATTTCAGATAGCTTATTGGGCTAAGCGGCAACTCAGAGCGCATGAAAGACGAGTGAAATTCACTGTTAAACTTCTAGGGTAGGGCGAACAAAGACCCGATTAGATCGTTTTACATTAAGGTTAAAATAAGAATTCAGCGAAATTCTATCACATTTGTTCAATTTACGTCGCTCCTATTTCAGATAGCGTATTGGGCTAAGCTGCATCTCAAAGCGCAAGAAATGGCTCGTAAATTGCACTATTAAACTTCTAGGGTAGGGGAAACAGAGACCGGATTAGATCATTTTATATTTTGGTTAATATAAGAATTCAGAGAAATTCTATCACATTTGTTCAATTTACGTCGCTCCTATTTCAGATAGCGTATTGGGCTAAGAGGCATATCAAAGCGCATGAAATGGCGAGTAAAATGCACTATTAAACTTCTAGGATAAGGCAAACAGAGACCCGATTAGATCATTTTATATTACGGTTAACATAAGAATGCAGCGTAATTCGGTGACATTTGTTCAACTTACGTAGCTCCTATTTCAGATAGCGTACTGGGCTAGGCGGCAACTTAAAGCGCGTGGAATGGCGAGTAAAATGCACTACTAAACTTCTATGATAGGGCAATCAGAGACGCGATTAGATCATTTTATATTTTGGTTAATATAAGAATCCAGCGAAATTCTATCACATTTGTTCAATTTACGTCGCTCCTATTTCAGATAGCGTATTGGGCTAAGCGGCATCTCAAAACGTATGAAATGACGAGAGAAATGCACTATTAAACTTCTTGGGTAGGGCGAACAGAGACCCGATTAGGTCATTTCATATTATGGTTAATTTAAGAATTCAGAAAAATTCTATCATTTGTTCAATTTACGTCGCTCCTATTTCAGATAGCGTATTGGGCTAAACGGCATCTCAAAGCGCATGAAATGGCGAGTAAAATGCACTATTAAGCTTCTAGGGTAGGGCAATCAGAGACCCGATTAGATCATTTTATATTTTGGTTAATATAAGAATTCAGCGAAATTCTATCACATTTGATCAATTTACATCGCTCCTATTTCAGATAGCGTATTGTGCTAAGCGGCATCTCAAAGCGCATGAAATGGCGTGTAAAATGCACTATTAAACTTCTAGGATAAGGCAAACAGAGACCCGATTAGATCATTTTATATTACGGTTAACATAAGAATTCAGCGTAATTCTGTGACATTTGTTCAGCTTACGTAGCTCCTATTTCAGATAGCGTACTGGGCTAGGCGGTAACTTAAAGCGCGTGGAATGGCGTGTAAAATGCACTATTAAACTTCTAGGGTAGGGCAATCAGAGACCCGATAAGATCATTTTATATTTTGGTTAATATAAGAATTCAGCGAAATTCTATCACATTTGTTCAATTTACGTCGCCCCTATTTCAGATAGCGTATTGGGCTAAGCAGCATCTCAAAGCGCATGGAATGGCGAGTGAAATGCACTATTAAACTTATAGGGTAGGGCGTACGGAGACCCGAATAGATCATTTTATATTACGGTTAATATAAGAATTCAGCGTAATTCTATCACATTTGTTCAACTAACGTCGCTCCTATTTCAGATAGCGTACTGCGCTAGACGGCATCTTAAAGCGCGTGGAAGGGCGAGTAAAATGCACTACTAAACTTCTATGATAGGGCAATCAGAGTTCCGAATAGATCATTTTATATTTTGTTTACTATAACATTTCAGGGAAATTCTATCACATTTGTTCAATTTACGTCTATTTCAGATAGCGTATTGGGCTAAGCGGCATCTCAAAGCGCAGGAAATGGCGAGTAAAATGCACTATTAAGCTTCTAGGGTTGGGCACATAGAGACCCGATTGGATCATTTTATATTATGGTTAATTTAAGAATTCAGCGAAATCCTATCACATTTGTTCATTTTACGTCGCTCCTATTTCAGATAGCGTATTGGGCTAAGCGGCATCTCAAAGCGCATCAAATGGCGAGTAAAATGCACTATTAAACTTCTAGGGCACGGCGAACAGAGACCCGATTAGATCATTTTACATTAAGGTTAATATAAGTATTCAGGGAACTTCTATCACATTTGTTCAATTTACGTCGCTCCTATTTCAGACAGCTTATTGGGCTAAGCGGCATCTCAAAGCGCATGAAATTACGAGTAAAATGCACTATTAAACTTCTAGGGTAGGGCAATCAGAGACCCGATTAGATCATTTTATATTATGGTTAATTTAAGAATTCAGCGAAATTCTATCACATTTGCTCAACTAACGTCGCTCCTATTTCAGATAGTGTACTGGGCTAGGCGGCATCTTAAAGCGCGTGGAAGGGCGAGTAAAATGCACTTCTAAACTTCTATGATAGGGCAATCAGAGTTCCGAATAGATCATTTTATATTTTGTTTACTATAACATTTCAGGGAAATTCTATCACATTTCTTCAATTTACGTCGCTCCTATTTCAGATAGCGTATTGGGCTAAGCGGCATCTCAAAGCGCAACAAATGGCGAGTAAAATGCACTATTAAGCTTCTAGGGTTGGGCACATATAGACCCGATTAGATCATTTTATATTATGGTTAATTTAAGAATTCAGCGAAATCCTATCACATTTGTTCATTTTACGTCGCTCCTATTTCAGACAGCGTATTGGGCTAAGCGGCATCTCAAAGCCCAAGAAATGGCGAGTAAAATGCACTATTAAACATCTAGGGTAGGGCAAACAGAGACCCCATTAGATCATTTTATATTTTGGTTAATATAAGAATTCAGCGAAATTCTATCACATTTTTTCAATTTACGTCGCTCCTATTTCAGATAGTGTACTGGGCTAGGCGGCATCTTAAAGCGCGTGGAAGGGCGAGTAAAATGCACTACTAAACGTCTATGATAGGGCAATCAGAGTCCCGTTTAGATCATTTTATATTTTCTTTAATATAAGATTTCAGGGAAATTCTATCACATTTGTTCAATTTACGTCGCTCCTATTTCAGATAGCTTATTGGGCTAAGCGGCAACTCAAAGCGCATGAAATGACGAGTGAAATGCACTATTAAACTTCTAGGGTAGGGCGAACAAAGACCCGATTAGATCATTTTACATTAAGGTTAAAATAAGAATTCAGCGAAATTCTATCACATTTGTTCAATTTACGTCGCTCCTATTTCAGATAGCGTATTGGGCTAAGCGGCATCTCAAAGCGCAAGAAATGGCGAGTAAAATGCACTATTAAACTTCTAGGGTAGGGCAAACAGAGACCCGATTAGGTCATTTCATATTATGGTTAATTTAAGAATTCAGAAAAATTCTATCACATTTGTTCAATTTACGTCGCTCCTATTTCAGATAGCGTATTGGGCTAAGCGGCATCTCAAAGCGCAAGAAATGGCGAGTAAAATGCACTATTAAACTTCTATGATAGGGCAATCAGAGACCCGATTAGATCATTTTATATTTTGGTTAATATAAGAATTCAGCGAAATTCTATCACATTTGTTTAATTTACGTCGCTCCTATTTCAGATAGCGTATTGGGCTAAACGGCATCTCAAAGCGCATGAAATGGCGAGTAAAATGCACTATTAAGCTTCTAGGGTCGGGCAATCAGAGACCCGATTAGATCATTTTATATTTTGGTTAATATAAGAATTCAGCGAAATTCTATCACATTTGATCAATTTACATCGCTCCTATTTCAGATAGCGTACTGGGCTAGGCGGCATCTCAAAGCGCAGGAAATGGCGAGTAAAATGCACTATTAAGCTGCTAGGGTTGGGCATATAGAGACCCGATTAGATCATTTTATATTTTGGTTAATATAAGAATTTAGCGTAATTCTATCACATTTGTTCAATTTACGTCGCTCCTATATCAGATAGCATATTGGGCTAAGCGGCATCTCAAAGCGCATGAAATGGCGAGTAAAATGCACTATTAAACTTCTAGGGTAAGGCAAACAGAGACCCCATTAGATCATTTTATATTACGGTTAATATAAGAATTCAGCGAAATTCTATCACATTTGTTCAATTTACGTCGCTCCTATTTCAGATAGCGTACTGGGCTACGCGGTATCTTAAAGCGCGTGGAATGGCGAGTAAAATGCACTATTAAACTTCTAGCATAAGGCAAACGGATACCCGATTAGACCATTTTATATTACGGTTAATATAAGAATTCAGCGAAATTCTATCACATTTGTTCAATTTACGTCGCTCCTATTTCAGATAGCGTATTGGGCTATGCGGCATCTCAAAGCGCATGAAATGACGAGAGAAATGCACTATTAAACTTCTTGGGTAGGGCGAACAGAGACCCGATTACATCATTTTATATTATGGTTAATTTAAGAATTCAGCAAAATTCTATCACATTTGTTCAATTTACGTCGCTCCTATTTCAGATAGCGTACTGGGCTACGCGGTATCTTAAAGCGCGTGGAATGGCGAGTAAAATGCACTATTATACTTCTAGCATAAGGCAAACGGAGACCCGATTAGACCATTTTATATTACGGTGAATATAAGAATTCAGCGTTATTCTATCACATTTGTTCA
This sequence comes from Macropis europaea, assembly GCA_916610135.2. NCBI lineage: Eukaryota > Metazoa > Arthropoda > Insecta > Hymenoptera > Melittidae > Macropis > Macropis europaea. The sequence continues at coordinate 60,458 of CAKAJE020000626.1, read as the reverse complement.
ACTTACGTCGCTCCTATTTCAGAAAGCGTACTCGGATAGGCGGCATCTTAAAGCGCGTGGAATGGCGAGTAAAATGCACTATTAAACTTCTCGGGTAATGCAAACAGAGACCCGATTAGATCATTTTATATTACGGTTAATATAAGATTTCAGGGAAATTCTATCACATTTGTTCAATTTACGTCGCTCCTATTTCAGATAGCTATTGGGCTAAGCGGCATCTCAAAGCGCATGGAATGACGAGAGAAATGCACTATTAAACTTCTTGGGTAGGGCGAACAGAGACCCGATTACATCATTTTATATTATGGTTAATATAAGAATTCAGCGAAATTCTATCACATTTGTTCAATTTGCGTCGCTCCTATTTCAGATAGCGTATTGTGCTAAGCGGCATCTCAAAGCGCATGAAATGACGAATAAAATGCACTATTAAGCTTGTACGCTAGGGCGAACAGAGACCCGATTAGATCATTTAACATTATGGTAAATAAAAGAATTCAGCGAAATTCTATCACATTTGTTCAATTTACGTCGCTCCTATTTCAGATAGCGTACTGGGCTAGGCGGCATCTCAAAGCGCATGAAATGACGAGTAAAATGCTCTATTAAACTTCTAGGGTAGGGCAAACAGAGACCCGATTAGGTCATTTCATATTATGGTTAATTTAAGAATTCAGCGAAATTCTATCACATTTGTTCAAGTTACATCGCTCCTATTTCAGATAGCGACTTGTGCTAAGCGGCATCTCAAAGCGCAAGAAATGGCGAGTAAAATGCACTATTAAACTTCTAGGGTAGGGCAAACAGAGACCCGATTAGATCATTTTATATTACGGTTAACATAAGAATTCAGCGAAATTCTATCACATTTGTTCAATTTACGTCGCTCCTATTTCAGATAGCGTATTGGGCTAAGCGGCATCTCAAAGCGCATGAAATGGCGAGTGAAATGCACTGTTAAACTTCTAGGGTAGGGCGAACAAAGACCCGATTAGATCATTTTACATTAAGGTTAAAATAAGAATTCAGCGAAATTCTATCACTTTTGTTCAATTTACGTCGCTCCTATTTCAGATAGCGTATTGGGCTAAGCTGCATCTCAAAGCGCAATAAATGGTTCGTAAAATGCACTATTAAACTTCTAGGGTAGGGCAAACAGAGACCGGAATAGATCATTTTATATTTTGGTTAATATAAGAATTCAGCGAAATTCTATCACATTTGTTCAATTTACGTCGCTCCTATTTCAGATAGCGTATTGGGCTAAGAGGCATCTCAAAGCGCATGAAATGGCGAGTAAAATGCACTATTAGACTTCTAGGATAAGGCAAACAGAGACCCGATTAGATCATTTTATATTACGGTTAATATAAGAAATCAGCGTAATTCTGTCACATTCGTTCAACTTACGTAGCTCCTATTTCAGATAGCGTACTGGGCTAGGCGGCATCTTAAATCGCGTGGAATGGCGAGTAAAATGCACTATTAAACTTCTATGATAGGGCAATCAGAGACCCGATTAGATCATTTTATATTTTGGTTAATATAAGAATTCAGCGAAATTCTATCACATATGTTCAATTTACGTCGCTCCAATTTCAGATAGCTTATTGGGCTAAGCGGCATCGCAAAGCTCATGAATTGACAAGTGAAATGCACTATTAAACTTCTTGGGTAGGGCGAACAAAGACCCGATTAGATCATTTTACATTAATGTTAATAAAAGCATTCAGCGAAATTCTATCACATTTGTTCAATTTACATCGCTCCTATTTCAGATAGCGACTTGTGCTAAGCGGCATCCCAAAGCGCAAGAAATGGCGAGTAAAATGCACTATTAAACTTCTAGGGTAGGGCAAACAGAGACCCCATTAGATCATTTTATATTATGGTTAATTTAAGAATTCAGCGAAATTCTCTCACATTTGTTCAATTTACGTCGCTGATATTTCAGATAGCGTATTGGGCTAAGCGGCATCTCAAAGCGCAAGAAATGGCGAGTAAAATGCACTATTAAACTTCTAGGGTAGGGCAAACAGAGACCCGATTAGGTCATTTCATATTATGGTTAATTTAAGAATTCAGAAAAATTCTATCACATTTGTTCAATTTACGTCGCTCCTATTTCAGATAGCGTACCCGGATAGGCAGCATCTTAAAGCGCGAGGAATGGCGAGTAAAATGCACTATTAAACTTCTATGATAGGGCAATCAGAGACCCGATTAGATCATTTTATATTTTGGTTAATATAAGAATTCAGCGAAATTCTATCACATTTGTTTAATTTACGTCGCTCCTATTTCAGATAGCGTATTGGGATAAGCGGCATCTCAAAGCGCATGAAATGCTGAGTAAAATGCGCTATTAAACTTCTAGGGTAGGGCAATCAGAGACCCGATTAGATCATTTTATATTATGGTTAATTTAAGGATTCAGCAAAATTCTATCACATTTGTTCAATTTACGTCGTTCCTATTTCAGATAGCATACTGGGCTAGGCGGCAACTTAAAGCGCGCGGAATGGCGAGTAAAATGCACTATTAAACTTCTATGATAGGGCAATCAGAGACCCGATTAGATCATTTTATATTATGGTTAATTTAAGAATTCAGCGAAATTCTATCACATTTTTTCAATTTACGTCGCTCCTATTTCAGATAGTGTACTGGGCTAGGCGGCATCTTAAATCGCGTGGAATGGCGAGTAAAATGCACTATTAAACTTCTATGATAGGGCAATCAGAGACCCGATTAGATCATTTTATATTTTGGTTAATATAAGAATTCAGCGAAATTCTATCACATATGGTCAATTTACGTCGCTCCAATTTCAGATAGCTTATTGGGCTAAGCGGCATCGCAAAGCGCATGAATTGACAAGTGAAATGCACTATTAAACTTCTTGGGTAGGGCGAACAAAGACCCGATTAGATCATTTTACATTAATGTTAATATAAGCATTCAGCGAAATTCTATCACATTTGTTCAATTTACATCGCTCCTATTTCAGATAGCGACTTGTGCTAAGCGGCATCCCAAAGCGCAAGAAATGGCGAGTAAAATGCACTATTAAACTTCTAGGGTAGGGCAAACAGAGACCCCATTAGATCATTTTATATTATGGTTAATTTAAGAATTCAGCGAAATTCTCTCACATTTGTTCAATTTACGTCGCTGATATTTCAGATAGCGTATTGGGCTAAGCGGCATCTCAAAGCGCAAGAAATGGCGAGTAAAATGCACTATTAAACTTCTAGGGTAGGGCAAACAGAGACCCGATTAGGTCATTTCATATTATGGTTAATTTAAGAATTCAGAAAAATTCTATCACATTTGTTCAATTTACGTCGCTCCTATTTCAGATAGCGTACCCGGATAGGCAGCATCTTAAAGCGCGAGGAATGGCGAGTAAAATGCACTATTAAACTTCTATGATAGGGCAATCAGAGACCCGATTAGATCATTTTATATTTTGGTTAATATAAGAATTCAGCGAAATTCTATCACATTTGTTTAATTTACGTCGCTCCTATTTCAGATAGCGTATTGGGATAAGCGGCATCTCAAAGCGCATGAAATGCTGAGTAAAATGCGCTATTAAACTTCTAGGGTAGGGCAATCAGAGACCCGATTAGATCATTTTATATTATGGTTAATTTAAGGATTCAGCAAAATTCTATCACATTTGTTCAATTTACGTCGTTCCTATTTCAGATAGCATACTGGGCTAGGCGGCAACTTAAAGCGCGCGGAATGGCGAGTAAAATGCACTATTAAACTTCTATGATAGGGCAATCAGAGACCCGATTAGATCATTTTATATTATGGTTAATTTAAGAATTCAGCGAAATTCTATCACATTTTTTCAATTTACGTCGCTCCTATTTCAGATAGTGTACTGGGCTAGGCGGCATCTTAAAGCGCGTGGAAGGGCGAGTAAAATGCACTACTAAACGTCTATGATAGGGCAATCAGAGTCCCGTTTAGATCATTTTATATTTTCTTTAATATAAGATTTCAGGGAAATTCTATCACATTTGTTCAATTTACGTCGCTCCTAATTCAGATAGCTATTGGGCTAAGCGGCATCTCAAAGCGCATTAAATGACGAGAGAATTGCACTATTAAACTTCTTGGGTAGGGCGAACAGAGACCCGATTACATCATTTTATATTATGGTCAATTTAAGAATTCAGCAAAATTCTATCACATTTGTTCAATTTACATCGCTCCTATTTCAGATAGCGTATTGGGCTAAGCGGCATCTCAAAGCGTATGAACTGACGAGAGAAATGCACTATTAAACTTCTTGGGTAGGGCGAACAGAGACCCGATTAGGTCATTTCATATTATGGTTAATTTAAGAATTCAGCGAAATTCTCTCACATTTGTTCAATTTACGTCGCTGATATTTCAGATAGCGTATTGGGCTAAGCGGCATCTCAAAGCGCAAGAAATGGCGAGTAAAATGCACTATTAAACTTCTAGGGTAGGGCAAACAGAGACCCGATTAGGTCATTTCATATTATGGTTAATTTAAGAATTCAGAAAAATTCTATCACATTTGTTCAATTTACGTCGCTCCTATTTCAGATAGCGTACCCGGATAGGCAGCATCTTAAAGCGCGAGGAATGGCGAGTAAAATGCACTATTAAACTTCTCTGATAGGGCAATCAGAGACCCGATTAGATCATTTTATATTTTGGTTAATATAAGATTTCAGCGAAATTCTATCACATTTGTTTAATTTACGTCGCTCCTATTTCAGATAGCGTATTGGGATAAGCGGCATCTCAAAGCGCATGAAATGCTGAGTAAAATGCGCTATTAAACTTCTAGGGTAGGGCAATCAGAGACCCGATTAGATCATTTTATATTATGGTTAATTTAAGGATTCAGCAAAATTCTATCACATTTGTTCAATTTACGTCGTTCCTATTTCAGATAGCATACTGGGCTAGGCGGCAACTTAAAGCGCGCGGAATGGCGAGTAAAATGCACTATTAAACTTCTATGATAGGGCAATCAGAGACCCGATTAGATCATTTTATATTATGGTTAATTTAAGAATTCAGCGAAATTCTATCACATTTTTTCAATTTACGTCGCTCCTATTTCAGATAGTGTACTGGGCTAGGCGGCATCTTAAAGCGCGTGGAAGGGCGAGTAAAATGCACTACTAAACGTCTATGATAGGGCAATCAGAGTCCCGTTTAGATCATTTTATATTTTCTTTAATATAAGATTTCAGGGAAATTCTATCACATTTGTTCAATTTACGTCGCTCCTAATTCAGATAGCTATTGGGCTAAGCGGCATCTCAAAGCGCATGAAATGACGAGAGAATTGCACTATTAAACTTCTTGGGTAGGGCGAACAGAGACCCGATTACATCATTTTATATTATGGTCAATTTAAGAATTCAGCAAAATTCTATCACATTTGTTCAATTTACATCGCTCCTATTTCAGATAGCGTATTGGGCTAAGCGGCATCTCAAAGCGTATGAACTGACGAGAGAAATGCACTATTAAACTTCTTGGGTAGGGCGAACAGAGACCCGATTAGGTCATTTCATATTATGGTTAATTTAAGAATTCAGCGAAATTCTATCACATTTGTTCAATTTACATCGCTCCTATTTCAGATAGCGTATTGGGCTAAGCGGCATCTCAATGCGCATGAAATGGCCAGTAAAATGCACTATTAAACTTCTATGATAGGGCAATCAGAGACACGATTAGTTCATTTTATATTTTGGTTAATATAAGAATCCAGCGAAATTCTATCACATTTGTTCAATTTACGTCGCTCCTATTTCAGATAGCGTATTGGGCTAAGCGGCATCTCAAAGCGCACGAAAGGGCGAGTAAAATGCACTATTAAACTTCTAGGGTGGTGCAATCAGAGACCCGATAAGAACATTTTATATTACGGTTAATATAAGAATTCAGCGAAGTTCTATCACATTTGTTCAATTTACGTCGCTCCTATTTCAGAAAGCGTATTGGGCTAAGCTGCATCTCAAAGCGCAAGAAATGGCTCGTACAATGCACTATTCAACTTCTAGGGTAGGGCAAACAGAGACCCGATTAGATCATTTTATATTATGGTTAATTTAAGAATTCAGCGAAATTCTATCACATTTTTTCAATTTACGTCGCTCCTATTTCAGATAGTGTACTGGGCTAGGCGGCATCTTAAAGCGCGTGGAAGGGCGAGTAAAATGCACTACTAAACGTCTATGATAGGGCAATCAGAGTCCCGTTTAGATCATTTTATATTTTCTTTAATATAAGATTTCAGGGAAATTCTATCACATTTGTTCAATTTACGTCGCTCCTAATTCAGATAGCTATTGGGCTAAGCGGCATCTCAAAGCGCATGAAATGACGAGAGAATTGCACTATTAAACTTCTTGGGTAGGGCGAACAGAGACCCGATTACATCATTTTATATTATGGTCAATTTAAGAATTCAGCAAAATTCTATCACATTTGTTCAATTTACATCGCTCCTATTTCAGATAGCGTATTGGGCTAAGCGGCATCTCAAAGCGTATGAACTGACGAGAGAAATGCACTATTAAACTTCTTGGGTAGGGCGAACAGAGACCCGATTAGGTCATTTCATATTATGGTTAATTTAAGAATTCAGCGAAATTCTCTCACATTTGTTCAATTTACGTCGCTGATATTTCAGATAGCGTATTGGGCTAAGCGGCATCTCAAAGCGCAAGAAATGGCGAGTAAAATGCACTATTAAACTTCTAGGGTAGGGCAAACAGAGACCCGATTAGGTCATTTCATATTATGGTTAATTTAAGAATTCAGAAAAATTCTATCACATTTGTTCAATTTACGTCGCTCCTATTTCAGATAGCGTACCCGGATAGGCAGCATCTTAAAGCGCGAGGAATGGCGAGTAAAATGCACTATTAAACTTCTCTGATAGGGCAATCAGAGACCCGATTAGATCATTTTATATTTTGGTTAATATAAGATTTCAGCGAAATTCTATCACATTTGTTTAATTTACGTCGCTCCTATTTCAGATAGCGTATTGGGATAAGCGGCATCTCAAAGCGCATGAAATGCTGAGTAAAATGCGCTATTAAACTTCTAGGGTAGGGCAATCAGAGACCCGATTAGATCATTTTATATTATGGTTAATTTAAGGATTCAGCAAAATTCTATCACATTTGTTCAATTTACGTCGTTCCTATTTCAGATAGCATACTGGGCTAGGCGGCAACTTAAAGCGCGCGGAATGGCGAGTAAAATGCACTATTAAACTTCTATGATAGGGCAATCAGAGACCCGATTAGATCATTTTATATTATGGTTAATTTAAGAATTCAGCGAAATTCTATCACATTTTTTCAATTTACGTCGCTCCTATTTCAGATAGTGTACTGGGCTAGGCGGCATCTTAAAGCGCGTGGAAGGGCGAGTAAAATGCACTACTAAACGTCTATGATAGGGCAATCAGAGTCCCGTTTAGATCATTTTATATTTTCTTTAATATAAGATTTCAGGGAAATTCTATCACATTTGTTCAATTTACGTCGCTCCTAATTCAGATAGCTATTGGGCTAAGCGGCATCTCAAAGCGCATGAAATGACGAGAGAATTGCACTATTAAACTTCTTGGGTAGGGCGAACAGAGACCCGATTACATCATTTTATATTATGGTCAATTTAAGAATTCAGCAAAATTCTATCACATTTGTTCAATTTACATCGCTCCTATTTCAGATAGCGTATTGGGCTAAGCGGCATCTCAAAGCGTATGAACTGACGAGAGAAATGCACTATTAAACTTCTTGGGTAGGGCGAACAGAGACCCGATTAGGTCATTTCATATTATGGTTAATTTAAGAATTCAGCGAAATTCTATCACATTTGTTCAATTTACATCGCTCCTATTTCAGATAGCGTATTGGGCTAAGCGGCATCTCAATGCGCATGAAATGGCCAGTAAAATGCACTATTAAACTTCTATGATAGGGCAATCAGAGACACGATTAGTTCATTTTATATTTTGGTTAATATAAGAATCCAGCGAAATTCTATCACATTTGTTCAATTTACGTCGCTCCTATTTCAGATAGCGTATTGGGCTAAGCGGCATCTCAAAGCGCACGAAAGGGCGAGTAAAATGCACTATTAAACTTCTAGGGTGGTGCAATCAGAGACCCGATAAGAACATTTTATATTACGGTTAATATAAGAATTCAGCGAAGTTCTATCACATTTGTTCAATTTACGTCGCTCCTATTTCAGAAAGCGTATTGGGCTAAGCTGCATCTCAAAGCGCAAGAAATGGCTCGTACAATGCACTATTCAACTTCTAGGGTAGGGCAAACAGAGACCCGATTAGATCATTTTATATTTTGGTTAATATAAGAATTCAGCGAAATTCTATCACATTTGTACAATTTACGTCGCTCCTATTTCAGATAGCGTACTGGGCTAGGCGGCATCTTAAAGCGCGTGGAATGACGAGTAAAATGCACTATTAAACTTCTATGATAGGGCAATCAGAGACCCGATTAGATCATTTTATATTTTGGTTAATATAAGAATTCAGCGAAATTCTATCACATTTGTTCAATTTACGTCGCTCCTATTTCAGATAGCTTATTGGGCTAAGCGGCATCTCAAAGCGCATGAAGTGGCGAGTAAAATGCACTATTAAACTTCTAGGGTAGGGCGAACAAAGACCCGATTAGATCATTTTACATTAAGGTTAATATAAGAATTCAGCGAAATTCTATCACATTTGTTCAATTTACATCGCTCCTATTTCAGATAGCGACTTGTGCTAAGCGGCATCTCAAAGCGCAAGAAATGGCGAGTAAAATGCACTATTAAACTTCTAGGGTAGGGCAAACAGAGACCCGATTAGATCATTTTATATTACGGTTAATATAAGAATTCAGCGTAATTCTGTGACATTTGTTCAACTTACGTAGCTCCTATTTCAGATAGCGTACTGGGCTGCGCGGCATCTTAAAGCGCGTGGAAGGGCGAATAAAATGCACTTCTAAACTTCTATGATAGGGCAATGAGAGTTCCGAATAGATCATTTTATATTTTGTTTACTATAACATTTCAGGGAAATTCTATCACATTTGTTCAATTTACGTCGCTCCTATTTCAGATAGCGTATTGGGCTAAGCGGCATCTCAAAGCGCAAGAAATGGCGAGTAAAATGCACTATTAAGATTCTAGGGTTGGGCACATAGAGACCCGATTAGATCATTTTATATTATGGTTAATTTAAGAATTCAGCGAAATCCTATCACATTTGTTCATTTTACGTCGCTCCTATTTCAGATAGCGTATTGGGCTAAGCGGCATCTCAAAGCGCAAGAAATGGCGAGTAAAATGCACTATTAAACTTCTAGGGTAGGGCAAACAGAGACCCCATTAGATCATTTTATATTTTGGTTAATATAAGAATTCAGCGAAATTCTATCACATTTTTTCAATTTACGTCGCTCCTATTTCAGATAGTGTACTGGGCTAGGCGGCAACTTAAAGCGCGTGGAAGGCCGAGTAAAATGCACTACTAAACGTCTATGATAGGGCAATCAGAGTCCCGTTTAGATCATTTTATATTTTCTGTAATATAAGATTTCAGGGAAATTCTATCACATTTGTTCAATTTACGTCGCTCCTATTTCAGATAGCTATTGGGCTAAGCGGCATCTCAAAGCGCATGAAATGACGAGAGAATTGCACTATTAAACTTCTTGGGTAGGGCGAACAGAGACCCGATTACATCATTTTATATTATGGTCAATTTAAGAATTCAGCAAAATTCTATCACATTTGTTCAATTTACATCGCCCCTATTTCAGATAGCGTATTGGGCTAAGCGGCATCTCAAAGCGCATGGAATGACGAGTAAAATGCACTAATAAACTTCTAGGATAAGGCAAACGGAGATCCGATTAGACCATTTTATATTACGGTTAATATAAGAATTCTGCGTAATTCTATCACATTTGTTCAACTTACGTCGCTCCTATTTCAGATAGCGTACTGGGGTAGGCGGCACCTTAAAGCGCGTGGAATGGCGAGTAAAATGCACTATTAAGCTTCTATGATAGGGCAATAAGAGACCCGATTAGATCATTTTATATTTTGGTTAATATAAGAATTCAGCGAAATTCCATCACATTTATTCAATTTACGTCGCTCCTATTTCAGATAGCTTATTGAGCTAAGTGGCATCTCAAAGCGCATGAAATGAGGAGTGAAATGCACTATTAAACTTCTAGGGTAGGGCGAACAGAGACCCGATTAGATCATTTTACATTAAGGTTAATATAAGAATTCAGGGAAATTCTATCACATTTGTTCAATTTACGTCTCTCCTATTTCAGATAGCGCATTGGGCTAGGCGGCATCTGAAAGCGCATGAAATGGCGAGTAAGATGTACTATTAAACTTCTAGGATAAGGCAAACGGAGAACCGATTAGATCATTTTATATTACGGATAATATAAGAATTCAGCGTAATTCTATCACATTTGTTCAACTTACGCCGCACCTGCTTGAGATAGCGTACTGGGCTAGGCGGCATCTTAAAGCGCGTGGAAGGGCGAGTAAAATTCATTATTAAACTTCTAGGGTAGGGCAAACAGAGACCCGATTAGATCATTTTATATTATCGATAATTTAAGAATTCAGCAAAATTCTATCACATTTGTTCAATTTACGTCGCTCCTATTTCTGATAGCGTACTGGGCTAGGCGGCATCTTAAAGCGCGTGGAATGGCGAGTAAAATGCACTATTAAACTTCTAGGGTAGGGCAAACAGAGACCCGATTAGATCATTTTATATTATAGTTAATTTCAGAATTCAGCGAAATTCTATCACATTTGTTCAATTTACGTCGCTCCTATTTCAGATAGTGTAATGGGCTAAGCGGCATCTCAAAGCGCATGAAATGGCGAATAAAATGCACTATTAAACTTATAGGCTAGGGCGAACAGAGACCCGATTAGATCATTCTACATTATGGTTAATAAAAGAATTCAGCGAAATTCTATCACATTTGTTCAATTTACGTCTCTCCTATTTCAGATAGCGCAGTGCGCTAAGCGGCATCTCAAAGCGCATGAAATGACGAGTGAAATGCACAATTAAACTTCTAGGGTAAGGCAAAGAGTGTCCCGATTAGATCATTTTATATTACGGTTAATATAAGAATTCAGCAAAATTCTGTCACATTTGTTCAATTTATGTTGCTCCTATTTCAGATAGCGTACTGGGCTGGGCGGCATCTTAAAGCGCGTGGAATGACGAGTGAAATGCACTATTAATTTTCTAGGGTAGGGCAAACAGAGACCCGATTAGATCATTTTATATTACCGTTAATTTAAGAATTCAGCAAAATTCTATCACATTTGTTCAATTTACGTCGCTCCTATTTCAGATAGCGTATTGGGCTAGGCGGCATCTTAAAGCGTGCGGAATGGCGAGTAAAATGCACTATTAAAATTCTATGATAGGGCAATCAGAGACCCGATTAGATCATTTTATATTTTGGTTTATATAAGAATTCAGCCAAATTCTATCACATTTGTTCAATTTACGTCGCTCCTATTTCAGATAGCGTATTGGGCTAAGCGGCATCTCAAAGCGCATGAAATGAGGAGTAACATCAACTATTAAACTTCTAGGCTAGGGCGAACAGAGACCCGATTAGATCATTTTACATTATGGTTAATAAAAGAATTCAGCGAAATTCTATCACATTTGTTCAATTTACGTCGCTCCTATTTCAGATAGCGTATTGGGCTAAGCGGCATCTCAAAGCGCATGAAATGAGGAGTAACATCAACTATTAAACTTCTAGGCTAGGGCGAACAGAGACCCGATTAGATCATTTTACATTATGGTTAATAAAAGAATTCAGCGAAATTCTATCACATTTGTTCAATTTACGTCGCTCCTATTTCAGATAGCGTATTGGGCTAAGCGGCATCTCAAAGCGCATGAAATGGCGAGTAAAATGCACTATTAAACTTCTAGGCTAGGGCGAACAGGGACCCGATTAGATCATTTTACATTATGGTTAATAAAAGAATTCAGCGAAATTCTATCACATTTGTTCAATTTACGTCGCTCCTATTTCAGATATCGTATTGGGCTAAGCGGTATCTCAAAGCGCATGAAATGAGGAGTAAAATGCACTATTAAAGTTCTAGTGTAGGGCAAACAGAGACCCGACTAGATCATTTTATATTATGGTTAATTTAAGAATTCAGCGAAATACTATCACATTCGTTCAATTTACGTCGCTCCTATTTCAGATAGCGAATTGGGCAACGCGGCATCTCAAAGCGCATGAAATGACGAGTAAACTGCACTATTAAACTTCTAGGGTAGGGCAAACAGAGTCCCGATTAGATCATATTATATTATGGATAATTTAAGAATTCATCAAAATTCTATCACATTTGTTCAATTTACGTCGCTCCTATTTCTGATAGCGTACTGGGCTAGGCGGCATCTTAAAGCGCGTGGAATGGCGAGTAAAATGCACTATTAAACTTCTAGGGTAGGGCAAACAGAGACCCGACTAGATCATTTTATATTATGGTTAATTTAAGAATTCAGCGAAATACTATCACATTCGTTCAATTTACGTCGCTCCTATTTCAGATAGCGTATTGGGCTAAGCGGCATCTCAAAGCGCATGAAATGAGGAGTAAAATGCACTATTAAAGTTCTAGGGTAGGGCAAACTGAGACCCGACTAGATCATTTTATATTATGGTTAATTTAAGAATTCAGCGAAATACTATCACATTCGTTGAATTTACGTCGCTCCTATTTCAGATAGCGTATTGGGCAAAGCGGCATCTCAGAGCGCATGATGTGACGAGTAAAATGCACTATTAAACTTCTAGGGTAGGACAAGCAGTGACCCGATTAGATCATTTTATATTATGGTTAATTTAAGAATTCAGCAAAATTCTATCACATTTGTTCAATTTAGGTCGCTTCTATTTCAGATGGCGTACTGTGCTAGGCGGCATCTTAATGCGCGTGGAATGGCGAGTAACATCAACTATTAAACTTCTAGGCTAGGGCGAACAGAGACCCGATTAGATCATTTTACATTATGGTTAATAAAAGAATTCAGCGAAATTCTATCACATTTGTTCAATTTACGTCGCTCCTATTTCAGATAGCGTATTGGGCTAAGCGGCATCTCAAAGCGCATGAAATGGCGAGTAAAATGCACTATTAAACTTCTAGGGTGGGGCAAACAGAGACCCGATTAGATCATTTTATATTATGGTTAATTTAAGAATTCAGCAAAATTCTATCACATTTGTTCAATTTAGGTCGCTCCTATTTCAGATAGCGTACTGGGCTAGGCGGCATCTTAATGCGCGTGGAATGGCGAGTAACATCCACTATTAAACTTCTAGGCTAGGGCGAACAGAGACCCGATTAGATCATTTTACATTATGGTTAATAAAAGAATTCAGCGAAATTCTATCACATTTGTTCAATTTACGTCGCTCCTATTTCAGATAGCGTATTGGGCTAAGCGGCACCTCAAAGCGCATGAAATGTCGAGTAAAATGCACTATTAAAGTTCTAGGGTAGGGCAAACAGAGACCCGACTAGATCATTTTATATTATGGTTAATTTAAGAATTCAGCGAAATACTATCACATTCGTTCAATTTACGTCGCTCCTATTTCAGATAGCGTATTGGGCTAAGCGGCATCTCAAAGCGCACGAAAGGGCGAGTAAAATGCACTATTAAACTTCTAGGGTGGGGCAATCAGAGACCCGATAAGAACATTTTATATTACGGTTAATATAAGAATTCAGCGAAGTTCTATCACATTTGTTCAATTTACGTCGCTCCTATTTCAGATAGCTTATTGGGCTAAGCGGCAACTCAAAGCGCATGAAATGACGAGTGAAATGCACTATTAAACTTCTAGGATAGGGCGAACAAAGACCCGATTAGATCATTTTACATTAAGGTTAAAATAAGAATTCAGCGAAATTCTATCACATTTGTTCAATTTACGTCGCTCCTATTTCAGATAGCGTATTGGGCTAAGCTGCATCTCAAAGCGCAAGAAATGGCTCGTACAATGCACTATTCAACTTCTAGGGTAGGGCAAACAGAGACCGGATTAGATCATTTTATATTTTGGTTAATATAAGAATTCAGCGAAATTCTATCACATTTGTTCAATTTACGTCGCTCCTATTTCAGATAGCGTATTGGGCTAAGAGGCATCTCAAAGCGCATGAAATGGCGAGTAAAATGCACTATTAAACTTCTATGATAGGGCAATCAGAGACCCGATTAGATCATTTTATATTTTGGTTAATATAAGAATTCAGCGAAATTCTATCACATATGTTCAATTTACGTCGCTCCAATTTCAGATAGCTTATTGGGCTAAGCGGCATCGCAAAGCGCATGAATTGACAAGTGAAATGCACTATTAAACTTCTTGGGTAGGGCGAACAAAGACCCGATTAGATCATTTTACATTAAGGTTAATATAAGCATTCAGCGAAATTCTATCACATTTGTTCAATTTACATCGCTCCTATTTCAGATAGCGACTTGTGCTAAGCGGCACCCCAAAGCGCAAGAAATGGCGAGTAAAATGCACTATTAAACTTCTAGGGTAGGGCAAACAGAGACCCCATTAGATCATTTTATATTATGGTTAATTTAAGAATTCAGCGAAATTCTCTCACATTTGTTCAATTTACGTCGCTGATATTTCAGATAGCGTATTGGGCTAAGCGGCATCTCAAAGCGCAAGAAATGGCGAGTAAAATGCACTATTAAACTTCTAGGGTAGGCCAAACAGAGTCCCGATTAGGTCATTTCATATTATGGTTAATTTAAGAATTCAGAAAAATTCTATCACATTTGTTCAATTTACGTCGCTCCTATTCCAGATAGCGTACCCGGATAGACGGCATCTTAAAGCGCGAGGAATGGCGAGTAAAATGCACTATTAAACTTCTATGATAGGGCAATCAGAGACCCGATTAGATCATTTTATATTTTGGTTAATATAAGAATTCAGCGAAATTCTATCACATTTGTTTAATTTACGTCGCTCCTATTTCAGATAGCGTATTGGGATAAGCGGCATCTCAAAGCGCATGAAATGCTGAGTAAAATGCGCTATTAAACTTCTAGGGTAGGGCAATCAGAGACCCGATTAGATCATTTTATATTATGGTTAATTTAAGGATTCAGCGAAATTCTATCACATTTGTTCAATTTACGTCGCTCCTATTTCAGATAGCGTATTGGGCTAAGCGGCATCTCAAAGCGCAAGAAATGGCGAGTAAAATGCACTATTAAACTTCTAGGGTAGGGCGAACAGACACCCGATTAGATCATTTTATATTATGGTCAATTTAAGAATTCAGCAAAATTCTATCACATTTGTTCAATTTACATCGCTCCTATTTCAGATAGCGTATTGGGCAAAGCGGCATCTCAAAGCACATGGAATGACGAGTAAAATGCACTAATAAACTTCTAGGATAAGGCAAACGGAGATCCGATTAGACCATTTCATATTACGGTTAATATAAGAATTCAGCGTAATTCTATCACATTTGTTCAACTTACGTCGCTCCTATTTCAGATAGCGTATTGGGCTAAGCGGCATCTCAAAGCGTATGAACTGACGAGAGAAATGCACTATTAAACTTCTTGGGTAGGGCGAACAGAGACCCGATTAGGTCATTTCATATTATGGTTAATATAAGAATTCAGCGTTATTCTATCACATTTGTTCAACTTACGTCGCTCCTATTTCAGATAGCGTACTCGGATAGGCGGCATCTTAAAGCGCGTGGAAAGGCGAGTAAAATGCACTATTAAACTTCGAGGGTAATGCAAACAGAGACCAGATTAGATCATTTTATATTACGGTTAATATAAGATTTCAGGGAAATTCTATCACATTTGTTCAATTTACGTCGCTCCTATTTCAGATAGCTATTGGGCTAAGCGGCATCTCAAAGCGCATGAAATGACAAGAGAAATGCGCTATTAAACTTCGTGGGTAGGGCGAACTGAGACCCGATTACATCATTTTATATTATGGTTATACAAGAATTCAGCGATATTCTATCGCATTTGTTCAATTTGCGTCGCTCCTATTTCAGATAGCGTATTGGGCTAAGCGGCATCTCAAAGCGCTTGAAATGACGAATAAAATGCACTATTAAGCTTCTACGCTAGGGCGAACAGAGACCCGATTAGATCACTCAGCATTATGGTAAATAAAAGAATTCAGCGAAATTCTATCACATTTGTTCAATTTACGTCGCTCCTATTTCAGATAGCGTATCGGGATAAGCGGCATCTCAAAGCGCATGAAATGCTGAGTAAAATGCGCTATTAAACTTCTAGGGTAGGGCAATCAGAGACCCGATTAGATCATTTTATATTATGGTTAATTTAAGGATTCAGCAAAATTCTATCACATTTGTTCAATTTACGTCGTTCCTATTTCAGATAGCATACTGGGCTAGGCGGCAACTTAAAGCGCGCGGAATGGCGAGTAAAATGCACTATTAAACTTCTATGATAGGGCAATCAGAGACCCGATTAGATCATTTTATATTATGGTTAATTTAAGAATTCAGCGAAATTCTATCACATTTTTTCAATTTACGTCGCTCCTATTTCAGATAGTGTACTGGGCTAGGCGGCATCTTAAAGCGCGTGGAAGGACGAGTAAAATGCACTATTAAACTTCTAGGCTAGGGCGAACAGAGACCCGATTAGATCATTTTACATTATGGTTAATAAAAGAATTCAGCGAAATTCTATCACATTTGTTCAATTTACGTCGCTCCTATTTCAGATATCGTATTGGGCTAAGCGGTATCTCAAAGCGCATGAAATGAGGAGTAAAATGCACTATTAAAGTTCTAGTGTAGGGCAAACAGAGACCCGACTAGATCATTTTATATTATGGTTAATTTAAGAATTCAGCGAAATACTATCACATTCGTTCAATTTACGTCGCTCCTATTTCAGATAGCGAATTGGGCAACGCGGCATCTCAAAGCGCATGAAATGACGAGTAAACTGCACTATTAAACTTCTAGGGTAGGGCAAACAGAGTCCCGATTAGATCATATTATATTATGGATAATTTAAGAATTCAGCAAAATTCTATCACATTTGTTCAATTTACGTCGCTCCTATTTCTGATAGCGTACTGGGCTAGGCGGCATCTTAAAGCGCGTGGAATGGCGAGTAAAATGCACTATTAAACTTCTAGGGTAGGGCAAACAGAGACCCGACTAGATCATTTTATATTATGGTTAATTTAAGAATTCAGCGAAATACTATCACATTCGTTCAATTTACGTCGCTCCTATTTCAGATAGCGTATTGGGCTAAGCGGCATCTCAAAGCGCATGAAATGAGGAGTAAAATGCACTATTAAAGTTCTAGGGTAGGGCAAACTGAGACCCGACTAGATCATTTTATATTATGGTTAATTTAAGAATTCAGCGAAATACTATCACATTCGTTGAATTTACGTCGCTCCTATTTCAGATAGCGTATTGGGCAAAGCGGCATCTCAGAGCGCATGAAATGACGAGTAAAATGCACTATTAAACTTCTAGGGTAGGACAAGCAGTGACCCGATTAGATCATTTTATATTATGGTTAATATAAGAATTCAGCAAAATTCTATCACATTTGTTCAATTTAGGTCGCTTCTATTTCAGATGGCGTACTGTGCTAGGCGGCATCTTAATGCGCGTGGAATGGCGAGTAACATCAACTATTAAACTTCTAGGCTAGGGCGAACAGAGACCCGATTAGATCATTTTACATTATGGTTAATAAAAGAATTCAGCGAAATTCTATCACATTTGTTCAATTTACGTCGCTCCTATTTCAGATAGCGTATTGGGCTAAGCGGCATCTCAAAGCGCATGAAATGGCGAGTAAAATGCACTATTAAACTTCTAGGGTGGGGCAAACAGAGACCCGATTAGATCATTTTATATTATGGTTAATTTAAGAATTCAGCAAAATTCTATCACATTTGTTCAATTTAGGTCGCTCCTATTTCAGATAGCGTACTGGGCTAGGCGGCATCTTAATGCGCGTGGAATGGCGAGTAACATCCACTATTAAACTTCTAGGCTAGGGCGAACAGAGACCCGATTAGATCATTTTACATTATGGTTAATAAAAGAATTCAGCGAAATTCTATCACATTTGTTCAATTTACGTCGCTCCTATTTCAGATATCGTATTGGGCTAAGCGGTATCTCAAAGCGCATGAAATGAGGAGTAAAATGCACTATTAAAGTTCTAGTGTAGGGCAAACAGAGACCCGACTAGATCATTTTATATTATGGTTAATTTAAGAATTCAGCGAAATACTATCACATTCGTTCAATTTACGTCGCTCCTATTTCAGATAGCGTATTGGGCAACGCGGCATCTCAAAGCGCATGAAATGACGAGTAAAATGCACTATTAAACTTCTATGGTAGGGCAAACAGAGACCCGATTAGATCATTTTACATTATGGATAATTTAAGAATTCAGCAAAATTCTATCACATTTGTTCAATTTACGTCGCTCCTATTTCTGATAGCGTACTGGGCTAGGCGGCATCTTAAAGCGCGTGGAATGGCGAGTAAAATGCACTATTAAACTTCTAGGGTAGGGCAAACAGAGACCCGACTAGATCATTTTATATTATGGTTAATTTAAGAATTCAGCGAAATACTATCACATTCGTTCAATTTACGTCGCTCCTATTTCAGATAGCGTATTGGGCTAAGCGGCATCTCAAAGCGCATGAAATGAGGAGTAAAATGCACTATTAAAGTTCTAGGGTAGGGCAAACTGAGACCCGACTAGATCATTTTATATTATGGTTAATTTAAGAATTCAGCGAAATACTATCACATTCGTTGAATTTACGTCGCTCCTATTTCAGATAGCGTATTGGGCAAAGCGGCATCTCAGAGCGCATGAAATGACGAGTAAAATGCACTATTAAACTTCTAGGGTAGGACAAGCAGTGACCCGATTAGATCATTTTATATTATGGTTAATTTAAGAATTCAGCAAAATTCTATCACATTTGTTCAATTTACGTCGCTCCTATTTCAGATAGCGTACTGGGCTAGGCGGCATCTTATAGCGCGTGGAATGGCGAGTAAAATGCACTATTAAACTTCTAGGGTAGGGCAAACAGAGACCCGATTAGATCATTGTATATTATGGTTAATTTAAGAATTCAACGAAATTCTATCACATTTGTTCAATTTACGTCGCTCCTATTTCAGATAGCGTATTGGGCTAAGCGGCACCTCAAAGCGCATGAAATGTCGAGTAAAATGCACTATTAAAGTTCTAGGGTAGGGCAAACAGAGACCCGACTAGATCATTTTATATTATGGTTAATTTAAGAATTCAGCGAAATACTATCACATTCGTTCAATTTACGTCGCTCCTATTTCAGATAGCGTATTGGGCTAAGCGGCATCTCAAAGCGCACGAAAGGGCGAGTAAAATGCACTATTAAACTTCTAGGGTGGGGCAATCAGAGACCCGATAAGAACATTTTATATTACGGTTAATATAAGAATTCAGCGAAGTTCTATCACATTTGTTCAATTTACGTCGCTCCTATTTCAGATAGCTTATTGGGCTAAGCGGCAACTCAAAGCGCATGAAATGACGAGTGAAATGCACTATTAAACTTCTAGGGTAGGGCGAACAAAGACCCGATTAGATCATTTTACATTAAGGTTAAAATAAGAATTCAGCGAAATTCTATCACATTTGTTCAATTTACGTCGCTCCTATTTCAGATAGCGTATTGGGCTAAGCTGCATCTCAAAGCGCAAGAAATGGCTCGTACAATGCACTATTCAACTTCTAGGGTAGGGCAAACAGAGACCGGATTAGATCATTTTATATTTTGGTTAATATAAGAATTCAGCGAAATTCTATCACATTTGTTCAATTTACGTCGCTCCTATTTCAGATAGCGTATTGGGCTAAGAGGCATCTCAAAGCGCATGAAATGGCGAGTAAAATGCACTATTAAACTTCTATGATAGGGCAATCAGAGACCCGATTAGATCATTTTATATTTTGGTTAATATAAGAATTCAGCGAAATTCTATCACATATGTTCAATTTACGTCGCTCCAATTTCAGATAGCTTATTGGGCTAAGCGGCATCGCAAAGCGCATGAATTGACAAGTGAAATGCACTATTAAACTTCTTGGGTAGGGCGAACAAAGACCCGATTAGATCATTTTACATTAAGGTTAATATAAGCATTCAGCGAAATTCTATCACATTTGTTCAATTTACATCGCTCCTATTTCAGATAGCGACTTGTGCTAAGCGGCACCCCAAAGCGCAAGAAATGGCGAGTAAAATGCACTATTAAACTTCTAGGGTAGGGCAAACAGAGACCCCATTAGATCATTTTATATTATGGTTAATTTAAGAATTCAGCGAAATTCTCTCACATTTGTTCAATTTACGTCGCTGATATTTCAGATAGCGTATTGGGCTAAGCGGCATCTCAAAGCGCAAGAAATGGCGAGTAAAATGCACTATTAAACTTCTAGGGTAGGCCAAACAGAGACCCGATTAGGTCATTTCATATTATGGTTAATTTAAGAATTCAGAAAAATTCTATCACATTTGTTCAATTTACGTCGCTCCTATTCCAGATAGCGTACCCGGATAGACGGCATCTTAAAGCGCGAGGAATGGCGAGTAAAATGCACTATTAAACTTCTATGATAGGGCAATCAGAGACCCGATTAGATCATTTTATATTATGGTTAATTTAAGGATTCAGCGAAATTCTATCACATTTGTTCAATTTACGTCGCTCCTATTTCAGATAGCGTATTGGGCTAAGCGGCATCTCAAAGCGCAAGAAATGGCGAGTAAAATGCACTATTAAACTTCTAGGGTAGGGCGAACAGACACCCGATTAGATCATTTTATATTATGGTCAATTTAAGAATTCAGCAAAATTCTATCACATTTGTTCAATTTACATCGCTCCTATTTCAGATAGCGTATTGGGCAAAGCGGCATCTCAAAGCGCATGGAATGACGAGTAAAATGCACTAATAAACTTCTAGGATAAGGCAAACGGAGATCCGATTAGACCATTTTATATTACGGTTAATATAAGAATTCAGCGTAATTCTATCACATTTGTTCAACTTACGTCGCTCCTATTTCAGATAGCGTATTGGGCTAAGCGGCATCTCAAAGCGTATGAACTGACGAGAGAAATGCACTATTAAACTTCTTGGGTAGGGCGAACAGAGACCCGATTAGGTCATTTCATATTATGGTTAATATAAGAATTCAGCGTTATTCTATCACATTTGTTCAACTTACGTCGCTCCTATTTCAGATAGCGTACTCGGATAGGCGGCATCTTAAAGCGCGTGGAAAGGCGAGTAAAATGCACTATTAAACTTCGAGGGTAATGCAAACAGAGACCAGATTAGATCATTTTATATTACGGTTAATATAAGATTTCAGGGAAATTCTATCACATTTGTTCAATTTACGTCGCTCCTATTTCAGATAGCTATTGGGCTAAGCGGCATCTCAAAGCGCATGAAATGACAAGAGAAATGCGCTATTAAACTTCGTGGGTAGGGCGAACTGAGACCCGATTACATCATTTTATATTATGGTTATACAAGAATTCAGCGATATTCTATCGCATTTGTTCAATTTGCGTCGCTCCTATTTCAGATAGCGTATTGGGCTAAGCGGCATCTCAAAGCGCTTGAAATGACGAATAAAATGCACTATTAAGCTTCTACGCTAGGGCGAACAGAGACCCGATTAGATCACTCAGCATTATGGTAAATAAAAGAATTCAGCGAAATTCTATCACATTTGTTCAATTTACGTCGCTCCTATTTCAGATAGCGTATCGGGATAAGCGGCATCTCAAAGCGCATGAAATGCTGAGTAAAATGCGCTATTAAACTTCTAGGGTAGGGCAATCAGAGACCCGATTAGATCATTTTATATTATGGTTAATTTAAGGATACAGCAAAATTCTATCACATTTGTTCAATTTACGTCGTTCCTATTTCAGATAGCATACTGGGCTAGGCGGCAACTTAAAGCGCGCGGAATGGCGAGTAAAATGCACTATTAAACTTCTATGATAGGGCAATCAGAGACCCGATTAGATCATTTTATATTATGGTTAATTTAAGAATTCAGCGAAATTCTATCACATTTTTTCAATTTACGTCGCTCCTATTTCAGATAGCGTACTGGGCTAGGCGGCATCTTAAAGCGCGTGGAAGGACGAGTAAAATGCACTATTAAACTTCTAGGCTAGGGCGAACAGAGACCCGATTAGATCATTTTACATTATGGTTAATATAAGAATTCAGCGAAATTCTATCACATTTGTTCAATTTACGTCGCTCCTATTTCAGATATCGTATTGGGCTAAGCGGTATCTCAAAGCGCATGAAATGAGGAGTAAAATGCACTATTAAAGTTCTAGTGTAGGGCAAACAGAGACCCGACTAGATCATTTTATATTATGGTTAATTTAAGAATTCAGCGAAATACTATCACATTCGTTCAATTTACGTCGCTCCTATTTCAGATAGCGAATTGGGCAACGCGGCATCTCAAAGCGCATGAAATGACGAGTAAACTGCACTATTAAACTTCTAGGGTAGGGCAAACAGAGTCCCGATTAGATCATATTATATTATGGATAATTTAAGAATTCAGCAAAATTCTATCACATTTGTTCAATTTACGTCGCTCCTATTTCTGATAGCGTACTGGGCTAGGCGGCATCTTAAAGCGCGTGGAATGGCGAGTAAAATGCACTATTAAACTTCTAGGGTAGGGCAAACAGAGACCCGACTAGATCATTTTATATTATGGTTAATTTAAGAATTCAGCGAAATACTATCACATTCGTTCAATTTACGTCGCTCCTATTTCAGATAGCGTATTGGGCTAAGCGGCATCTCAAAGCGCATGAAATGAGGAGTAAAATGCACTATTAAAGTTCTAGGGTAGGGCAAACTGAGACCCGACTAGATCATTTTATATTATGGTTAATTTAAGAATTCAGCGAAATACTATCACATTCGTTGAATTTACGTCGCTCCTATTTCAGATAGCGTATTGGGCAAAGCGGCATCTCAGAGCGCATGAAATGACGAGTAAAATGCACTATTAATCTTCTAGGGTAGGACAAGCAGTGACCCGATTAGATCATTTTATATTATGGTTAATTTAAGAATTCAGCAAAATTCTATCACATTTGTTCAATTTAGGTCGCTTCTATTTCAGATGGCGTACTGTGCTAGGCGGCATCTTAATGCGCGTGGAATGGCGAGTAACATCAACTATTAAACTTCTAGGCTAGGGCGAACAGAGACCCGATTAGATCATTTTACATTATGGTTAATAAAAGAATTCAGCGAAATTCTATCACATTTGTTCAATTTACGTCGCTCCTATTTCAGATAGCGTATTGGGCTAAGCGGCATCTCAAAGCGCATGAAATGGCGAGTAAAATGCACTATTAAACTTCTAGGGTGGGGCAAACAGAGACCCGATTAGATCATTTTATATTATGGTTAATTTAAGAATTCAGCAAAATTCTATCACATTTGTTCAATTTAGGTCGCTCCTATTTCAGATAGCGTCCTGGGCTAGGCGGCATCTTAATGCGCGTGGAATGGCGAGTAACATCCACTATTAAACTTCTAGGCTAGGGCGAACAGAGACCCGATTAGATCATTTTACATTATGGTTAATAAAAGAATTCAGCGAAATTCTATCACATTTGTTCAATTTACGTCGCTCCTATTTCAGATATCGTATTGGGCTAAGCGGTATCTCAAAGCGCATGAAATGAGGAGTAAAATGCACTATTAAAGTTCTAGTGTAGGGCAAACAGAGACCCGACTAGATCATTTTATATTATGGTTAATTTAAGAATTCAGCGAAATACTATCACATTCGTTCAATTTACGTCGCTCCTATTTCAGATAGCGTATTGGGCAACGCGGCATCTCAAAGCGCATGAAATGACGAGTAAAATGCACTATTAAACTTCTATGGTAGGGCAAACAGAGACCCGATTAGATCATTTTACATTATGGATAATTTAAGAATTCAGCAAAATTCTATCACATTTGTTCAATTTACGTCGCTCCTATTTCTGATAGCGTACTGGGCTAGGCGGCATCTTAAAGCGCGTGGAATGGCGAGTAAAATGCACTATTAAACTTCTAGGGTAGGGCAAACAGAGACCCGACTAGATCATTTTATATTATGGTTAATTTAAGAATTCAGCGAAATACTATCACATTCGTTCAATTTACGTCGCTCCTATTTCAGATAGCGTATTGGGCTAAGCGGCATCTCAAAGCGCATGAAATGAGGAGTAAAATGCACTATTAAAGTTCTAGGGTAGGGCAAACTGAGACCCGACTAGATCATTTTATATTATGGTTAATTTAAGAATTCAGCGAAATACTATCACATTCGTTGAATTTACGTCGCTCCTATTTCAGATAGCGTATTGGGCATAGCGGCATCTCAGAGCGCATGAAATGACGAGTAAAATGCACTATTAAACTTCTAGGGTAGGACAAGCAGTGACCCGATTAGATCATTTTATATTATGGTTAATTTAAGAATTCAGCAAAATTCTATCACATTTGTTCAATTTACGTCGCTCCTATTTCTGATAGCGTACTGGGCTAGGCGGCATCTTATAGCGCGTGGAATGGCGAGTAAAATGCACTATTAAACTTCTAGGGTAGGGCAAACAGAGACCCGATTAGATCATTGTATATTATGGTTAATTTAAGAATTCAACGAAATTCTATCACATTTGTTCAATTTACGTCGCTCCTATTTCAGATAGCGTATTGGGCTAAGCGGCACCTCAAAGCGCATGAAATGTCGAGTAAAATGCACTATTAAAGTTCTAGGGTAGGGCAAACAGAGACCCGACTAGATCATTTTATATTATGGTTAATTTAAGAATTCAGCGAAATACTATCACATTCGTTCAATTTACGTCGCTCCTATTTCAGATAGCGTATTGGGCTAAGCGGCATCTCAAAGCGCACGAAAGGGCGAGTAAAATGCACTATTAAACTTCTAGGGTGGGGCAATCAGAGACCCGATAAGAACATTTTATATTACGGTTAATATAAGAATTCAGCGAAGTTCTATCACATTTGTTCAATTTACGTCGCTCCTATTTCAGATAGCTTATTGGGCTAAGCGGCAACTCAAAGCGCATGAAATGACGAGTGAAATGCACTATTAAACTTCTAGGGTAGGGCGAACAAAGACCCGATTAGATCATTTTACATTAAGGTTAAAATAAGAATTCAGCGAAATTCTATCACATTTGTTCAATTTACGTCGCTCCTATTTCAGATAGCGTATTGGGCTAAGCTGCATCTCAAAGCGCAAGAAATGGCTCGTACAATGCACTATTCAACTTCTAGGGTAGGGCAAACAGAGACCGGATTAGATCATTTTATATTTTGGTTAATATAAGAATTCAGCGAAATTCTATCACATTTGTTCAATTTACGTCGCTCCTATTTCAGATAGCGTATTGGGCTAAGAGGCATCTCAAAGCGCATGAAATGGCGAGTAAAATGCACTATTAAACTTCTATGATAGGGCAATCAGAGACCCGATTAGATCATTTTATATTTTGGTTAATATAAGAATTCAGCGAAATTCTATCACATATGTTCAATTTACGTCGCTCCAATTTCAGATAGCTTATTGGGCTAAGCGGCATCGCAAAGCGCATGAATTGACAAGTGAAATGCACTATTAAACTTCTTGGGTAGGGCGAACAAAGACCCGATTAGATCATTTTACATTAAGGTTAATATAAGCATTCAGCGAAATTCTATCACATTTGTTCAATTTACATCGCTCCTATTTCTGATAGCGACTTGTGCTAAGCGGCACCCCAAAGCGCAAGAAATGGCGAGTAAAATGCACTATTAAACTTCTAGGGTAGGGCAAACAGAGACCCCATTAGATCATTTTATATTATGGTTAATTTAAGAATTCAGCGAAATTCTCTCACATTTGTTCAATTTACGTCGCTGATATTTCAGATAGCGTATTGGGCTAAGCGGCATCTCAAAGCGCAAGAAATGGCGAGTAAAATGCACTATTAAACTTCTAGGGTAGGCCAAACAGAGACCCGATTAGGTCATTTCATATTATGGTTAATTTAAGAATTCAGAAAAATTCTATCACATTTGTTCAATTTACGTCGCTCCTATTCCAGATAGCGTACCCGGATAGACGGCATCTTAAAGCGCGAGGAATGGCGAGTAAAATGCACTATTAAACTTCTATGATAGGGCAATCAGAGACCCGATTAGATCATTTTATATTTTGGTTAATATAAGAATTCAGCGAAATTCTATCACATTTGTTTAATTTACGTCGCTCCTATTTCAGATAGCGTATTGGGATAAGCGGCATCTCAAAGCGCATGAAATGCTGAGTAAAATGCGCTATTAAACTTCTAGGGTAGGGCAATCAGAGACCCGATTAGATCATTTTATATTATGGTTAATTTAAGGATTCAGCGAAATTCTATCACATTTGTTCAATTTACGTCGCTCCTATTTCAGATAGCGTATTGGGCTAAGCGGCATCTCAAAGCGCAAGAAATGGCGAGTAAAATGCACTATTAAACTTCTAGGGTAGGGCGAACAGACACCCGATTAGATCATTTTATATTATGGTCAATTTAAGAATTCAGCAAAATTCTATCACATTTGTTCAATTTACATCGCTCCTATTTCAGATAGCGTATTGGGCAAAGCGGCATCTCAAAGCGCATGGAATGACGAGTAAAATGCACTAATAAACTTCTAGGATAAGGCAAACGGAGATCCGATTAGACCATTTTATATTACGGTTAATATAAGAATTCAGCGTAATTCTATCACATTTGTTCAACTTACGTCGCTCCTATTTCAGATAGCGTACTCGGATAGGCGGCATCTTAAAGCGCGTGGAAAGGCGAGTAAAATGCACTATTAAACTTCGAGGGTAATGCAAACAGAGACCAGATTAGATCATTTTATATTACGGTTAATATAAGATTTCAGGGAAATTCTATCACATTTGTTCAATTTACGTCGCTCCTATTTCAGATAGCTATTGGGCTAAGCGGCATCTCAAAGCGCATGAAATGACAAGAGAAATGCGCTATTAAACTTCGTGGGTAGGGCGAACTGAGACCCGATTACATCATTTTATATTATGGTTATACAAGAATTCAGCGATATTCTATCGCATTTGTTCAATTTGCGTCGCTCCTATTTCAGATAGCGTATTGGGCTAAGCGGCATCTCAAAGCGCTTGAAATGACGAATAAAATGCACTATTAAGCTTCTACGCTAGGGCGAACAGAGACCCGATTAGATCACTCAGCATTATGGTAAATAAAAGAATTCAGCGAAATTCTATCACATTTGTTCAACTTACGTCGCTCCTATTTCAGATAGCGTATCGGGATAAGCGGCATCTCAAAGCGCATGAAATGCTGAGTAAAATGCGCTATTAAACTTCTAGGGTAGGGCAATCAGAGACCCGATTAGATCATTTTATATTATGGTTAATTTAAGGATTCAGCAAAATTCTATCACATTTGTTCAATTTACGTCGTTCCTATTTCAGATAGCATACTGGGCTAGGCGGCAACTTAAAGCGCGCGGAATGGCGAGTAAAATGCACTATTAAACTTCTATGATAGGGCAATCAGAGACCCGATTAGATCATTTTATATTATGGTTAATTTAAGAATTCAGCGAAATTCTATCACATTTTTTCAATTTACGTCGCTCCTATTTCAGATAGTGTACTGGGCTAGGCGGCATCTTAAAGCGCGTGGAAGGACGAGTAAAATGCACTATTAAACTTCTAGGCTAGGGCGAACAGGGACCCGATTAGATCATTTTACATTATGGTTAATAAAAGAATTCAGCGAAATTCTATCACATTTGTTCAATTTACGTCGCTCCTATTTCAGATATCGTATTGGGCTAAGCGGTATCTCAAAGCGCATGAAATGAGGAGTAAAATGCACTATTAAAGTTCTAGTGTAGGGCAAACAGAGACCCGACTAGATCATTTTATATTATGGTTAATTTAAGAATTCAGCGAAATACTATCACATTCGTTCAATTTACGTCGCTCCTATTTCAGATAGCGAATTGGGCAACGCGGCATCTCAAAGCGCATGAAATGACGAGTAAACTGCACTATTAAACTTCTAGGGTAGGGCAAACAGAGTCCCGATTAGATCATATTATATTATGGATAATTTAAGAATTCAGCAAAATTCTATCACATTTGTTCAATTTACGTCGCTCCTATTTCTGATAGCGTACTGTGCTAGGCGGCATCTTAAAGCGCGTGGAATGGCGAGTAAAATGCACTATTAAACTTCTAGGGTAGGGCAAACAGAGACCCGACTAGATCATTTTATATTATGGTTAATTTAAGAATTCAGCGAAATACTATCACATTCGTTCAATTTACGTCGCTCCTATTTCAGATAGCGTATTGGGCTAAGCGGCATCTCAAAGCGCATGAAATGAGGAGTAAAATGCACTATTAAAGTTCTAGGGTAGGGCAAACTGAGACCCGACTAGATCATTTTATATTATGGTTAATTTAAGAATTCAGCGAAATACTATCACATTCGTTGAATTTACGTCGCTCCTATTTCAGATAGCGTATTGGGCAAAGCGGCATCTCAGAGCGCATGAAATGACGAGTAAAATGCACTATTAAACTTCTAGGGTAGGACAAGCAGTGACCCGATTAGATCATTTTATATTATGGTTAATTTAAGAATTCAGCAAAATTCTATCACATTTGTTCAATTTAGGTCGCTTCTATTTCAGATGGCGTACTGTGCTAGGCGGCATCTTAATGCGCGTGGAATGGCGAGTAACATCAACTATTAAACTTCTAGGCTAGGGCGAACAGAGACCCGATTAGATCATTTTACATTATGGTTAATAAAAGAATTCAGCGAAATTCTATCACATTTGTTCAATTTACGTCGCTCCTATTTCAGATAGCGTATTGGGCTAAGCGGCATCTCAAAGCGCATGAAATGGCGAGTAAAATGCACTATTAAACTTCTAGGGTGGGGCAAACAGAGACCCGATTAAATCATTTTATATTATGGTTAATTTAAGAATTCAGCAAAATTCTATCACATTTGTTCAATTTAGGTCGCTCCTATTTCAGATAGCGTACTGGGCTAGGCGGCATCTTAATGCGCGTGGAATGGCGAGTAACATCCACTATTAAACTTCTAGGCTAGGGCGAACAGAGACCCGATTAGATCATTTTACATTATGGTTAATAAAAGAATTCAGCGAAATTCTATCACATTTGTTCAATTTACGTCGCTCCTATTTCAGATAGCGTATTGGGCTAAGCGGCATCTCAAAGCGCATGAAATGGCGAGTAGAATGCACTATTAAACTTCTAGGCTAGGGCGAACAGAGACCCGATTAGATCATTTTACATTATGGTTAATAAAAGAATTCAGCGAAATTCTATCACATTTGTTCAATTTACGTCGCTCCTATTTCAGATATCGTATTGGGCTAAGCGGTATCTCAAAGCGCATGAAATGAGGAGTAAAATGCACTATTAAAGTTCTAGTGTAGGGCAAACAGAGACCCGACTAGATCATTTTATATTATGGTTAATTTAAGAATTCAGCGAAATACTATCACATTCGTTCAATTTACGTCGCTCCTATTTCAGATAGCGTATTGGGCAACGCGGCATCTCAAAGCGCATGAAATGACGAGTAAAATGCACTATTAAACTTCTATGGTAGGGCAAACAGAGACCCGATTAGATCATTTTACATTATGGATAATTTAAGAATTCAGCAAAATTCTATCACATTTGTTCAATTTACGTCGCTCCTATTTCTGATAGCGTACTGGGCTAGGCGGCATCTTAAAGCGCGTGGAATGGCGAGTAAAATGCACTATTAAACTTCTAGGGTAGGGCAAACAGAGACCCGACTAGATCATTTTATATTATGGTTAATTTAAGAATTCAGCGAAATACTATCACATTCGTTCAATTTACGTCGCTCCTATTTCAGATAGCGTATTGGGCTAAGCGGCATCTCAAAGCGCATGAAATGAGGAGTAAAATGCACTATTAAAGTTCTAGGGTAGGGCAAACTGAGACCCGACTAGATCATTTTATATTATGGTTACTTTAAGAATTCAGCGAAATACTATCACATTCGTTGAATTTACGTCGCTCCTATTTCAGATAGCGTATTGGGCAAAGCGGCATCTCAGAGCGCATGAAATGACGAGTAAAATGCACTATTAAACTTCTAGGGTAGGACAAGCAGTGACCCGATTAGATCATTTTATATTATGGTTAATTTAAGAATTCAGCAAAATTCTATCACATTTGTTCAATTTACGTCGCTCCTATTTCTGATAGCGTACTGGGCTAGGCGGCATCTTATAGCGCGTGGAATGGCGAGTAAAATGCACTATTAAACTTCTAGGGTAGGGCAAACAGAGACCCGATTAGATCATTGTATATTATGGTTAATTTAAGAATTCAACGAAATTCTATCACATTTGTTCAATTTACGTCGCTCCTATTTCAGATAGCGTATTGGGCTAAGCGGCACCTCAAAGCGCATGAAATGTCGAGTAAAATGCACTATTAAAGTTCTAGGGTAGGGCAAACAGAGACCCGACTAGATCATTTTATATTATGGTTAATTTAAGAATTCAGCGAAATACTATCACATTCGTTCAATTTACGTCGCTCCTATTTCAGATAGCGTATTGGGCTAAGCGGCATCTCAAAGCGCACGAAAGGGCGAGTAAAATGCACTATTAAACTTCTAGGGTGGGGCAATCAGAGACCCGATAAGAACATTTTATATTACGGTTAATATAAGAATTCAGCGAAGTTCTATCACATTTGTTCAATTTACGTCGCTCCTATTTCAGATAGCTTATTGGGCTAAGCGGCAACTCAAAGCGCATGAAATGACGAGTGAAATGCACTATTAAACTTCTAGGGTAGGGCGAACAAAGACCCGATTAGATCATTTTACATTAAGGTTAAAATAAGAATTCAGCGAAATTCTATCACATTTGTTCAATTTACGTCGCTCCTATTTCAGATAGCGTATTGGGCTAAGCTGCATCTCAAAGCGCAAGAAATGGCTCGTACAATGCACTATTCAACTTCTAGGGTAGGGCAAACAGAGACCGGATTAGATCATTTTATATTTTGGTTAATATAAGAATTCAGCGAAATTCTATCACATTTGTTCAATTTACGTCGCTCCTATTTCAGATAGCGTATTGGGCTAAGAGGCATCTCAAAGCGCATGAAATGGCGAGTAAAATGCACTATTAAACTTCTATGATAGGGCAATCAGAGACCCGATTAGATCATTTTATATTTTGGTTAATATAAGAATTCAGCGAAATTCTATCACATATGTTCAATTTACGTCGCTCCAATTTCAGATAGCTTATTGGGCTAAGCGGCATCGCAAAGCGCATGAATTGACAAGTGAAATGCACTATTAAACTTCTTGGGTAGGGCGAACAAAGACCCGATTAGATCATTTTACATTAAGGTTAATATAAGCATTCAGCGAAATTCTATCACATTTGTTCAATTTACATCGCTCCTATTTCAGATAGCGACTTGTGCTAAGCGGCACCCCAAAGCGCAAGAAATGGCGAGTAAAATGCACTATTAAACTTCTAGGGTAGGGCAAACAGAGACCCCATTAGATCATTTTATATTATGGTTAATTTAAGAATTCAGCGAAATTCTCTCACATTTGTTCAATTTACGTCGCTGATATTTCAGATAGCGTATTGGGCTAAGCGGCATCTCAAAGCGCAAGAAATGGCGAGTAAAATGCACTATTAAACTTCTAGGGTAGGCCAAACAGAGACCCGATTAGGTCATTTCATATTATGGTTAATTTAAGAATTCAGAAAAATTCTATCACATTTGTTCAATTTACGTCGCTCCTATTCCAGATAGCGTACCCGGATAGACGGCATCTTAAAGCGCGAGGAATGGCGAGTAAAATGCACTATTAAACTTCTATGATAGGGCAATCAGAGACCCGATTAGATCATTTTATATTTTGGTTAATATAAGAATTCAGCGAAATTCTATCACATTTGTTTAATTTACGTCGCTCCTATTTCAGATAGCGTATTGGGATAAGCGGCATCTCAAAGCGCATGAAATGCTGAGTAAAAT
Source organism: Macropis europaea (assembly GCA_916610135.2). Taxonomy (NCBI): domain Eukaryota; kingdom Metazoa; phylum Arthropoda; class Insecta; order Hymenoptera; family Melittidae; genus Macropis; species Macropis europaea. The sequence continues at coordinate 28,011 of CAKAJE020000626.1, read as the reverse complement.
GCGCTATTAAACTTCTAGGGTAGGGCAATCAGAGACCCGATTAGATCATTTTATATTATGGTTAATTTAAGGATTCAGCGAAATTCTATCACATTTGTTCAATTTACGTCGCTCCTATTTCAGATAGCGTATTGGGCAAAGCCGCATCTCAAAGCGCATGGAATGACGAGTAAAATGCACTAATAACCTTCTAGGATAAGGCAAACGGAGATCCGATTAGACCATTTTATATTACGGTTAATATAAGAATTCAGCGTAATTCTATCACATTTGTTCAACTTACGTCGCTCCTATTTCAGATAGCGTATTGGGCTAAGCGGCATCTCAAAGCGTATGAACTGACGAGAGAAATGCACTATTAAACTTCTTGGGTAGGGCGAACAGAGACCCGATTAGGTCATTTCATATTATGGTTAATATAAGAATTCAGCGTTATTCTATCACATTTGTTCAACTTACGTCGCTCCTATTTCAGATAGCGTACTCGGATAGGCGGCATCTTAAAGCGCGTGGAAAGGCGAGTAAAATGCACTATTAAACTTCGAGGGTAATGCAAACAGAGACCAGATTAGATCATTTTATATTACGGTTAATATAAGATTTCAGGGAAATTCTATCACATTTGTTCAATTTACGTCGCTCCTATTTCAGATAGCTATTGGGCTAAGCGGCATCTCAAAGCGCATGAAATGACAAGAGAAATGCGCTATTAAACTTCGTGGGTAGGGCGAACTGAGACCCGATTACATCATTTTATATTATGGTTATACAAGAATTCAGCGATATTCTATCGCATTTGTTCAATTTGCGTCGCTCCTATTTCAGATAGCGTATTGGGCTAAGCGGCATCTCAAAGCGCTTGAAATGACGAATAAAATGCACTATTAAGCTTCTACGCTAGGGCGAACAGAGACCCGATTAGATCACTCAGCATTATGGTAAATAAAAGAATTCAGCGAAATTCTATCACATTTGTTCAATTTACGTCGCTCCTATTTCAGATAGCGTATCGGGATAAGCGGCATCTCAAAGCGCATGAAATGCTGAGTAAAATGCGCTATTAAACTTCTAGGGTAGGGCAATCAGAGACCCGATTAGATCATTTTATATTATGGTTAATTTAAGGATTCAGCAAAATTCTATCACATTTGTTCAATTTACGTCGTTCCTATTTCAGATAGCATACTGGGCTAGGCGGCAACTTAAAGCGCGCGGAATGGCGAGTAAAATGCACTATTAAACTTCTATGATAGGGCAATCAGAGACCCGATTAGATCATTTTATATTATGGTTAATTTAAGAATTCAGCGAAATTCTATCACATTTTTTCAATTTACGTCGCTCCTATTTCAGATAGTGTACTGGGCTAGGCGGCATCTTAAAGCGCATGAAATGACGAGAGAATTGCACTATTAAACTTCTTGGGTAGGGCGAACAGAGACCCGATTACATCATTTTATATTATGGTCAATTTAAGAATTCAGCAAAATTCTATCACATTTGTTCAATTTACATCGCTCCTACTTCAGATAGCGTATTGGGCTAAGCGGCATCTCAAAGCGTATGAACTGACGAGAGAAATGCACTATTAAACTTCTTGGGTAGGGCGAACAGAGACCCGATTAGGTCATTTCATATTATGGTTAATTTAAGAATTCAGCGAAATTCTATCACATTTGTTCAATTTACATCGCTCCTATTTCAGATAGCGTATTGGGCTAAGCGGCATCTCAATGCGCATGAAATGGCCAGTAAAATGCACTCTTAATCTTCTATGATAGGGCAATCAGAGACCCGATTAGATCATTTTATATTTTGGTTAATATAAGAATTCAGCGAAATTCTATCACATTTGTTCAATTTACGTCGCTCCTATTTCAGATAGCGTATTGGGCTAAGCGGCATCTCAAAGCGCAAGAAATGGCGAGTAAAATGCACTATTAAACTTCTAGGGTAGGGCGAACAGACACCCGATTAGATCATTTTATATTATGGTCAATTTAAGAATTCAGCAAAATTCTATCACATTTGTTCAATTTACATCGCTCCTATTTCAGATAGCGTATTGGGCAAAGCGGCAGCTCAAAGCGCATGGAATGACGAGTAAAATGCACTAATAAACTTCTAGGATAAGGCAAACGGAGATCGGATTAGACCATTTTATATTACGGTTAATATAAGAATGCAGCGTAATTCTATCACATTTGTTCAACTTACGTCGCTCCTATTTCAGATAGCGTATTGGGCTAAGCGGCATCTCAAAGCGTATGAACTGACGAGAGAAATGCACTATTAAACTTCTTGGGTAGGGCGAACAGAGACCCGATTAGGTCATTTCATATTATGGTTAATATAAGAATTCAGCGTTATTCTATCACATTTGTTCAACTTACGTCGCTCCTATTTCAGATAGCGTACTCGGATAGGCGGCATCTTAAAGCGCGTGGAAAGGCGAGTAAAATGCACTATTAAACTTCGAGGGTAATGCAAACAGAGACCAGATTAGATCATTTTATATTACGGTTAATATAAGATTTCAGGGAAATTCTATCACATTTGTTCAATTTACGTCGCTCCTATTTCAGATAGCTATTGGGCTAAGCGGCATCTCAAAGCGCATGAAATGACAAGAGAAATGCACTATTAAACTTCTTGGGTAGGGCGAACTGAGACCCGATTACATCATTTTATATTATGGTTAATACAAGAATTCAGCGATATTCTATCGCATTTGTTCAATTTGCGTCGCTCCTATTTCAGATAGCGTATTGGGCTAAGCGGCATCTCAAAGCGCTTGCAATGACGAATAAAATGCACTATTAAGCTTCTACGCTAGGGCGAACAGAGACCCGATTAGATCATTCAGCATTATGGTAAATAAAAGAATTCAGCGAAATTCTATCACATTTGTTCAATTTACGTCGCTCCTATTTCAGATAGCGTACTGGGCTAGGCGGCATCTCAAAGCGCATGAAATGACGAGTAAAATGCTCTATTAAACTTCTAGGGTAGGGCAAACAGAGACCCGATTAGGTCATTTCATATTATGGTTAATTTAAGAATTCAGCGAAATTCTATCACATTTGTTCAAGTTACATCGCTCCTATTTCAGATAGCTTATTGGGCTAAGCGGCATCTCAAAGTGCATGAAATGGCGAGTAAAATGCACTATTAAACTTATAGGATAAGGCAAACTGAGACCCGATTAGATCATTTTATATTACGGTTAATATAAGAATTCAGCGTAATTCTGTCACATTTGTTCAAGTTACGTAGCTCCTATGTCAGATAGCGTACTGGGCTAGGCGGCATCTTAAACCGCGTGGAATGGCGAGTAAAATGCACTATTAAACTTCTATGATAGGGCAATCAGAGACCCGATTAGTTCATTTTATATTTTGGTTAATATAAGAATTCAGCGAAATTCTATCACATTTGTTTAATTTACGTCGCTCCTATTTCAGATAGCGTATTGGGATAAGCGGCATCTCAAAGCGCATGAAATGCTGAGTAAAATGCGCTATTAAACTTCTAGGGTAGGGCAATCAGAGACCCGATTAGATCATTTTATATTATGGTTAATTTAAGGATTCAGCAAAATTCTATCACATTTGTTCAATTTACATCGTTCCTATTTCAGATAGCATACTGGGCTAGGCGGCAACTTAAAGCGCGCGGAATGGCGAGTAAAATGCACTATTAAACTTCTATGATAGGGCAATCAGAGACCCGATTAGATCATTTTACATTATGGTTAATTTAAGAATTCAGCGAAATTCTATCACATTTTTTCAATTTACGTCGCTCCTATTTCAGATAGTGTACTGGGCTAGGCGGCATCTTAAATCGCGTGGAATGGCGAGTAAAATGCACTATTAAACTTCTATGATAGGGCAATCAGAGACCCGATTAGATCATTTTATATTTTGGTTAATATAAGAATTCAGCGAAATTCTATCACATATGGTCAATTTACGTCGCTCCAATTTCAGATAGCTTATTGGGCTAAGCGGCATCGCAAAGCGCATGAATTGACAAGTGAAATGCACTATTAAACTTCTTGGGTAGGGCGAACAAAGACCCGATTAGATCATTTTACATTAATGTTAATATAAGCATTCAGCGAAATTCTATCACATTTGTTCAATTTACATCGCTCCTATTTCAGATAGCGACTTGTGCTAAGCGGCATCCCAAAGCGCAAGAAATGGCGAGTAAAATGCACTATTAAACTTCTAGGGTAGGGCAAACAGAGACCCCATTAGATCATTTTATATTATGGTTAATTTAAGAATTCAGCGAAATTCTCTCACATTTGTTCAATTTACGTCGCTGATATTTCAGATAGCGTATTGGGCTAAGCGGCATCTCAAAGCGCAAGAAATGGCGAGTAAAATGCACTATTAAACTTCTATGATAGGGCAATCAGAGACCCGATTAGATCATTTTATATTATGGTTAATTTAAGAATTCAGCGAAATTCTATCACATTTTTTCAATTTACGTTGCTCCTATTTCAGATAGTGTACTGGGCTAGGCGGCATCTTAAAGCGCGTGGAAGGGCGAGTAAAATGCACTACTAAACGACTATGATAGGGCAATCAGAGTCCCGTTTAGATCATTTTATATTTTCTTTAATATAAGATTTCAGGGAAATTCTATCACATTTGTTCAATTTACGTCGCTCCTAATTCAGATAGCTATTGGGCTAAGCGGCATCTCAAAGCGCATGAAATGACGAGAGAATTGCACTATTAAACTTCTTGGGTAGGGCGAACAGAGACCCGATTACATCATTTTATATTATGGTCAATTTAAGAATTCAGCAAAATTCTATCACATTTGTTCAATTTACATCGCTCCTATTTCAGATAGCGTATTGGGCTAAGCGGCATCTCAAAGCGTATGAACTGACGAGAGAAATGCACTATTAAACTTCTTGGGTAGGGCGAACAGAGACCCGATTAGGTCATTTCATATTATGGTTAATTTAAGAATTCAGCGAAATTCTATCACATTTGTTCAATTTACATCGCTCCTATTTCAGATAGCGTATTGGGCTAAGCGGCATCTCAATGCGCATGAAATGGCCAGTAAAATGCACTATTAAACTTCTATGATAGGGCAATCAGAGACCCGATTAGTTCATTTTATATTTTGGTTAATATAAGAATCCAGCGAAATTCTATCACATTTGTTCAATTTACGTCGCTCCTATTTCAGATAGCGTATTGGGCTAAGCGGCATCTCAAAGCGCACGAAAGGGCGAGTAAAATGCACTATTAAACTTCTAGGGTGGTGCAATCAGAGACCCGATAAGAACATTTTATATTACGGTTAATATAAGAATTCAGCGAAGTTCTATCACATTTGTTCAATTTACGTCGCTCCTATTTCAGAAAGCGTATTGGGCTAAGCTGCATCTCAAAGCGCAAGAAATGGCTCGTACAATGCACTATTCAACTTCTAGGGTAGGGCAAACAGAGACCGGATTAGATCATTTTATATTTTGGTTAATATAAGAATTCAGCGAAATTCTATCACATTTGTACAATTTACGTCGCTCCTATTTCAGATAGCGTACTGGGCTAGGCGGCATCTTAAAGCGCGTGGAATGACGAGTAAAATGCACTATTAAACTTCTATGATAGGGCAATCAGAGACCCGATTAGATCATTTTATATTTTGGTTAATATAAGAATTCAGCGAAATTCTATCACATTTGTTCAATTTACATCGCTCCTATTTCAGATAGCGACTTGTGCTAAGCGGCATCTCAAAGCGCAAGAAATGGCGAGTAAAATGCACTATTAAACTTCTAGGGTAGGGCAAACAGAGACCCGATTAGATCATTTTATATTACGGTTAATATAAGAATTCAGCGTAATTCTGTGACATTTGTTCAACTTACGTAGCTCCTATTTCAGATAGCGTACTGGGCTGGGCGGCATCTTAAAGCGCGTGGAAGGGCGAATAAAATGCACTTCTAAACTTCTATGATAGGGCAATGAGAGTTCCGAATAGATCATTTTATATTTTGTTTACTATAACATTTCAGGGAAATTCTATCACATTTGTTCAATTTACGTCGCTCCTATTTCAGATAGCGTATTGGGCTAAGCGGCATCTCAAAGCGCAAGAAATGGCGAGTAAAATGCACTATTAAGATTCTAGGGTTGGGCACATAGAGACCCGATTAGATCATTTTATATTATGGTTAATTTAAGAATTCAGCGAAATCCTATCACATTTGTTCATTTTACGTCGCTCCTATTTCAGATAGCGTATTGGGCTAAGCGGCATCTCAAAGCGCAAGAAATGGCGAGTAAAATGCACTATTAAACTTCTAGGGTAGGGCAAACAGAGACCCCATTAGATCATTTTATATTTTGGTTAATATAAGAATTCAGCGAAATTCTATCACATTTTTTCAATTTACGTCGCTCCTATTTCAGATAGTGTACTGGGCTAAGCGGCATCTCAAAGCGCATGAAATGGCGAATAAAATGCACTATTAAACTTATAGGCTAGGGCGAACAGAGACCCGATTAGATCATTCTACATTATGGTTAATAAAAGAATTCAGCGAAATTCTATCACATTTGTTCAATTTACGTCTCTCCTATTTCAGATAGCGCAGTGCGCTAAGCGGCATCTCAAAGCGCATGAAATGACGAGTGAAATGCACAATTAAACTTCTAGGGTAAGGCAAAGAGTGTCCCGATTAGATCATTTTATATTACGGTTAATATAAGAATTCAGCAAAATTCTGTCACATTTGTTCAATTTATGTTGCTCCTATTTCATATAGCGTACTGGGCTGGGCGGCATCTTAAAGCGCGTGGAATGACGAGTGAAATGCACTATTAATTTTCTAGGGTAGGGCAAACAGAGACCCGATTAGATCATTTTATATTACCGTTAATTTAAGAATTCAGCAAAATTCTATCACATTTGTTCAATTTACGTCGCTCCTATTTCAGATAGCGTATTGGGCTAGGCGGCATCTTAAAGCGTGCGGAATGGCGAGTAAAATGCACTATTAAAATTCTATGATAGGGCAATCAGAGACCCGATTAGATCATTTTATATTTTGGTTTATATAAGAATTCAGCCAAATTCTATCACATTTGTTCAATTTACGTCGCTCCTATTTCAGATAGCGTATTGGGCTAAGCGACATCTCAAAGCGCATGAAATGAGGAGTAACATCAACTATTAAACTTCTAGGCTAGGGCGAACAGAGACCCGATTAGATCATTTTACATTATGGTTAATAAAAGAATTCAGCGAAATTCTATCACATTTGTTCAATTTACGTCGCTCCTATTTCAGATAGCGTATTGGGCTAAGCGGCATCTCAAAGCGCATGAAATGAGGAGTAACATCAACTATTAAACTTCTAGGCTAGGGCGAACAGAGACCCGATTAGATCATTTTACATTATGGTTAATAAAAGAATTCAGCGAAATTCTATCACATTTGTTCAATTTACGTCGCTCCTATTTCAGATAGCGTATTGGGCTAAGCGGCATCTCAAAGCGCATGAAATGGCGAGTAAAATGCACTATTAAACTTCTAGGCTAGGGCGAACAGGGACCCGATTAGATCATTGTATATTATGGTTAATTTAAGAATTCAGCGAAATACTATCACATTCGTTCAATTTACGTCGCTCCTATTTCAGATAGCGAATTGGGCAACGCGGCATCTCAAAGCGCATGAAATGACGAGTAAACTGCACTATTAAACTTCTAGGGTAGGGCAAACAGAGTCCCGATTAGATCATATTATATTATGGATAATTTAAGAATTCAGCAAAATTCTATCACATTTGTTCAATTTACGTCGCTCCTATTTCTGATAGCGTACTGGGCTAGGCGGCATCTTAAAGCGCGTGGAATGGCGAGTAAAATGCACTATTAAACTTCTAGGGTAGGGCAAACAGAGACCCGACTAGATCATTTTATATTATGGTTAATTTAAGAATTCAGCGAAATACTATCACATTCGTTCAATCTACGTCGCTCCTATTTCAGATAGCGTATTGGGCTAAGCGGCATCTCAAAGCGCATGAAATGAGGAGTAAAATGCACTATTAAAGTTCTAGGGTAGGGCAAACTGAGACCCGACTAGATCATTTTATATTATGGTTAATTTAAGAATTCAGCGAAATACTATCACATTCGTTGAATTTACGTCGCTCCTATTTCAGATAGCGTATTGGGCAAAGCGGCATCTCAGAGCGCATGAAATGACGAGTAAAATGCACTATTAAACTTCTAGGGTAGGACAAGCAGTGACCCGATTAGATCATTTTATATTATGGTTAATTTAAGAATTCAGCAAAATTCTATCACATTTGTTCAATTTAGGTCGCTTCTATTTCAGATGGCGTACTGTGCTAGGCGGCATCTTAATGCGCGTGGAATGGCGAGTAACATCAACTATTAAACTTCTAGGCTAGGGCGAACAGAGACCCGATTAGATCATTTTACATTATGGTTAATAAAAGAATTCAGCGAAATTCTATCACATTTGTTCAATTTACGTCGCTCCTATTTCAGATAGCGTATTGGGCTAAGCGGCATCTCAAAGCGCATGAAATGGCGAGTAAAATGCACTATTAAACTTCTAGGGTGGGGCAAACAGAGACCCGATTAGATCATTTTATATTATGGTTAATTTAAGAATTCAGCAAAATTCTATCACATTTGTTCAATTTAGGTCGCTCCTATTTCAGATAGCGTACTGGGCTAGGCGGCATCTTAATGCGCGTGGAATGGCGAGTAACATCCACTATTAAACTTCTAGGCTAGGGCGAACAGAGACCCGATTAGATCATTTTACATTATGGTTAATAAAAGAATTCAGCGAAATTCTATCACATTTGTTCAATTTACGTCGCTCCTATTTCAGATAGCGTATTGGGCTAAGCGGCATCTCAAAGCGCATGAAATGGCGAGTAGAATGCACTATTAAACTTCTAGGCTAGGGCGAACAGAGACCCGATTAGATCATTTTACATTATGGTTAATAAAAGAATTCAGCGAAATTCTATCACATTTGTTCAATTTACGTCGCTCCTATTTCAGATATCGTATTGGGCTAAGCGGTATCTCAAAGCGCATTAAATGAGGAGTAAAATGCACTATTAAAGTTCTAGTGTAGGGCAAACAGAGACCCGACTAGATCATTTTATATTATGGTTAATTTAAGAATTCAGCGAAATACTATCACATTCGTTCAATTTACGTCGCTCCTATTTCAGATAGCGTATTGGGCAACGCGGCATCTCAAAGCGCATGAAATGACGAGTAAAATGCACTATTAAACTTCTAGGGTAGGGCAAACAGAGACCCGATTAGATCATTTTACATTATGGATAATTTAAGAATTCAGCAAAATTCTATCACATTTGTTCAATTTACGTCGCTCCTATTTCTGATAGCGTACTGGGCTAGGCGGCATCTTAAAGCGCGTGGAATGGCGAGTAAAATGCACTATTAAACTTCTAGGGTAGGGCAAACAGAGACCCGACTAGATCATTTTATATTATGGTTAATTTAAGAATTCAGCGAAATACTATCACATTCGTTCAATTTACGTCGCTCCTATTTCAGATAGCGTATTGGGCTAAGCGGCATCTCAAAGCGCATGAAATGAGGAGTAAAATGCACTATTAAAGTTCTAGGGTAGGGCAAACTGAGACCCGACTAGATCATTTTATATTATGGTTAATTTAAGAATTCAGCGAAATACTATCACATTCGTTGAATTTACGTCGCTCCTATTTCAGATAGCGTATTGGGCAAAGCGGCATCTCAGAGCGCATGAAATGACGAGTAAAATGCACTATTAAACTTCTAGGGTAGGACAAGCAGTGACCCGATTAGATCATTTTATATTATGGTTAATTTAAGAATTCAGCAAAATTCTATCACATTTGTTCAATTTACGTCGCTCCTATTTCTGATAGCGTACTGGGCTAGGCGGCATCTTATAGCGCGTGGAATGGCGAGTAAAATGCACTATTAAACTTCTAGGGTAGGGCAAACAGAGACCCGACTAGATCATTTTATATTATGGTTAATTTAAGAATTCAGCGAAATACTATCACATTCGTTCAATTTACGTCGCTCCTATTTCAGATAGCGTATTGGGCTAAGCGGCATCTCAAAGCGCACGAAAGGGCGAGTAAAATGCACTATTAAACTTCTAGGGTGGGGCAATCAGAGACCCGATAAGAACATTTTATATTACGGTTAATATAAGAATTCAGCGAAGTTCTATCACATTTGTTCAATTTACGTCGCTCCTATTTCAGATAGCTTATTGGGCTAAGCGGCAACTCAAAGCGCATGAAATGACGAGTGAAATGCACTATTAAACTTCTAGGGTAGGGCGAACAAAGACCCGATTAGATCATTTTACATTAAGGTTAAAATAAGAATTCAGCGAAATTCTATCACATTTGTTCAATTTACGTCGCTCCTATTTCAGATAGCGTATTGGGCTAAGCTGCATCTCAAAGCGCAAGAAATGGCTCGTACGATGCACTATTCAACTTCTAGGGTAGGGCAAACAGAGACCGGATTAGATCATTTTATATTTTGGTTAATATAAGAATTCAGCGAAATTCTATCACATTTGTTCAATTTACGTCGCTCCTATTTCAGATAGCGTATTGGGCTAAGAGGCATCTCAAAGCGCATGAAATGGCGAGTAAAATGCACTATTAAACTTCTATGATAGGGCAATCAGAGACCCGATTAGATCATTTTATATTTTGGTTAATATAAGAATTCAGCGAAATTCTATCACATATGTTCAATTTATGTCGCTCCAATTTCAGATAGCTTATTGGGCTAAGCGGCATCGCAAAGCGCATGAATTGACAAGTGAAATGCACTATTAAACTTCTTGGGTAGGGCGAACAAAGACCCGATTAGATCATTTTACATTAAGGTTAATATAAGCATTCAGCGAAATTCTATCACATTTGTTCAATTTACATCGCTCCTATTTCAGATAGCGACTTGTGCTAAGCGGCACCCCAAAGCGCAAGAAATGGCGAGTAAAATGCACTATTAAACTTCTAGGGTAGGGCAAACAGAGACCCCATTAGATCATTTTATATTATGGTTAATTTAAGAATTCAGCGAAACTCTCTCACATTTGTTCAATTTACGTCGCTGATATTTCAGATAGCGTATTGGGCTAAGCGGCATCTCAAAGCGCAAGAAATGGCGAGTAAAATGCACTATTAAACTTCTAGGGTAGGCCAAACAGAGACCCGATTAGGTCATTTCATATTATGGTTAATTTAAGAATTCAGAAAAATTCTATCACATTTGTTCAATTTACGTCGCTCCTATTCCAGATAGCGTACCCGGATAGACGGCATCTTAAAGCGCGAGGAATGGCGAGTAAAATGCACTATTAAACTTCTATGATAGGGCAATCAGAGACCCGATTAGATCATTTTATATTTTGGTTAATATAAGAATTCAGCGAAATTCTATCACATTTGTTTAATTTACGTCGCTCCTATTTCAGATAGCGTATTGGGATAAGCGGCATCTCAAAGCGCATGAAATGCTGAGTAAAATGCGCTATTAAACTTCTAGGGTAGGGCAATCAGAGACCCGATTAGATCATTTTATATTATGGTTAATTTAAGGATTCAGCGAAATTCTATCACATTTGTTCAATTTACGTCGCTCCTATTTCAGATAGCGTATTGGGCTAAGCGGCATCTCAAAGCGCAAGAAATGGCGAGTAAAATGCACTATTAAACTTCTAGGGTAGGGCGAACAGACACCCGATTAGATCATTTTATATTATGGTCAATTTAAGAATTCAGCAAAATTCTATCACATTTGTTCAATTTACATCGCTCCTATTTCAGATAGCGTATTGGGCAAAGCGGCATCTCAAAGCGCATGGAATGACGAGTAAAATGCACTAATAAACTTCTAGGATAAGGCAAACGGAGATCCGATTAGACCATTTTATATTACGGTTAATATAAGAATTCAGCGTAATTCTATCACATTTGTTCAACTTACGTCGCTCCTATTTCAGATAGCGTATTGGGCTAAGCGGCATCTCAAAGCGTATGAACTGACGAGAGAAATGCACTATTAAACTTCTTGGGTAGGGCGAACAGAGACCCGATTAGGTCATTTCATATTATGGTTAATATAAGAATTCAGCGTTATTCTATCACATTTGTTCAACTTACGTCGCTCCTATTTCAGATAGCGTACTCGGATAGGCGGCATCTTAAAGCGCGTGGAAAGGCGAGTAAAATGCACTATTAAACTTCGAGGGTAATGCAAACAGAGACCAGATTAGATCATTTTATATTACGGTTAATATAAGATTTCAGGGAAATTCTATCACATTTGTTCAATTTACGTCGCTCCTGTTTCAGATAGCTATTGGGCTAAGCGGCATCTCAAAGCGCATGAAATGACAAGAGAAATGCGCTATTAAACTTCGTGGGTAGGGCGAACTGAGACCCGATTACATCATTTTATATTATGGTTATACAAGAATTCAGCGATATTCTATCGCATTTGTTCAATTTGCGTCGCTCCTATTTCAGATAGCGTATTGGGCTAAGCGGCATCTCAAAGCGCTTGAAATGACGAATAAAATGCACTATTAAGCTTCTACGCTAGGGCGAACAGAGACCCGATTAGATCACTCAGCATTATGGTAAATAAAAGAATTCAGCGAAATTCTATCACATTTGTTCAATTTACGTCGCTCCTATTTCAGATAGCGTATCGGGATAAGCGGCATCTCAAAGCGCATGAAATGCTGAGTAAAATGCGCTATTAAACTTCTAGGGTAGGGCAATCAGAGACCCGATTAGATCATTTTATATTATGGTTAATTTAAGGATTCAGCAAAATTCTATCACATTTGTTCAATTTACGTCGTTCCTATTTCAGATAGCATACTGGGCTAGGCGGCAACTTAAAGCGCGCGGAATGGCGAGTAAAATGCACTATTAAACTTCTATGATAGGGCAATCAGAGACCCGATTAGATCATTTTATATTATGGTTAATTTAAGAATTCAGCGAAATTCTATCACATTTTTTCAATTTACGTCGCTCCTATTTCAGATAGTGTACTGGGCTAGGCGGCATCTTAAAGCGCGTGGAAGGACGAGTAAAATGCACTACTAAACGTCTATGATAGGGCAATCAGAGTCCCGTTTAGATCATTTTATATTTTCTGTAATATAAGATTTCAGGGAAATTCTATCACATTTGTTCAATTTACGTCGCTCCTAATTCAGATAGCTATTGGGCTAAGCGGCATCTCAAAGCGCATGAAATGACGAGAGAATTGCACTATTAAACTTCTTGGGTAGGGCGAACAGAGACCCGATTACATCATTTTATATTATGGTCAATTTAAGAATTCAGCAAAATTCTATCACATTTGTTCAATTTACATCGCTCCTACTTCAGATAGCGTATTGGGCTAAGCGGCATCTCAAAGCGTATGAACTGACGAGAGAAATGCACTATTAAACTTCTTGGGTAGGGCGAACAGAGACCCGATTAGGTCATTCCATATTATGGTTAATTTAAGAATTCAGCGAAATTCTATCACATTTGTTCAATTTACATCGCTCCTATTTCAGATAGCGTATTGGGCTAAGCGGCATCTCAATGCGCATGAAATGGCCAGTAAAATGCACTCTTAATCTTCTATGATAGGGCAATCAGAGACCCGATTAGATCATTTTATATTTTGGTTAATATAAGAATTCAGCGAAATTCTATCACATTTGTTCAATTTACGTCGCTCCTATTTCAGATAGCGTATTGGGCTAAGCGGCATCTCAAAGCGCAAGAAATGGCGAGTAAAATGCACTATTAAACTTCTAGGGTAGGGCGAACAGACACCCGATTAGATCATTTTATATTATGGTCAATTTAAGAATTCAGCAAAATTCTATCACATTTGTTCAATTTACATCGCTCCTATTTCAGATAGCGTATTGGGCAAAGCGGCATCTCAAAGCGCATGGAATGACGAGTAAAATGCACTAATAAACTTCTAGGATAAGGCAAACGGAGATCGGATTAGACCATTTTATATTACGGTTAATATAAGAATGCAGCGTAATTCTATCACATTTGTTCAACTTACGTCGCTCCTATTTCAGATAGCGTATTGGGCTAAGCGGCATCTCAAAGCGTATGAACTGACGAGAGAAATGCACTATTAAACTTCTTGGGTAGGGCGAACAGAGACCCGATTAGGTCATTTCATATTATGGTTAATATAAGAATTCAGCGTTATTCTATCACATTTGTTCAACTTACGTCGCTCCTATTTCAGATAGCGTACTCGGATAGGCGGCATCTTAAAGCGCGTGGAAAGGCGAGTAAAATGCACTATTAAACTTCGAGGGTAATGCAAACAGAGACCAGATTAGATCATTTTATATTACGGTTAATATAAGATTTCAGGGAAATTCTATCACATTTGTTCAATTTACGTCGCTCCTATTTCAGATAGCTATTGGGCTAAGCGGCATCTCAAAGCGCATGAAATGACAAGAGAAATGCACTATTAAACTTCTTGGGTAGGGCGAACTGAGACCCGATTACATCATTTTATATTATGGTTAATACAAGAATTCAGCGATATTCTATCGCATTTGTTCAATTTGCGTCGCTCCTATTTCAGATAGCGTATTGGGCTAAGCGGCATCTCAAAGCGCTTGCAATGACGAATAAAATGCACTATTAAGCTTCTACGCTAGGGCGAACAGAGACCCGATTAGATCATTCAGCATTATGGTAAATAAAAGAATTCAGCGAAATTCTATCACATTTGTTCAATTTACGTCGCTCCTATTTCAGATAGCGTACTGGGCTAGGCGGCATCTCAAAGCGCATGAAATGACGAGTAAAATGCTCTATTAAACTTCTAGGGTAGGGCAAACAGAGACCCGATTAGGTCATTTCATATTATGGTTAATTTAAGAATTCAGCGAAATTCTATCACATTTGTTCAAGTTACATCGCTCCTATTTCAGATAGCTTATTGGGCTAAGCGGCATCTCAAAGTGCATGAAATGGCGAGTAAAATGCACTATTAAACTTATAGGATAAGGCAAACTGAGACCCGATTAGATCATTTTATATTACGGTTAATATAAGAATTCAGCGTAATTCTGTCACATTTGTTCAAGTTACGTAGCTCCTATGTCAGATAGCGTACTGGGCTAGGCGGCATCTTAAACCGCGTGGAATGGCGAGTAAAATGCACTATTAAACTTCTATGATAGGGCAATCAGAGACCCGATTAGTTCATTTTATATTTTGGTTAATATAAGAATTCAGCGAAATTCTATCACATTTGTTTAATTTACGTCGCTCCTATTTCAGATAGCGTATTGGGATAAGCGGCATCTCAAAGCGCATGAAATGCTGAGTAAAATGCGCTATTAAACTTCTAGGGTAGGGCAATCAGAGACCCGATTAGATCATTTTATATTATGGTTAATTTAAGGATTCAGCAAAATTCTATCACATTTGTTCAATTTACGTCGTTCCTATTTCAGATAGCATACTGGGCTAGGCGGCAACTTAAAGCGCGCGGAATGGCGAGTAAAATGCACTATTAAACTTCTATGATAGGGCAATCAGAGACCCGATTAGATCATTTTATATTATGGTTAATTTAAGAATTCAGCGAAATTCTATCACATTTTTTCAATTTACGTCGCTCCTATTTCAGATAGTGTACTGGGCTAGGCGGCATCTTAAAGCGCGTGGAAGGGCGAGTAAAATGCACTACTAAACGTCTATGATAGGGCAATCAGAGTCCCGTTTAGATCATTTTATATTTTCTGTAATATAAGATTTCAGGGAAATTCTATCACATTTGTTCAATTTACGCCGCTCCTATTTCAGATAGCGTACTGGGCTAGGCGGCATCTCAAAGCGCATGAAATGACGAGTAAAATGCTCTATTAAACTTCTAGGGTAGGGCAAACAGAGACCCGATTAGGTCATTTCATATTATGGTTAATTTAAGAATTCAGCGAAATTCTATCACATTTGTTCAAGTTACATCGCTCCTATTTCAGATAGCTTATTGGGCTAAGCGGCATCTCAAAGTGCATGAAATGGCGAGTAAAATGCACTATTAAACTTATAGGATAAGGCAAACTGAGACCCGATTAGATCATTTTATATTACGGTTAATATAAGAATTCAGCGTAATTCTGTCACATTTGTTCAAGTTACGTAGCTCCTATGTCAGATAGCGTACTGGGCTAGGCGGCATCTTAAACCGCGTGGAATGGCGAGTAAAATGCACTATTAAACTTCTATGATAGGGCAATCAGAGACCCGATTAGTTAATTTTATATTTTGGTTAATATAAGAATCCAGCGAAATTCTATCACATTTGTTCAATTTACGTCGCTCCTATTTCAGATAGCGTATTGGGCTAAGCGGCATCTCAAAGCGCACGAAAGGGCGAGTAAAATGCACTATTAAAATTCTAGGGTGGGGCAATCAGAGACCCGATAAGAACATTTTATATTACGGTTAATATAAGAATTCAGCGAAGTTCTATCACATTTGTTCAATTTACGTCGCTCCTATTTCAGAAAGCGTATTGGGCTAAGCTGCATCTCAAAGCGCAAGAAATGGCTCGTACAATGCACTATTCAACTTCTAGGGTAGGGCAAACAGAGACCGGATTAGATCATTTTATATTTTGGTTAATATAAGAATTCAGCGAAATTCTATCACATTTGTACAATTTACGTCGCTCCTATTTCAGATAGCGTATTGGGCTAAGAGGCATCTCAAAGCGCATGAAATGGCGAGTAAAATGCAGTATTAAACTTCTTGGGTACGGCGAACAGAGACCCGATTACATCATTTTATATTATGGTTAATTTAAGACTTCAGCAAAATTCTATGACATTTGTTCAATTTACGTCGCTCCTATTCCAGATAGCGTACTGGGCTAGGCGGCATCTTAAAGCGCGTGGAATGACGAGTAAAATGCACTATTAAACTTCTATGATAGGGCAATCAGAGACCCGATTAGATCATTTTATATTTTGGTTAATATAAGAATTCAGCGAAATTCTATCACATTTGTTCAATTTACGTCGCTCCTATTTCAGATAGCTTATTGGGCTAAGCGGCATCTCAAAGCGCATGAAGTGGCGAGTAAAATGCACTATTAAACTTCTAGGGTAGGGCGAACAAAGACCCGATTAGATCATTTTACATTAAGGTTAATATAAGAATTCAGCGAAATTCTATCACATTTGTTCAATTTACATCGCTCCTATTTCAGATAGCGACTTGTGCTAAGCGGCATCTCAAAGCGCAAGAAATGGCGAGTAAAATGCACTATTAAACTTCTAGGGTAGGGCAAACAGAGACCCGATTAGATCATTTTATATTACGGTTAATATAAGAATTCAGCGTAATTCTGTGACATTTGTTCAACTTACGTAGCTCCTATTTCAGATAGCGTACTGGGCTAGGCGGCATCTTAAAGCGCGTGGAAGGGCGAATAAAATGCACTTCTAAACTTCTGTGATAGGGCAATGAGAGTTCCGAATAGATCATTTTATATTTTGTTTACTATAACATTTCAGGGAAATTCTATCACATTTGTTCAATTTACGTCGCTCCTATTTCAGATAGCGTATTGGGCTAAGCGGCATCTCAAAGCGCAAGAAATGGCGAGTAAAATGCACTATTAAACTTCTAGGGTAGGGCAAACAGAGACCCCATTAGATCATTTTATATTTTGGTTAATATAAGAATTCAGCGAAATTCTATCACATTTTTTCAATTTACGTCGCTCCTATTTCAGATAGCGTACTCGGATAGGCGGCATCTTAAAGCGCGTGGAAAGGCGAGTAAAATGCACTATTAAACTTCGTGGGTAATGCAAACAGAGACCAGATTAGATCATTTTATATTACGGTTAATATAAGATTTCAGGGAAATTCTATCACATTTGTTCAACTTACGTCGCTCCTATTTCAGATAGCGTACTGGGGTAGGCGGCACCTTAAAGCGCGTGGAATGGCGAGTAAAATGCACTATTAAGCTTCTATGATAGGGCAATAAGAGACCCGATTAGATCATTTTATATTTTGGTTAATATAAGAATTCAGCGAAATTCCATCACATTTATTCAATTTACGTCGCTCCTATTTCAGATAGCTTATTGAGCTAAGCGGCATCTCAAAGCGCATGAAATGAGGAGTGAAATGCACTATTAAACTTCTAGGGTAGGGCGAACAGAGACCCGATTAGATCATTTTACATTAAGGTTAATATAAGAATTCAGGGAAATTCTATCACATTTGTTCAATTTACGTCTCTCCTATTTCAGATAGCGTATTGGGCTAGGCGGCATCTGAAAGCGCATGAAATGGCGAGTAAGATGTACTATTAAACTTCTAGGATAAGGCAAACGGAGAACCGATTAGATCATTTTATATTACGGATAATATAAGAATTCAGCGTAATTCTATCACATTTGTTCAACTTACGCCGCACCTGCTTGAGATAGCGTACTGGGCTAGGCGGCATCTTAAAGCGCGTGGAAGGGCGAGTAAAATTCATTATTAAACTTCTAGGGTAGGGCAAACAGAGACCCGATTAGATCATTTTATATTATGGATAATTTAAGAATTCAGCAAAATTCTATCACATTTGTTCAATTTACGTCGCTCCTATTTCTCATAGCGTACTGGGCTAGGCGGCATCTTAAAGCGCGTGGAATGGCGAGTAAAATGCACTATTAAACTTCTAGGGTAGGGGAAACAGAGACCCGATTAGATCATTTTATATTATAGTTAATTTCAGAATTCAGCGAAATTCTATCACATTTGTTCAATTTACGTTGCTCCTATTTCAGATAGCGTACTGGGCTGGGCGGCATCTTAAAGCGCGTGGAATGACGAGTGAAATGCACTATTAGCCTTCTATGATAGGGCAATCAGAGACCCGATTAGACCATTTTATATTTTGGTTAATATAAGAATTCAGCGAAACCCTATCACATTTGTTCAACTTACGTCGCTCCTGTTTTATATAGCGTATTGGGCTAAGCGGCATCTCAAAGCGCATGAAGTGGCGAATAAAACGCAATATTACACTTATAGGCTAGGGCGAACAGAGACCCGATTAGATCATTTTACATTATGGTTAATAAAAGAATTCAGCGAAATTCTATCACATTTGTTCAATTTACTTCTCTCCTATTTCAGATAGCGCAGTGCGCTAAGCGGTATCTCAAAGCGCATGAAATGACGAGTGAAATGCACAATTAAACTTCTAGGGTAAGGCAAAGAGAGTCCCGATTAGATCATTTTATATTACGGTTAATATAAGAATTCAGCAAAATTCTGTCACATTTGTTCAATTTACGTTGCTCCTATTTCAGATAGCGTACTGGGCTGGGCGGCATCTTAAAGCGCGTGGAATGACGAGTGAAATGCACTATTAATTTTCTAGGGTAGGGCAAACAGAGACCCGATTAGGTCATTTTATATTACCGTTAATTTAAGAATTCAGCAAAATACTATCACATTTGCTCAATTTACGATGCTCCTATCTCAGATAGCGTACTGGGCTAGGCGGCATCTTAAAGCGCGTGGAATGGCGAGTAAAATGCACTATTAAACTTCTATGATAGGGCAATCAGGGACCCGATCAGATCATTTTATATTTTGGTTAATATAAGAATTCAAGGAAATTCTATCACATTTGTTCAATTTACGTCGCTCCTATTTCAGATAGCGTATTAGGCTAAGCGGCATCTCCATGCGCATGAAATGGCGAGTAGAATGCACAATTAAACTTCTAGGGTAATGCAAAGAGAGACCCGATTAGATCATTTTATATTACGGTTAATATAAGAATTAAGCGTAACTCTATCACATTTGTTCAATTTACGTCGCTCATATTTCAGATAGCGTATTGGGCTAAGCGGCATCTCAAAGCGCATGAAATGGCGATTAAAATGCTCCACTAACCTTCTATGATAGGGCAATCAGAGACCCGATTAGATCATTTTGTATTATGGTTAATTTAAGAATTCAGCGAAATTCTTTCACATGTGTTCAATTTACGTCGCTCCTATTTAAGATAGCGTACTGGGCTAAGCGGCATCTCAAAGCGCATGAAATGTCGAGTAAAATGCACTATTATACTTCTAGGGTACGGCAAACAGAGACCCGATTAGATCATTTTGTATTATGGTTAATTTAAGAATTCAGCAAAATTCTATCACATTTGTTCAATTTACGTCGCTCCTATTTCAGATAGCGTACTGGGCTAGGCGGCATCTTAAAGCGTGCGGAATGGCGAGTAAAATGCACTATTAAAATTCTATGATAGGGCAATCAGAGACCCGATTAGATCATTTTATATTTTGGTTTATATAAGAATTCAGCCAAATTCTATCACATTTGTTCAATTTACGTCGCTCCTATTTCAGATAGCGTACTGGGCTAGACGGCATCTTAAAGCGCGTGGAAGGGCGAGTAAAATGCACTATGAAACTTCTATGATAGGGCAATAAGAGACCCGATTAGATCATTTTATATTTTGGTTAATATAAGAATTCAGCGAAATTCTATCACATTTGTTCAATTTACGTCGCTCCTATTTCAGATATCGTATTGGGCTAAGCGGTATCTCAAAGCGCATGAAATGAGGTGTAAAATGCACTATTAAAGTTCTAGTGTAGGGCAAACAGAGACCCGATTAGATCATTTTATATTATGGATAATTTAAGAATTCAGCAAAATTCTATCACATTTGTTCAATTTACGTCGCTCCTATTTCTGATAGCGTACTGGGCTAGGCGGCATCTTAAAGCGCGTGGAATGGCGAGTAAAATGCACTATTAAACTTCTAGGGTAGGGCAAACAGAGACCCGATTAGATCATTGTATATTATGGTTAATTTAAGAATTCAACGAAATTCTATCACATTTGTTCAATTTACGTCGCTCCTATTTCAGATAGCGTATTGGGCTAAGCGGCACCTCAAAGCGCATGAAATGTCGAGTAAAACGCACTATTAAAGTTCTAGGGTAGGGCAAACAGAGACCCGACTAGATCATTTTATATTATGGTTAATTTAAGAATTCAGCGAAATACTATCACATTCGTTCAATTTACGTCGCTCCTATTTCTGATAGCGTACTGGGCTAGGCGGCATCTTAAAGCGCATGGAATGGCGAGTAAAATGCACTATTAAACTTCTAGGGTAGGGCAAACAGAGACCCGACTAGATCATTTTATATTATGGTTAATTTAAGAATTCAGCGAAATACTATCACATTCGTTCAATTTACGTCGCTCCTATTTCAGATAGCGTATTGGGCTAAGCGGCATCTCAAAGCGCATGAAATGAGGAGTAAAATGCACTATTAAAGTTCTAGGGTAGGGCAAACTGAGACCCGACTAGATCATTTTATATTATGGTTAATTTAAGAATTCAGCGAAATACTATCACATTCGTTGAATTTACGTCGCTCCTATTTCAGATAGCGTATTGGGCAAAGCGGCATCTCAAAGCGCATGAAATGACGAGTAAAATGCACTATTAAACTTCTAGGGTAGGACAAGCAGTGACCCGATTAGATCATTTTATATTATGGTTAATTTAAGAATTCAGCAAAATTCTATCACATTTGTTCAATTTAGGTCGCTTCTATTTCAGATGGCGTACTGGGCTAGGCGGCATCTTAATGCGCGTGGAATGGCGAGTAACATCAACTATTAAACTTCTAGGCTAGGGCGAACAGAGACACGATTAGATCATTTTACATTATGGTTAATAAAAGAATTCAGCGAAATTCTATCACATTTGTTCAACTTACGTCGCTCCTATTTCAGATAGCGTATTGGGCTAAGCGGCATCTCAAAGCGCATGAAATGGCGAGTAAAATGCACTATTAAACTTCTAGGGTGGGGCAAACAGAGACCCGATTAGATCATTTTATATTATGGTTAATTTAAGAATTCAGCAAAATTCTATCACATTTGTTCAATTTAGGTCGCTCCTATTTCAGATAGCGTACTGGGCTAGGCGGCATCTTAATGCGCGTGGAATGGCGAGTAACATCCACTATTAAACTTCTAGGCTAGGGCGAACAGAGACCCGATTAGATCATTTTACATTATGGTTAATAAAAGAATTCAGCGAAATTCTATCACATTTGTTCAATTTACGTCGCTCCTATTTCAGATAGCGTATTGGGCTAAGCGGCATCTCGAAGCGCATGAAATGGCGAGTAGAATGCACTATTAAACTTCTAGGCTAGGGCGAACAGAGACCCGATTAGATCATTTTACATTATGGTTAATAAAAGAATTCAGCGAAATTCTATCACATTTGTTCAATTTACGTCGCTCCTATTTCAGATATCGTATTGGGCTAAGCGGTATCTCAAAGCGCATGAAATGAGGAGTAAAATGCACCATTAAAGTTCTAGTGTAGGGCAAACAGAGACCCGACTAGATCATTTTATATTATGGTTAATTTAAGAATTCAGCGAAATACTATCACATTCGTTCAATTTACGTCGCTCCTATTTCAGATAGCGTATTGGGCAACGCGGCATCTCAAAGCGCATGAAATGACGAGTAAAATGCACTATTAAACTTCTAGGGTAGGGCAAACAGAGACCCGATTAGATCATTTTATATTATGGATAATTTAAGAATTCAGCAAAATTCTATCACATTTGTTCAATTTACGTCGCTCCTATTTCTGATAGCGTACTGGGCTAGGCGGCATCTTAAAGCGCGTGGAATGGCGAGTAAAATGCACTATTAAACTTCTAGGGTAGGGCAAACAGAGACCCGACTAGATCATTTTATATTATGGTTAATTTAAGAATTCAGCGAAATACTATCACATTCGTTCAATTTACGTCGCTCCTATTTCAGATAGCGTATTGGGCTAAGCGGCATCTCAAAGCGCATGAAATGAGGAGTAAAATGCACTATTAAAGTTCTAGGGTAGGGCAAACTGAGACCCGACTAGATCATTTTATATTATGGTTAATTTAAGAATTCAGCGAAATACTATCACATTCGTTGAATTTACGTCGCTCCTATTTCAGATAGCGTATTGGGCAAAGCGGCATCTCAAAGCGCATGAAATGACGAGTAAAATGCACTAATAAACTTCTAGGGTAGGACAAGCAGTGACCCGATTAGATCATTTTATATTATGGTTAATTTAAGAATTCAGCAAAATTCTATCACATTTGTTCAATTTAGGTCGCTTCTATTTCAGATGGCGTACTGGGCTAGGCGGCATCTTAATGCGCGTGGAATGGCGAGTAACATCAACTATTAAACTTCTAGGCTAGGGCGAACAGAGACCCGATTAGATCATTTTACATTATGGTTAATAAAAGAATTCAGCGAAATTCTATCACATTTGTTCAATTTACGTCGCTCCTATTTCAGATAGCGTATTGGGCTAAGCGGCATCTCAAAGCGCATGAAATGGCGAGTAAAATGCACTATTAAACTTCTAGGGTGGGGCAAACAGAGACCCGATTAGATCATTTTATATTATGGTTAATTTAAGAATTCAGCAAAATTCTATCACATTTGTTCAATTTAGGTCGCTCCTATTTCAGATAGCGTACTGGGCTAGGCGGCATCTTAATGCGCGTGGAATGGCGAGTAACATCCACTATTAAACTTCTAGGCTAGGGCGAACAGAGACCCGATTAGATCATTTTACATTATGGTTAATAAAAGAATTCAGCGAAATTCTATCACATTTGTTCAATTTACGTCGCTCCTATTTCAGATAGCGTATTGGGCTAAGCGGCATCTCAAAGCGCATGAAATGGCGAGTAAAATGCACTATTAAACTTCTAGGCTAGGGCAAACAGAGACCCGGTTAGATCATTTTATATTATGGTTAATTTAAGAATTCAGCGAAATACTATCACATTCGTTCAATTTACGTCGCTCCTATTTCAGATAGCGTATTGGGCAACGCGGCATATCAAAGCGCATGAAATGACGAGTAAAATGCACTATTAAACTTCTAGGGTAGGGCAAACAGAGACCCGATTAGATCATTTTATATTATGGATAATTTAAGAATTCAGCAAAATTCTATCACATTTGTTCAATTTACGTCGCTCCTATTTCTGATAGCGTACTGGGCTAGGCGGCATCTTATAGCGCGTGGAATGGCGAGTAAAATGCACTATTAAACTTCTAGGGTAGGGCAAACAGAGACCCGATTAGATCATTGTATATTATGGTTAATTTAAGAATTCAACGAAATTCTATCACATTTGTTCAATTTACATCGCTCCTATTTCAGATAGCGACTTGTGCTAAGCGGCATCCCAAAGCGCAAGAAATGGCGAGTAAACTGCACTATTAAACTTCTAGGGTAGGGCAAACAGAGAACCCATTAGATCATTTTATATTATGGTTAATTTAAGAATTCAGCGTAATTCTCTCACATTTGTTCAATTTACGTCGCTGATATTTCAGATAGCGTATTGGGCTAAGCGGCATCTCAAAGCGCAAGAAATGGCGAGTAAAATGCACTATTAAACTTCTAGGGTAGGCCAAACAGAGACCCGATTAGGTCATTTCATATTATGGTTAATTTAAGAATTCAGAAAAATTCTATCACATTTGTTCAATTTACGTCGCTCCTATTTCAGATAGCGTACCCGGATAGGCGGCATCTTAAAGCGCGAGGAATGGCGAGTAAAATGCACTATTAAACTTCTATGATAGGGCAATCAGAGACCCGATTAGATCATTTTATATTTTGGTTAATATAAGAATTCAGCGAAATTCTATCACATTTGTTTAATTTACGTCGCTCCTATTTCAGATAGCGTATTGGGATAAGCGGCATCTCAAAGCGCATGAAATGCTGAGTAAAATGCGCTATTAAACTTCTAGGGTAGGGCAATCAGAGACCCGATTAGATCATTTTATATTATGGTTAATTTAAGGATTCAGCAAAATTCTATCACATTTGTTCAATTTACGTCGCTCCTATTTCAGATAGTGTACTGGGCTAGGCGGCATCTTAAAGCGCGTGGAAGGGCGAGTAAAATGCACTACTAAACGTCTATGATAGGGCAATCAGAGTCCCGTTTAGATCATTTTATATTTTCTGTAATATAAGATTTCAGGGAAATTCTATCACATTTGTTCAATTTACGTCGCTCCTATTTCAGATAGCGTACTGGGCTAGGCGGCATCTCAAAGCGCATGAAATGACGAGTAAAATGCTCTATTAAACTTCTAGGGTAGGGCAAACAGAGACCCGATTAGGTCATTTCATATTATGGTTAATTTAAGAATTCAGCGAAATTCTATCACATTTGTTCAAGTTACATCGCTCCTATTTCAGATAGCTTATTGGGCTAAGCGGCATCTCAAAGTGCATGAAATGGCGAGTAAAATGCACTATTAAACTTATAGGATAAGGCAAACTGAGACCCGATTAGATCATTTTATATTACGGTTAATATAAGAATTCAGCGTAATTCTGTCACATTTGTTCAAGTTACGTAGCTCCTATGTCAGATAGCGTACTGGGCTAGGCGGCATCTTAAACCGCGTGGAATGGCGAGTAAAATGCACTATTAAACTTCTATGATAGGGCAATCAGAGACCCGATTAGTTAATTTTATATTTTGGTTAATATAAGAATCCAGCGAAATTCTATCACATTTGTTCAATTTACGTCGCTCCTATTTCAGATAGCGCATTGGGCTAAGCGGCATCTCAAAGCGCACGAAAGGGCGAGTAAAATGCACTATTAAACTTCTAGGGTGGGGCAATCAGAGACCCGATAAGAACATTTTATATTACGGTTAATATAAGAATTCAGCGAAGTTCTATCACATTTGTTCAATTTACGTCGCTCCTATTTCAGAAAGCGTATTGGGCTAAGCTGCATCTCAAAGCGCAAGAAATGGCTCGTACAATGCACTATTCAACTTCTAGGGTAGGGCAAACAGAGACCGGATTAGATCATTTTATATTTTGGTTAATATAAGAATTCAGCGAAATTCTATCACATTTGTACAATTTACGTCGCTCCTATTTCAGATAGCGTATTGGGCTAAGAGGCATCTCAAAGCGCATGAAATGGCGAGTAAAATGCACTATTAAACTTCTAGGATAAGGCAAACAGAGACCCGGTTAGATCATTTTATATTACGGTTAATATAAGAAATCAGCGTAATTCTGTCACATGCGTTCAACTTACGTAGCTCCTATTTCAGATAGCGTACTGGGCTAGGCGGCAACTTAAACCGCGTGGAATGGCGAGTAAAATGCACTATTAAACTTCTATGATAGGGCAATCAGAGGCCCGATTAGATCATTTTATATTTTGGTTAATATAAGAATTCAGCGAAATTCTATCACATTTGTTCAATTTACGTCGCTCCTATTTCAGATAGCTTATTGGGCTAAGCGGCATCTCAAAGCGCATGAAGTGGCGAGTAAAATGCACTATTAAACTTCTAGGGTAGGGCGAACAAAGACCCGATTAGATCATTTTACATTAAGGTTAATATAAGAATTCAGCGAAATTCTATCACATTTGTTCAATTTACATCGCTCCTATTTCAGATAGCGACTTGTGCTAAGCGGCATCTCAAAGCGCAAGAAATGGCGAGTAAAATGCACTATTAAACTTCTAGGGTAGGGCAAACAGAGACCCGATTAGATCATTTTATATTACGGTTAATATAAGAATTCAGCGTAATTCTGTGACATTTGTTCAACTTACGTAGCTCCTATTTCAGATAGCGTACTGTGCTAGGCGGCATCTTAAAGCGCGTGGAAGGGCGAATAAAATGCACTTCTAAACTTCTATGATAGGGCAATGAGAGTTCCGAATAGATCATTTTATATTTTGTTTACTATAACATTTCAGGGAAATTCTATCACATTTGTTCAATTTACGTCGCTCCTATTTCAGATAGCGTATTGGGCTAAGCGGCATCTCAAAGCGCAAGCAATGGCGAGTAAAATGCACTATTAAGCTTCTAGGGTTGGGCACATAGAGACCCGATTAGATCATTTTATATTATGGTTAATTTAAGAATTCAGCGAAATCCTATCACATTTGTTCATTTTACGTCGCTCCTATTTCAGATAGCGTATTGGGCTAAGCGGCATCTCAAAGCGCAAGAAATGGCGAGTAAAATGCACTATTAAACTTCTAGGGTAGGGCAAACAGAGACCCCATTAGATCATTTTATATTTTGGTTAATATAAGAATTCAGCGAAATTCTATCACATTTTTTCAATTTACGTCGCTCCTATTTCAGATAGCGTACTCGGATAGGCGGCATCTCAAAGCGCGTGGAAAGGCGAGTAAAATGCACTATTAAACTTCGAGGGTAATGCAAACAGAGACCAGATTAGATCATTTTATATTACGGTTAATATAAGATTTCAGGGAAATTCTATCACATTTGTTCAATTTACGTCGCTCCTATTTCAGATAGCTATTGGGCTAAGCGGCATCTCAAAGCGCATGAAATAACAAGAGAAATGCACTATTAAACTTCTTGGGTAGGGCGAACTGAGACCCGATTACATCATTTTATATTATGGTTAATACAAGAATTCAGCGATATTCTATCGCATTTGTTCAATTTGCGTCGCTCCTATTTCAGATAGCGTATTGGGCTAAGCGGCATCTCAAAGCGCTTGAAATGACGAATAAAATGCACTATTAAGCTTCTACGCTAGGGCGAACAGAGACCCGATTAGATCATTCAGCATTATGGTAAATAAAAGAATTCAGCGAAATTCTATCACATTTGTTCAATTTACGTCGCTCCTATTTCAGATAGCGTACTGGGCTAGGCGGCATCTCAAAGCGCATGAAATGACGAGTAAAATGCTCTATTAAACTTCTAGGGTAGGGCAAACAGAGAC
>CAKAJE020000625.1:0-47560 GCA_916610135.2 Macropis europaea | reverse complement strand
GTTCAATTTACGTCGCTCCTATTTCAGATAGCGTATTGGGCTAAGCGGCATCTCAAGGCGCATGAAATGGCGAATAAAATGCGCTATTAAACTTCTAGGCTAGGGCGAACAGAGACCCGATTAGATCATTTTACATTAATGTTAATATAAGTATTCAGCGAGATTCTATCACACTTGTTCAAGTTACGTCGCTTCTATTTCAGACAGCGTACTGAGCTAGGCGGCATCTTAAAGCGCGTGGAATGGCGAGTAAAATGCACTAGTAACCTTCTATGATAGGGCAATCAGAGACCAGATTAGATCATTATATACTTTGGTTAATATAAGAATTCAGCGAAATTCTATCACATTTGTTCAATTTACGTCGCTCCTATTTCAGATAGCGTATTGGGCTAAGCGGCATCTCAAAGCGCATGAAATGGCGAGTGAAATGCACCATTAGACTTCTATGGTAGGGCGAACAGAGACACGATTAGATCATTTTATATTTTGGTTAATATAAGAATTCAGTGAAATTCTATCACATTTGTTCAATTTACGTCGCTCCTTTTTCAGATAGCGTATTGGGCAAAGCGGCATCTCAAAGCGTATGAAATGGCGAATAAAATGCACTATTAAAGTTCTAGGCTAGGGCGAACAGAGACCCGATTAGATCATTTTACGTTATGGTTAATAAAAGAATTCAGCGAAATTCTATCACATTTGTTCAACTTACGTCGCTCCTATTTCAGATAGCGTACTGGGCTAGGCGCCATCTTAAAGCGCGTGGAATGGCGAGTAAAATGCACTGCTCAACTGTTATGATAGGGCAATCAGAGACCCGATTAGCTCATTTTATATTTTGTTTAATATAAGATTTCAGGGAAATTCTATCACATTTGTTCAATTTACGTCGCTCCTGTTTCAGATAGCTTATTGGGCTAAGCGGCATGTCAAAGCGCATGAAATGGCGAGTGAAATGCACTGTTAAACTTCTATGATAGGGCAATCAGAGACCCGATTAGATCATTTTATATTTTGTTTAATATAAGATTTCAAGGAAATTCTATCACATTTGTTGAATTTACGTCGCTCCTATTTCAGATAGCTTATTGGGCTAAGCGGCATCTGAAGGCGCATAAAATGGCGAGTAAAATGCACTAGTAAACTTCTAGGGTAGGGCAAACAGAGACCCGATGAGATCATTTTATATTATGGTTAATTTAAGATGTCAGCAAAATTTTATCACATTTGTTCAATTTACGTCGCTCCTATTTCAGATAGCGTACTGGGCTAGGCGGCATCTTAAAGCGCGTGGAATGGTGAGTAAAATGCACTATTAAACTTCTAGGGTAGGGCAGTCAGAGACCCGATTAGATCATTTTATATTTTGGTTAATATAAGAATTCACGGAAATTCTATCACATTTGTTCAATTTACGTCGCTCCTATTCCAGATAGCGTATTGGGCTAAGCGGCCTCTCAAAGCGCATGAAATGGCGAGTAAAATGCGCTATTAAACTTCTAGGATAAGGCAAACAGAGACCCGATTAGGTCGTTTTATATTACGGTTAATATAAGAATTCAGCGTAATTCTATCACATTTGTTCAAGTTACGTCGCTCCTATTTCAGATAGCGTACTGGGCTAGGCGGCATCTTAAAGCGCGTGGAATGGCGAGTAAAATGCACTACTAATCTTCTATGATAGGGCAATCAGAGACCCGATTAGATCATTTTATATTTTGATTAATATAAGATTTCAGGGAAATTCTATCACATTTGTTCTATTTACGTCGCTCCTATTTCAGATAGCGTATTCGGCTAAGCGGCATCTCAAAGCGCATGAAATGGCGAGTGAAATGCACTACTAATCTTTTATGATACGGCAATCAGAGACCCGATTAGATCATTTTATATTATGGTTAATATAAGATTTCAGGGAGATTCTATCACATCTGTTCAATTTACGTCGCTCCTATTTCGGATAGCGTATTCGGCTAAGCGGCATCTCAAAGCGCATAAAATGGCGAATAAAATGCACTATTAAACTACTAGGCTAGGGCGAACAGAGACCCGATTAGATCATTTTATATTATGGTTAATATAAGATTTCAGGGAGATTCTATCACATCTGTTCAATTTACGTCGCTCCTATTTCAGATAGCGTATTCGGCTAAGCGGCATCTCAAAGCGCATAAAATGGCGAATAAAATGCACTATTAAACTACTAGGCTAGGGCGAACAGAGACTCGATTAGATCATTTTATATTTTGGTTAATATAAGAATTCTGCGAAATTCTATCACATTTGTTCAATTTACGTCGCTCCTATTTCAGATAGCTTATTGGGCTTAGCGGCATCTCAATCCGCATGAAATGACGAGTATAATGCACTATTAAACTTCTAGGAAAAGGAAAACAGAGACCCGATTAGATCATTTTACATTAAGGTTAATATAAGAATTCAACGAAATTCTATCACATTTGATCAATTTACGTCGCTTCTATTACAGATAGCTTATTGGGCTTAGCGGCATCTCAAAGCGCATGAAATGACGAGTGAAATGCACTATTAAGCTTCTAGGGTAGGGCAAACAGAGACCCGATTAGGTCATTTTATATTATGGTTAATTTAAGAATTCAGCAAAATTCTCTCACATTTGTTCAATTTACGTCTTTCCTATTTCAGATAGCGTCCTGGGCTAAGCGGCATCTAAAAGCGCATGAAATGGCGAGTATAATGCACTATTAAACTTCTCGGGTGGGGCAAGCAGAGACCCGATTAGATCATTTTATATTATGGTTAATTTAAGAATTCAGCAAAATTCTATCACATTCGTTCAATTTAGGTCGCTCCTATTTCAGATAGCGTACTGGGATAGGCGGCATCTTAAAGCGCGTGGAATGCCGAGTAAAATCCACTATTAAACTTCTAGGCTAGGGCGAACAGAGACCAGATTAGATCATTTTACATTCTGGTTAATAAAATAATTCAGCGAAATTCTATCACATTTGTTCAACCTTCGTCGCTCATATTTCAGATAGCGTATTGGGCTAAGCGGCATCTCAAAGCGCATGAAATGGCGAGTAAAATGCACAATTAAACTACTAGGGTAGGGCGAACAGAGACCCGATTAGATCATTTTACATTATGGTTCTTAAAAGAATTCAGCGAAATTCTATCACATTTGTTCAACGTACGTCGCTCCTATTTCAGATAGCGTATTGGGATAAGCGGCATCGAAAAGCGCATGAAATGGCGAGTAAAATGCACAATTAAACTACTAGGGTAGGGCAAACAGAAACCCGATTAGATCATTTTATATTGTGGTTAATTTAAGAATTCAGCAAAATTCTATCACATTTGTTCAATTTACGTCGCTCCTATTTCAGATAGCGTATTGGGCTAAGCGGCATCTCAAAGTGCATGAAATGGCCAGTAAAATGCACTATTAAACTTCTAGGATAAGGCAAACAGAGACCCGATTAGATCATTTTATATTACGGTTAATATAAGAATGCGGCGTAATTCTTTCACATTTGTTCAATTTCCGTCGCTCCTATTTCAGATAGCCTACTGGGCTAGGCGGCATCTTAAAGCGGGTGGAATGGCGAGTAGAATGCACTATTAAAATTCTATGATAGGGCAATCAGAGATCCGATTAGATCATTTTATATTTTGGATAATATAAGAATTCAGCGAAATTCTATCACATTTGTTCAATTTGCGTCGCTCCTATTACAAATAGCTTATTGGGCTCAGCGGCATCTCAAAGCGCATGAAATGACGAGTGAAATGCACTATTAAACTTCTAGGCTAGGGCGAACAGAGACCCGAGCAGATCATTTTACATTATGGTTAATAAAAGAATTCAGCGAAATTCTATCACATTTGTTCAACTTACGTCGCTCCTATTTCAGATAGCGTATTGGGCTAAGCGGCATCGCAAAGCGCATGAAATGGCGAGTGAAATGCACCATTAGACTTCTATGGTAGGGCGAACAGAGACCCGATTAGATCATTTTATATTTTGGTTAATATAAGAATTCAGCAAAATTCTATCACATTTGCTCAATTTACGTCGCTCCTATTGCAGATAGCGAACTGGGCTATGCGGCATCTTAAAGCGTTCGGAATGGCGAGTAAAATGCACTATTTAACTTCTATCCTAGGGCAATCAGAGACCCGATTAGATCATTTTATATTTTGGTTAATATAAGAATTCAGTGAAATTCTATCACATTTGTTCAATTTACGTCGTTCCTATTTCAGATAGCGTCCGAGGCTAAGCCGCATCTAAAAGCGCATGAAATGGCGATTAAAATGCACCAATAAACTTCTAGGCTAGGGCGAACAGAGACCCGATTAGATCATTTTATATTATGGTTAATATAAGATTTCAGGGAGATTCTATCACATCCGTTCAATTTACGTCGCTCCTATTTCAGATAGCGTATTCGGCTAAGCGGCATCTCAAAGCGCATAAAATGGCGAATAAAATGCACTATTAAACTACTAGGCTAGGGCGAACAGAGACCCGATTAGATCATTTTATATTTTGGTTAATATGAGAATTCTGCGAAATTCTATCACATTTGTTCAATTTACGTCGCTCCTATTTCAGATAGCTTATTGGGCTTAGCGGCATCTCAAAGCGCATGAAATGACGAGTGAAATGCACTATTAAACTTCTAGGGTAGGGCAAACAGAGACCCGATTAGAACATTTTATATTATGGTTAATTTAAGAATTCAGCAAAATTCTATCACATTTGCTCAATTTACGTCGCTCCTATTTCAGATAGCGTACTGGGCTAAGCGGCATCTCAAAGCGCATGAAATGGCGAATAAAATGCACTATTAAACTTCTAGGCTAGGGCGAACAGAGACCCGAGCAGATCATTTTACATTATGGTTAATAAAAGAATTCAGCGTAATTCTATCACATTTGTTCAACTTACGTCGCTCCTATTTCAGATAGCGTATTGGGCTAAGCGGCATCTCAAAGCGCATGAAATGGCGAGTGAAATGCACTACTAGACTTCTATGGTAGGGCGAACAGAGACCCGATTGGATCATTTTACATTAAGGTTAATATAAGAATTCACGGGAATTCTATCACATTTGTTCAATTTACGTCGCTCCTATTCCAGATAGCGTATTGGGCTAAGCGGCATCTCACAGCGCATGAAATGGCGAGTAAAATGCGCTATTAAACTTCTAGGATAAGGCAAACAGAGACCCGATTAGATCATTTTATATTACGGTTAATATAAGAATTCAGCGTAACTCTATCACATTTGTTCAAGTTACGTCGCTCCTATTTCAGATAGCGTACTGGGCTATGCGACATCTTAAAGCGCGTGGTATGGCGAGTAAAATGCACTACTAATCTTCTATGATAGGGCAATCAGAGACCCGATTAGATCATTTTATATTTTGATTAATATAAGATTTCAGGGAAATTCTATCACATTTGTTCAATTTACGTCGCTCCTAATTCAGATGGCGTATTGGGCTAAGCGGGATCTCAAAGCGCATGAAATGGCGAGTGAAATTCACCATTAGACTTCTATGGTAGGGTGAACAGAGACCCGATTAGATCATTTTACATTAATGTTAATACAAGGATTCACGGAAATTCTATCACATTTGTTCAATTTACGTCGCTCCTATTTCAGATAGCGTATTCGGCTAAGCGGCATCTCAAAGCGCATGAAATGGCGAATAAAATGCACTATTAAACTTCTAGGCTAGGGCGAACAGAGACCCGATTAGATCATTTTATATTATGGTTAATATAAGATTTCAGGGAGATTCTATCACATCTGTTCAATTTACGTCGCTCCTATTTCAGATAGCGTATTAGGCTATGCGGCATCTCAAAGCGCATAAAATGGCGAATAAATGCACTATTAAACAACTAGGCTAGGGCGAACAGAGACGCGATTAGATCATTTTATATTTTGGTTAATATAAGAATCCTGCGAAATTCTATCACATTTGTTCAATTTACGTCGCTCCTATTTCAGATAGCTTATTGGGCTTAGCGGCATCTCAATCCGCATGAAATGACGAGTATAATGCACTATTAAACTTCTAGGATAAGGTAAACAGAGACCCGATTAGATCATTTTACATTAAGGTTAATATAAGAATTCAACGAAATTCTATCACATTTGTTCAATTTACGTCGCTTCTATTACAGATAGCTTATTGGGCTTAGCGGCATCTCAAAGCGCATGAAATGACGAGTGACATGCACTATTAAACTTCTTGGGTAGGGCAAACAGAGACCCGATTAGGTCATTTTATATTATGGTTAATTTAAGAATTCAGCAAAATTCTCTCACATTTGTTCAATTTACGTCGTTCCTATTTCAGATAGCGTCCTGGGCTAAGCGGCATCTAAAAGCGCATGAAATGGCGAGTATAATGCACTATTATAGTTCTAGGATAAGGCAAACAGAGACCCGATTAGATCATTTTATATTACGGTTAATATAAGAATGCTGCGTGAATCTATCACATTTGTTCAAGTTACGTCGCTCCTATTTCAGATAGCGTACTGGGCTAGGCGGCATCTTAAAGCACGTGGAATGGCGAGTAAAATGCACTATTAAACTTCTATGATAGGGCAATCAGAGACCCGATTAGATCATTTTATATTTTGGTTAATATAAGAATTCAACGAAATTCTATCACATTTGTAAAATTTACGTCGCTCCTGTTACAGATAGCTTATTGGGCTTAGCGGCATCTCAAAGCGCATGAAATGACGAGTGAAATGCACTATTAAACTTCTAGGGTAGGCCAACAGGGACCCGATTAGATCACTTTATATTATGGTTAATTTAAGAATTCAGCAAAATTCTATCACATTTGCTCAATTTACGTCGCTCCTATTTCAGATAGCATACTGGGCTAGGCGGCATCTTAAAGCGCGTGGAATGGCGAGTAAAATGCACTACTAAACTTCTATGATAGGGCAATCAGAGACCCGATTAGATCATTTTACATTAAGGTTAATACAAGGATTCACGGAAATTCTATCACATTTGTTCAATTTACGTCGGTCCTATTTCAGATATCGTATTGGGCTATGCGGCATCTCAAAGCGCATGAAATGGCGAGTAAAATGCACTATTAAACTTCTATGGTAGGGCGAACAGAGACCCGATTAGATCATTTTACATTAAGGTTAATATAAGGATTCACGGAAATTCTATCACATTTGTTCAATTTACGTCGCTCCTATTTCAGACAGCGTATTGGGCTATGCGGCATCTCAAAGCGCATGAAATGGCGAGGAAAATGCACTATTAAACTTCTAGGGTAGGGCAAACAGAGACCCGATGAGATCATTTTATATTATGGTTAATTTAAGAATTCAGCGAAATTCTATCACATTTGTTCAATTTACGTCGCTCCTATTTCAGATAGCGTACTGGGCTAGGCGGCATCTTAAAGCGCGTGGAAGGTCGAGTAAAATGCACTACTAAACTTCTATGATAGAGCAATCAGAGACCCGATTAGATCATTTTATATTTTGTTTAATATAAGATTTCAGGGAAATTCTATCACATTTGTTCAATTTACGTCGCTCCTATTACAGATAGCGTATTGGGCTAAGCGGCATCACAAAGCGCATGAAATGGCAAACAAAATGCAGTATTAAACTTCGATGATAGGCTAATCAGGGACCCGATTAGATCATTTTATATTTGGGTTAATATAAGAATTCAGGGAAATTCTATCACATTTGTTCAATTTACGTCGCTCCTATTTCAGATAGCGTATTGGGCTAAGCGGGATCTCAATGCGCATGAAATGGCGAGTAAAATGCACTATTAAACTTCTAGGGTAGGACAAACAGAGACCCGATTAGATCATTTTATATTATGGTTAATTTAAGAATTCAACGAAATTCTATCACATTTGTTCAATTTACGTCGCTCCTATTTCAGATAGCGTATTGGGCCAAGCGGCATTTCAAAGCGCATGAAATGGCGAGTAAAATGCACTATTAAACTTCTACGGTAGGGCAAACAGAGACCCGATTAGATCATTTTATATTATGGTTAATTTAAGAATTCAGCAAAATTCTATCACATTTGTTCAATTTACGTCGCTCCTATTTCAGTTAGCGTATTGGGCTAAGCGGCTTCTCAAAGCGCATGAAGTGAGGAGTAAAATGCACTATTAAACTTCTAGGGTAGGGCAATCAGAGACCCGATTAGATCATTTTATGTTATGGTTAATTTAAGAATTCAGCGAAATTCTATCACATTTGTTCAATATACTCCGCTCCTATTTCAGATAGCGTACTGGGCTAGGCGGCAACTTAAAGCGCGTGGAATGGCCAGTCAAATGCACTATTAAACTTCTATGATAGGGCAATCAGTGACCCGATTAGATCATTTTATATTATAGTTAATTTAAGAATTCAGCGAAATTCTATCACATTTGTTCAATTTACGTCGCTCCTATTTCAGATGGCGTACTGGGCTATGCGGCATCTCAGAGCGCATGAAATGGCGAGTGAAATGTACTATTAAACTTCTCGGCTAGGGCGAACAGAGACCCGATTAGATCATTTTATATTATGGCTAATTTAAGAATTCAGCAAAATTCTATCACATTTGTTCAATTTACGTCGTTCCTATTTCAGATAGCGTACTGGGCTATGCGGCATCTCAAAGCGCATGAAATGGCGAGTGAAATGCACTATTCAACTTCTAGGGTAGGGCGAACAGAGACCCGATTAGATCATTTTACATTAAGGTTAATATAAGAATTCAGGGAAATTCTATCACACTTGTTCAATTTACGTCGCTCCTATTTCAGATAGCGTATTGGGCTAAGCGGCACCTCAAAGCGCATGAAATGGCGAGCAAAATCCACTATTAAACTTCTAGGGTATGGCAAACAGAGACCCGATTAGATCATTTTATATCATGGTTAATTTAAGAATTCAGCAAAATTCTATCACATTTGTTCAATTTACGTCGTTCCTATTTCAGATAGCGTACTGGGCTAGACGGCATCTTAAAGCGCCTGGAATGGCGAGTAAAATGCACTATGAAACTTCTATGATAGGCCAATAAGAGACCCGATTAGATCATTTTATATTTTGGTTAATATAAAGATTCAGCGAAATTCTATCACATTTGTTCAACTTACGCCGCTCCTGCTTGAGATAGCGTACTGGACTAGGCGGCAACTTAAAGCGCGTGGAATGGCGAGTAAAATGCAGTACTAAACTTCTATGATAGGGCAATCGGAGTCCCGATTAGATCATTTTATATTTTGTTTAATATAAGATTTCAGGGAAATTCTATCACATTTGTTCAATTTACGTCGCTCCTATTTCAGATAGCGTACTGGGCCAAGCGGCATCTCAAAGCGCATGAAATGTCGAATACAATGCACTGTTAAACTTCTAGGGTAGGGGGAACAGAGAACCGATTAGATCATTTTACATTAAGGTTAATATAAGAATTCAGGCAAATTCTATCACATTTGTTCAATTTACGTCGCTCCTATTTCAGATAGCGTATTGGGCTAAGCGCCATCTCAAAGCGCATGAAATGTCGAGTAAAATGCACTATTAAACTTCTAGGGTAGGGCAAACAGAGACCCGATTAGATCATTTTATATTATGGTTAATTTACGAATTCAGCCAAATTCTATCACATTTGTTCAATTTACGTCGCTCCTATTTCAGATGGCGTACTGCGCTAGGCGGCAACTTAAAGCGCGTGGAATGGCGAGTAAAATACCCTATGAAACTTCTATGATAGGGCAATCAGAGACCCGATTAGATCATTTTATATTTTGGTTAATATAAGAATTCAGCGAAATTCTATCACATTCGTTCAATTTACGTCGCTCCTATTTCAGATAGCGTATTGGGCTAAGCGGCATCTCAAAGCGGATGAAATGGCGAGTAAAATGCACTATTAAACTTCTAGGGTAAGGCAAACAGAGACCCGATTAGATCATATTACATTATGGTTAATAAAAGAATTAAGAGTAATTCTATCACATTTGTTCAATTTACGTCACTCCTATTTCTGATAGCCTACTGGGATAGCCGGCATCTTGAAGCGCGTGGAATAGCGAGTAAAATGCACTATTAGCCTTCTATGATAGGGCATCAGAGACCCGATTAGATCATTTTATATTTTGGTTAATATAAGAATTCAGCGAAATCCTATCACGTTTGTTCAATTTACGTCGCTACTATTTCAGATAGCGTATTGGGCTAAGCGGCATCTCAAAGCGTATGAAATGGCGAATAAAATGCACTATTAAAGTTCTAGGCTCGGGCGAACAGAGATCCGATTAGATCATTTTACATTATGGTTAATAAAAGAATTCAGCGAAATTCTATCACATTTGTTCAACTTATATCGCTCCAATTTCAGATAGCGTATTAGGCTAAGCGGCATCTCAAAGCGCATGAAATGACAAGTAAAATGCACTATTAAAGTTCTAGGGTAGGGCAAAGAGCGACCCGATTAGATCATTTTATATTATGGTTAATTTAAGGATTGAGCGAAATTCTATCACATTCGTTCAATTTACGTCGCTCCTATTTCAGATAGCGTATTGGGCAAAGCGGCATCTCAAAGCGCATGAAATGTCGAGTAAAATGCACTATTAAACTTCTAGGGTAGGGCAAACAGAGACCCGATTAGATCATTTTATATTATGGTTAATTTACGAATTCAGCCAAATTCTATCACATTTGTTCAATTTACGTCGCTTCTATGTCAGACAGCGTACTGGACTAGGCGGCATCTTAAAGCGCGTGGAATGGCGAGTAAAATGCACTATTAACCTTCTATGATAGGGCAATCAGAGACCAGATTAGATCATTTTATACTTTGGTTAATATAAGAATTCAGCGAAATTCTATCACATTTGTTCAATTTACGTCGCTCCTATTTCAGAGAGCGTATTGGGCTAAGCGGCATCTCAAAGCGCATGAAATGACGAGTGAAATGCACAATCAAACTTCTAGGGTAGGGCAAACAGGGACCCGATTAGATCATTTTATATTATGGTTAATTTAAGAATTCAGCAAAATTCTCTCACATTTGTTCAATTTACGTCGTTCCTATTTCAGATAGCGTCCTGGGCTAAGCGGCATCTAAAAGCGCATGAAATGGCGAGTATAATGCACTATTATACATCTAGGATAAGGCAAACAGAGACCCGATTAGATCATTTTATATTACGGTTAATATAAGAATGCAGCGTGATTCTATCACATTTGTTCAAGTTACGTCGCTCCTATTTCAGATAGCGTACTGGGCTAGGCGGCATCTTAAAGCGCGTGGAATGGCGAGTAAAATGCACTATTAAACTTCTAGGGTAGGGCAAACAGAGACCCGATGAGATCATTTTATATTTTGGTTAATATAAGAATTCAACGAAATTCTATCACATTCGTTCAATTTACGTCGCTTCTATTACAGATAGCTTATCGGGCTTAGCGGCATCTCAAAGAGCATGAAATGACGAGTGAAATGCACTATTAAACTTCTAGGGTAGGGCAAACAGAGACCCGATTAGGTCATTTTATATTATGGTTAATTTAAGAATTCAGCAAAATTCTATCACATTTGTTCAATTTACGTCGTTCCTATTTCAGATAGCGTCCTGGGCTAAGCGGCATCTAAAAGCGCATTAAATGGCGAGTATAATGCACTATTATACTTCTAGGATAAGGCAAACAGAGACCCGATTAGATCATTTTATATTACGGTTAATGTAAGAATTCAGCGTAATTCTATCACATTTGTTCAACTTACGTCGTTCCTATTTCAGATAGCGTACTGGGCTAGGCGGCATCTTAAAGCGCGTGGAATGGCGAGTAAAGTGCACTATTAAACTTCTATGATAGGGCAATCAGAGACCCGATTAGATCATTTTATATATTGGTTAATATAAGAATTCAACGAAATTCTATCACATTTGTAAAATTTACGTCGCTCCTATTACAGATAGCTTATTGGGCTTAGCGGCATCTCAAAGCGCATGGAATGACGAGTGAAATGCACTATTAAACTTCTAGGGTAGGGCAAACAGTGACGCGATTAGATCATTTTATATTATGGTTAATTTAAGAATTCAGCAAAATTCTATCACATTTGCTCAATTAACGTCGCTCCTATTTCAGATAGCGTATTGGGCTAAGCGGTATCTCAAAGCGCATGAAATGGCGAGTAAAATGCAATACTAAACTTCTAGGATAAGGCAAACAGAGACCCGATTAGATTATTTTATATTACGGTTAATATAAGAATTCAGTGTAATTCTATCACATTTGTTCAACTTACGTCGCTCCTAATTTAGATAGCGTACTGGGCTAGGCGGCATCTTAAAGCGCGTGGAATGGCGAGTAAAATGCACTGCTATACTTCTATGATAGGGCAATCAGAGACCCGATTAGATCGTTTTATATTTTGTTTAATATAAGATTTCAGGGAAATTCTATCACATTTGTTCAATTTACGTCGCTCCTATTTCAGATAGCGTATTGGGCTAAGCGGCATCTCAAAGCGCATGAAATGGCGAATAAAATGCGCTATTAAACTTCTAGGCTAGGGCGAACAGAGACCCGATTAGATCATTTTACATTAATGTTAATATAAGTATTCAGCGAGATTCTATCACACTTGTTCAAGTTACGTCGCTTCTATTTCAGACAGCGTACTGAGCTAGGCGGCATCTTAAAGCGCGTGGAATGGCGAGTAAAATGCACTATTAACCTTCTATGATAGGGCAATCAGAGACCAGATTAGATCATTATATACTTTGGTTAATATAAGAATTCAGCGAAATTCTATCACATTTGTTCAATTTACGTCGCTCCTATTTCAGATAGCGTATTGGGCTAAGCGGCATCTCAAAGCGCATGAAATGGCGAGTGAAATGCACCATTAGACTTCTATGGTAGGGCGAACAGAGACACGATTAGATCATTTTATATTTTGGTTAATATAAGAATTCAGTGAAATTCTATCACATTTGTTCAATTTACGTCGCTCCTTTTTCAGATAGCGTATTGGGCAAAGCGGCATCTCAAAGCGTATGAAATGGCGAATAAAATGCACTATTAAAGTTCTAGGCTAGGGCGAACAGAGACCCGATTAGATCATTTTACGTTATGGTTAATAAAAGAATTCAGCGAAATTCTATCACATTTGTTCAACTTACGTCGCTCCTATTTCAGATAGCGTACTGGGCTAGGCGCCATCTTAAAGCGCGTGGAATGGCGAGTAAAGTGCACTGCTCAACTGTTATGATAGGGCAATCAGAGACCCGATTAGCTCATTTTATATTTTGTTTAATATAAGATTTCAGGGAAATTCTATCACATTTGTTCAATTTACGTCGCTCCTATTTCAGATAGCTTATTGGGCTAAGCGGCATGTCAAAGCGCATGAAATGGCGAGTGAAATGCACTGTTAAACTTCTATGATAGGGCAATCAGAGACCCGATTAGATCATTTTATATTTTGTTTAATATAAGATTTCAAGGAAATTCTATCACATTTGTTGAATTTACGTCGCTCCTATTTCAGATAGCTTATTGGGCTAAGCGGCATCTGAAGGCGCAGAAAATGGCGAGTAAAATGCACTAGTAAACTTCTAGGGTAGGGCAAACAGAGACCCGATGAGATCATTTTATATTATGGTTAATTTAAGATGTCAGCAAAATTTTATCACATTTGTTCAATTTACGTCGCTCCTATTTCAGATAGCGTACTGGGCTAGGCGGCATCTTAAAGCGCGTGGAATGGTGAGTAAAATGCACTATTAAACTTCTAGGGTAGGGCAATCAGAGACCCGATTAGATCATTTTATATTTTGGTTAATATAAGAATTCACGGAAATTCTATCACATTTGTTCAATTTACGTCGCTCCTATTCCAGATAGCGTATTGGGCTAAGCGGCCTCTCAAAGCGTATGAAATGGCGAATAAAATGCACTATTAAAGTTCTAGGCTCGGGCGAACAGAGATCCGATTAGATCATTTTACATTATGGTTAATAAAAGAATTCAGCGAAATTCTATCACATTTGTTCAACTTATATCGCTCCAATTTCAGATAGCGTATTAGGCTAAGCGGCATCTCAAAGCGCATGAAATGACAAGTAAAATGCACTATTAAAGTTCTAGGGTAGGGCAAAGAGCGACCCGATTAGATCATTTTATATTATGGTTAATTTAAGGATTGAGCGAAATTCTATCACATTCGTTCAATTTACGTCGCTCCTATTTCAGATAGCGTATTGGGCAAAGCGGCATCTCAAAGCGCATGAAATGTCGAGTAAAATGCACTATTAAACTTCTAGGGTAGGGCAAACAGAGACCCGATTAGATCATTTTATATTATGGTTAATTTACGAATTCAGCCAAATTCTATCACATTTGTTCAATTTACGTCGCTTCTATGTCAGACAGCGTACTGGACTAGGCGGCATCTTAAAGCGCGTGGAATGGCGAGTAAAATGCACTATTAACCTTCTATGATAGGGCAATCAGAGACCAGATTAGATCATTTTATACTTTGGTTAATATAAGAATTCAGCGAAATTCTATCACATTTGTTCAATTTACGTCGCTCCTATTTCAGAGAGCGTATTGGGCTAAGCGGCATCTCAAAGCGCATGAAATGACGAGTGAAATGCACAATCAAACTTCTAGGGTAGGGCAAACAGGGACCCGATTAGATCATTTTATATTATGGTTAATTTAAGAATTCAGCAAAATTCTCTCACATTTGTTCAATTTACGTCGTTCCTATTTCAGATAGCGTCCTGGGCTAAGCGGCATCTAAAAGCGCATGAAATGGCGAGTATAATGCACTATTATACATCTAGGATAAGGCAAACAGAGACCCGATTAGATCATTTTATATTACGGTTAATATAAGAATGCAGCGT
Source organism: Macropis europaea (assembly GCA_916610135.2). Classification (NCBI taxonomy): domain Eukaryota; kingdom Metazoa; phylum Arthropoda; class Insecta; order Hymenoptera; family Melittidae; genus Macropis; species Macropis europaea. The sequence continues at coordinate 32,618 of CAKAJE020000625.1, read as the reverse complement.
GATTCTATCACATTTGTTCAAGTTACGTCGCTCCTATTTCAGATAGCGTACTGGGCTAGGCGGCATCTTAAAGCGCGTGGAATGGCGAGTAAAATGCACTATTAAACTTCTAGGGTAGGGCAAACAGAGACCCGATGAGATCATTTTATATTTTGGTTAATATAAGAATTCAACGAAATTCTATCACATTCGTTCAATTTACGTCGCTTCTATTACAGATAGCTTATCGGGCTTAGCGGCATCTCAAAGCGCATGAAATGACGAGTGAAATGCACTATTAAACTTCTAGGGTAGGGCAAACAGAGACCCGATTAGGTCATTTTATATTATGGTTAATTTAAGAATTCAGCAAAATTCTATCACATTTGTTCAATTTACGTCGTTCCTATTTCAGATAGCGTCCTGGGCTAAGCGGCATCTAAAAGCGCATGAAATGGCGAGTATAATGCACTATTATACTTCTAGGATAAGGCAAACAGAGACCCGATTAGATCATTTTATATTACGGTTAATGTAAGAATTCAGCGTAATTCTATCACATTTGTTCAACTTACGTCGTTCCTATTTCAGATAGCGTACTGGGCTAGGCGGCATCTTAAAGCGCGTGGAATGGCGAGTAAAGTGCACTATTAAACTTCTATGATAGGGCAATCAGAGACCCGATTAGATCATTTTATATATTGGTTAATATAAGAATTCAACGAAATTCTATCACATTTGTAAAATTTACGTCGCTCCTATTACAGATAGCTTATTGGGCTTAGCGGCATCTCAAAGCGCATGGAATGACGAGTGAAATGCACTATTAAACTTCTAGGGTAGGGCAAACAGTGACGCGATTAGATCATTTTATATTATGGTTAATTTAAGAATTCAGCAAAATTCTATCACATTTGCTCAATTAACGTCGCTCCTATTTCAGATAGCGTATTGGGCTAAGCGGTATCTCAAAGCGCATGAAATGGCGAGTAAAATGCAATACTAAACTTCTAGGATAAGGCAAACAGAGACCCGATTAGATTATTTTATATTACGGTTAATATAAGAATTCAGTGTAATTCTATCACATTTGTTCAACTTACGTCGCTCCTAATTTAGATAGCGTACTGGGCTAGGCGGCATCTTAAAGCGCGTGGAATGGCGAGTAAAATGCACTGCTATACTTCTATGATAGGGCAATCAGAGACCCGATTAGATCGTTTTATATTTTGTTTAATATAAGATTTCAGGGAAATTCTATCACATTTGTTCAATTTACGTCGCTCCTATTTCAGATAGCGTATTGGGCTAAGCGGCATCTCAAGGCGCATGAAATGGCGAATAAAATGCGCTATTAAACTTCTAGGCTAGGGCGAACAGAGACCCGATTAGATCATTTTACATTAATGTTAATATAAGTATTCAGCGAGATTCTATCACACTTGTTCAAGTTACGTCGCTTCTATTTCAGACAGCGTACTGAGCTAGGCGGCATCTTAAAGCGCGTGGAATGGCGAGTAAAATGCACTATTAACCTTCTATGATAGGGCAATCAGAGACCAGATTAGATCATTATATACTTTGGTTAATATAAGAATTCAGCGAAATTCTATCACATTTGTTCAATTTACGTCGCTCCTATTTCAGATAGCGTATTGGGCTAAGCGGCATCTCAAAGCGCATGAAATGGCGAGTGAAATGCACCATTAGACTTCTATGGTAGGGCGAACAGAGACACGATTAGATCATTTTATATTTTGGTTAATATAAGAATTCAGTGAAATTCTATCACATTTGTTCAATTTACGTCGCTCCTTTTTCAGATAGCGTATTGGGCAAAGCGGCATCTCAAAGCGTATGAAATGGCGAATAAAATGCACTATTAAAGTTCTAGGCTAGGGCGAACAGAGACCCGATTAGATCATTTTACGTTATGGTTAATAAAAGAATTCAGCGAAATTCTATCACATTTGTTCAACTTACGTCGCTCCTATTTCAGATAGCGTACTGGGCTAGGCGCCATCTTAAAGCGCGTGGAATGGCGAGTAAAGTGCACTGCTCAACTGTTATGATAGGGCAATCAGAGACCCGATTAGCTCATTTTATATTTTGTTTAATATAAGATTTCAGGGAAATTCTATCACATTTGTTCAATTTACGTCGCTCCTATTTCAGATAGCTTATTGGGCTAAGCGGCATGTCAAAGCGCATGAAATGGCGAGTGAAATGCACTGTTAAACTTCTATGATAGGGCAATCAGAGACCCGATTAGATCATTTTATATTTTGTTTAATATAAGATTTCAAGGAAATTCTATCACATTTGTTGAATTTACGTCGCTCCTATTTCAGATAGCTTATTGGGCTAAGCGGCATCTGAAGGCGCAGAAAATGGCGAGTAAAATGCACTAGTAAACTTCTAGGGTAGGGCAAACAGAGACCCGATGAGATCATTTTATATTATGGTTAATTTAAGATGTCAGCAAAATTTTATCACATTTGTTCAATTTACGTCGCTCCTATTTCAGATAGCGTACTGGGCTAGGCGGCATCTTAAAGCGCGTGGAATGGTGAGTAAAATGCACTATTAAACTTCTAGGGTAGGGCAATCAGAGACCCGATTAGATCATTTTATATTTTGGTTAATATAAGAATTCACGGAAATTCTATCACATTTGTTCAATTTACGTCGCTCCTATTCCAGATAGCGTATTGGGCTAAGCGGCCTCTCAAAGCGCATGAAATGGCGAGTAAAATGCGCTATTAAACTTCTAGGATAAGGCAAACAGAGACCCGATTAGGTCGTTTTATATTACGGTTAATATAAGAATTCAGCGTAATTCTATCACATTTGTTCAAGTTACGTCGCTCCTATTTCAGATAGCGTACTGGGCTAGGCGGCATCTTAAAGCGCGTGGAATGGCGAGTAAAATGCACTACTAATCTTCTATGATAGGGCAATCAGAGACCCGATTAGATCATTTTATATTTTGATTAATATAAGATTTCAGGGAAATTCTATCACATTTGTTCTATTTACGTCGCTCCTATTTCATATAGCGTATTCGGCTAAGCGGCATCTCAAAGCGCATGAAATGGCGAGTGAAATGCACTACTAATCTTTTATGATACGGCAATCAGAGACCCGATTAGATCATTTTATATTATGGTTAATATAAGATTTCAGGGAGATTCTATCACATCTGTTCAATTTACGTCGCTCCTATTTCAGATAGCGTATTCGGCTAAGCGGCATCTCAAAGCGCATAAAATGGCGAATAAAATGCACTATTAAACTACTAGGCTAGGGCGAACAGAGACCCGATTAGATCATTTTATATTATGGTTAATATAAGATTTCAGGGAGATTCTATCACATCTGTTCAATTTACGTCGCTCCTATTTCAGATAGCGTATTCGGCTAAGCGGCATCTCAAAGCGCATGAAATGGCGAGTGAAATGCACTACTAATCTTTTATGATACGGCAATCAGAGACCCGATTAGATCATTTTATATTATGGTTAATATAAGATTTCAGGGAGATTCTATCACATCTGTTCAATTTACGTCGCTCCTATTTCAGATAGCGTATTCGGCTAAGCGGCATCTCAAAGCGCATAAAATGGCGAATAAAATGCACTATTAAACTACTAGGCTAGGGCGAACAGAGACCCGATTAGATCATTTTATATTATGGTTAATATAAGATTTCAGGGAGATTCTATCACATCTGTTCAATTTACGTCGCTCCTATTTCAGATAGCGTATTCGGCTAAGCGGCATCTCAAAGCGCATAAAATGGCGAATAAAATGCACTATTAAACTACTAGGCTAGGGCGAACAGAGACTCGATTAGATCATTTTATATTTTGGTTAATATAAGAATTCTGCGAAATTCTATCACATTTGTTCAATTTACGTCGCTCCTATTTCAGATAGCTTATTGGGCTTAGCGGCATCTCAATCCGCATGAAATGACGAGTATAATGCACTATTAAACTTCTAGGAAAAGGAAAACAGAGACCCGATTAGATCATTTTACATTAAGGTTAATATAAGAATTCAACGAAATTCTATCACATTTGATCAATTTACGTCGCTTCTATTACAGATAGCTTATTGGGCTTAGCGGCATCTCAAAGCGCATGAAATGACGAGTGAAATGCACTATTAAGCTTCTAGGGTAGGGCAAACAGAGACCCGATTAGGTCATTTTATATTATGGTTAATTTAAGAATTCAGCAAAATTCTCTCACATTTGTTCAATTTACGTCGTTCCTATTTCAGATAGCGTCCTGGGCTAAGCGGCATCTAAAAGCGCATGAAATGGCGAGTATAATGCACTATTAAACTTCTCGGGTGGGGCAAGCAGAGACCCGATTAGATCATTTTATATTATGGTTAATTTAAGAATTCAGCAAAATTCTATCACATTCGTTCAATTTAGGTCGCTCCTATTTCAGATAGCGTACTGGGATAGGCGGCATCTTAAAGCGCGTGGAATGCCGAGTAAAATCCACTATTAAACTTCTAGGCTAGGGCGAACAGAGACCAGATTAGATCATTTTACATTCTGGTTAATAAAATAATTCAGCGAAATTCTATCACATTTGTTCAACCTTCGTCGCTCATATTTCAGATAGCGTATTGGGCTAAGCGGCATCTCAAAGCGCATGAAATGGCGAGTAAAATGCACTATTAAACTTCTAGGGTAGGGCAATCAGTGACCCGATTAGATCATTTTATATTATAGTTAATTTAAGAATTCAGCGAAATTCTATCACATTTGTTCAACTTACGTCGCTCCTAATTTAGATAGCGTACTGGGCTAGGCGGCATCTTAAAGCGCGTGGAATGGCGAGTAAAATGCACTGCTAAACTTCTATGATAGGGCAATCAGAGACCCGATTAGATCATTGTATATTTTGTTTAATATAAGATTTCAGGGAAATTCTATCACATTTGTTCAATTTTCGTCGCTCCTATTTCAGATAGCGTATTGGGCTAAGCGGCATCTCAAGGCGCATGAAATGGCGAATAAAATGCGCTATTAAACTTCTAGGCTAGGGCGAACAGAGACCCGATTAGATCATTTTACATTATGGTTCTTAAAAGAATTCAGCGAAATTCTATCACATTTGTTCAACGTACGTCGCTCCTATTTCAGATAGCGTATTGGGATAAGCGGCATCGAAAAGCGCATGAAATGGCGAGTAAAATGCACAATTAAACTACTAGGGTAGGGCAAACTGAAACCCGATTAGATCATTTTATATTGTGGTTAATTTAAGAATTCAGCAAAATTCTATCACATTTGTTCAATTTACGTCGCTCCTATTTCAGATAGCGTATTGGGCTAAGCGGCATCTCAAAGTGCATGAAATGGCCAGTAAAATGCACTATTAAACTTCTAGGATAAGGCAAACAGAGACCCGATTAGATCATTTTATATTACGGTTAATATAAGAATGCGGCGTAATTCTTTCACATTTGTTCAATTTCCGTCGCTCCTATTTCAGATAGCCTACTGGGCTAGGCGGCATCTTAAAGCGGGTGGAATGGCGAGTAGAATGCACTATTAAAATTCTATGATAGGGCAATCAGAGATCCGATTAGATCATTTTATATTTTGGATAATATAAGAATTCAGCGAAATTCTATCACATTTGTTCAATTTGCGTCGCTCCTATTACAAATAGCTTATTGGGATCAGCGGCATCTCAAAGCGCATGAAATGACGAGTGAAATGCACTATTAAACTTCTAGGCTAGGGCGAACAGAGACCCGAGCAGATCATTTTACATTATGGTTAATAAAAGAATTCAGCGAAATTCTATCACATTTGTTCAACTTACGTCGCTCCTATTTCAGATAGCGTATTGGGCTAAGCGGCATCGCAAAGCGCATGAAATGGCGAGTGAAATGCACCATTATACTTCTATGGTAGGGCGAACAGAGACCCGATTAGATCATTTTATATTTTGGTTAATATAAGAATTCAGGGAAATTCTATCACATTTGTTCTATTTACGTCGCTCCTATTTCAGATAGCGTATTCGGCTAAGCGGCATCTCAAAGCGCATGAAATGGCGAGTGAAATGCACTACTAATCTTTTATGATACGGCAATCAGAGACCCGATTAGATCATTTTATATTATGGTTAATATAAGATTTCAGGGAGATTCTATCACATCTGTTCAATTTACGTCGCTCCTATTTCAGATAGCGTATTCGGCTAAGCGGCATCTCAAAGCGCATAAAATGGCGAATAAAATGCACTATTAAACTACTAGGCTAGGGCGAACAGAGACCCGATTAGATCATTTTATATTATGGTTAATATAAGATTTCAGGGAGATTCTATCACATCTGTTCAATTTACGTCGCTCCTATTTCAGATAGCGTATTCGGCTAAGCGGCATCTCAAAGCGCATAAAATGGCGAATAAAATGCACTATTAAACTACTAGGCTACGGCGAACAGAGACTCGATTAGATCATTTTATATTTTGGTTAATATAAGAATTCTGCGAAATTCTATCACATTTGTTCAATTTACGTCGCTCCTATTTCAGATAGCTTATTGGGCTTAGCGGCATCTCAATCCGCATGAAATGACGAGTATAATGCACTATTAAACTTCTAGGAAAAGGAAAACAGAGACCCGATTAGATCATTTTACATTAAGGTTAATATAAGAATTCAACGAAATTCTATCACATTTGATCAATTTACGTCGCTTCTATTACAGATAGCTTATTGGGCTTAGCGGCATCTCAAAGCGCATGAAATGACGAGTGAAATGCACTATTAAGCTTCTAGGGTAGGGCAAACAGAGACCCGATTAGGTCATTTTATATTATGGTTAATTTAAGAATTCAGCAAAATTCTCTCACATTTGTTCAATTTACGTCGTTCCTATTTCAGATAGCGTCCTGGGCTAAGCGGCATCTAAAAGCGCATGAAATGGCGAGTATAATGCACTATTAAACTTCTCGGGTGGGGCAAGCAGAGACCCGATTAGATCATTTTATATTATGGTTAATTTAAGAATTCAGCAAAATTCTATCACATTCGTTCAATTTAGGTCGCTCCTATTTCAGATAGCGTACTGGGATAGGCGGCATCTTAAAGAGCGTGGAATGCCGAGTAAAATCCACTATTAAACTTCTAGGCTAGGGCGAACAGAGACCAGATTAGATCATTTTACATTCTGGTTAATAAAATAATTCAGCGAAATTCTATCACATTTGTTCAACCTTCGTCGCTCATATTTCAGATAGCGTATTGGGCTAAGCGGCATCTCAAAGCGCATGAAATGGCGAGTAAAATGCACTATTAAACTTCTAGGGTAGGGCAATCAGTGACCCGATTAGATCATTTTATATTATAGTTAATTTAAGAATTCAGCGAAATTCTATCACATTTGTTCAACTTACGTCGCTCCTAATTTAGATAGCGTACTGGGCTAGGCGGCATCTTAAAGCGCGTGGAATGGCGAGTAAAATGCACTGCTAAACTTCTATGATAGGGCAATCAGAGACCCGATTAGATCATTGTATATTTTGTTTAATATAAGATTTCAGGGAAATTCTATCACATTTGTTCAATTTTCGTCGCTCCTATTTCAGATAGCGTATTGGGCTAAGCGGCATCTCAAGGCGCATGAAATGGCGAATAAAATGCGCTATTAAACTTCTAGGCTAGGGCGAACAGAGACCCGATTAGATCATTTTACATTATGGTTCTTAAAAGAATTCAGCGAAATTCTATCACATTTGTTCAACGTACGTCGCTCCTATTTCAGATAGCGTATTGGGATAAGCGGCATCGAAAAGCGCATGAAATGGCGAGTAAAATGCACAATTAAACTACTAGGGTAGGGCAAACAGAAACCCGATTAGATCATTTTATATTGTGGTTAATTTAAGAATTCAGCAAAATTCTATCACATTTGTTCAATTTACGTCGCTCCTATTTCAGATAGCGTATTGGGCTAAGCGGCATCTCAAAGTGCATGAAATGGCCAGTAAAATGCACTATTAAACTTCTAGGATAAGGCAAACAGAGACCCGATTAGATCATTTTATATTACGGTTAATATAAGAATGCGGCGTAATTCTTTCACATTTGTCCAATTTCCGTCGCTCCTATTTCAGATAGCCTACTGGGCTAGGCGGCATCTTAAAGCGGGTAGAATGGCGAGTAGAATGCACTATTAAAATTCTATGATAGGGCAATCAGAGATCCGATTAGATCATTTTATATTTTGGATAATATAAGAATTCAGCGAAATTCTATCACATTTGTTCAATTTGCGTCGCTCCTATTACAAATAGCTTATTGGGCTCAGCGGCATCTCAAAGCGCATGAAATGACGAGTGAAATGCACTATTAAACTTCTAGGCTAGGGCGAACAGAGACCCGAGCAGATCATTTTACATTATGGTTAATAAAAGAATTCAGCGAAATTCTATCACATTTGTTCAACTTACGTCGCTCCTATTTCAGATAGCGTATTGGGCTAAGCGGCATCGCAAAGCGCATGAAATGGCGAGTAAAATGCACTATTTAACTTCTATCCTAGGGCAATCAGAGACCCGATTAGATCATTTTATATTTTGGTTAATATAAGAATTCAGTGAAATTCTATCACATTTGTTCAACTTACGTCGCTCCTATTTCAGATAGCGTATTGGGCTAAGCGGCATCGCAAAGCGCATGAAATGGCGAGTAAAATGCACTATTTAACTTCTATCCTAGGGCAATCAGAGACCCGATTAGATCATTTTATATTTTGGTTAATATAAGAATTCAGTGAAATTCTATCACATTTGTTCAATTTACGTCGTTCCTATTTCAGATAGCGTCCGAGGCTAAGCGGCATCTAAAAGCGCATGAAATGGCGAATAAAATGCACCAATAAACTTCTAGGCTAGGGCGAACAGAGACCCGATTAGATCATTTTATATTATGGTTAATATAAGATTTCAGGGAGATTCTATCACATCCGTTCAATTTACGTCGCTCCTATTTCAGATAGCGTATTCGGCTAAGCGGCATCTCAAAGCGCATAAAATGGCGAATAAAATGCACTATTAAACTACTAGGCTAGGGCGAACAGAGACCCGATTAGATCATTTTATATTTTGGTTAATATGAGAATTCTGCGAAATTCTATCACATTTGTTCAATTTACGTCGCTCCTATTTCAGATAGCTTATTGGGCTTAGCGGCATCTCAAAGCGCATGAAATGACGAGTGAAATGCACTATTAAACTTCTAGGGTAGGGCAAACAGAGACCCGATTAGAACATTTTATATTATGGTTAATTTAAGAATTCAGCAAAATTCTATCACATTTGCTCAATTTACGTCGCTCCTATTTCAGATAGCGTACTGGGCTAAGCGGCATCTCAAAGCGCATGAAATGGCGAATAAAATGCACTATTAAACTTCTAGGCTAGGGCGAACAGAGACCCGTGCAGATCATTTTACATTATGGTTAATAAAAGAATTCAGCGTAATTCTATCACGTTTGTTCAACTTACGTCGCTCCTATTTCAGATAGCGTATTGGGCTAAGCGGCATCTCAAAGCGCATGAAATGGCGAGTGAAATGCACTACTAGACTTCTATGGTAGGGCGAACAGAGACCCGATTGGATCATTTTACGTTAAGGTTAATATAAGAATTCACGGGAATTCTATCACATTTGTTCAATTTACGTCGCTCCTATTCCAGATAGCGTATTGGGCTAAGCGGCATCTCACAGCGCATGAAATGGCGAGTAAAATGCGCTATTAAACTTCTAGGATAAGGCAAACAGAGACCCGATTAGATCATTTTATATTACGGTTAATATAAGAATTCAGCGTAACTCTATCACATTTGTTCAAGTTACGTCGCTCCTATTTCAGATAGCGTACTGGGCTATGCGGCATCTTAAAGCGCGTGGTATGGCGAGTAAAATGCACTACTAATCTTCTATGATAGGGCAATCAGAGACCCGATTAGATCATTTTATATTTTGTTTAATATAAGATTTCAGGGAAATTCTATCACATTTGTTCAATTTACGTCGCTCCTATTACAGATAGCGTATTGGGCTAAGCGGCATCACAAAGCGCATGAAATGGCGAACAAAATGCAGTATTAAACTTCTAGGCTAGGGCGAACAGAGACCAGATTAGATCATTTTATATTTTGGTTAACATAAGTATTCTGCGAAATTTTATCACATTTGTACAATTTACGTCGCTCCTATTTCAGATAGCTTATTGGGCTAAGCGGCATCTGAAGGCGCATGAAGTGACGAGTAAAATGCACTATTAAACTTCTAGGGTAGGGTAAACAGAGACCCGATTAGATCATTTTATATTATGGTTAATTTAAGAAGTCACGGAAATTCAATCACATTTGTTCAACTTACGTCGCTTCTATTTCAGATAGCGTACTGGGCTAGGCGGTATCTTAAAGCGCGTGGAATGGCGAGTAAAATGCACTACTAATCTTCTATGATAGGGCAATCAGAGACCCGAGTAGATCATTTTATATTTTGTTTAATATAAGATTTCAGGGAAATTCCATCACATTTGTCCAATTTACGTCGCTCCTATTTCAGATAGCGTATTGGGGTAAGCGGCATCACAAAGCGCATGAAATGGCGAACAAAATGCACTATTAAACTTCTAGGCTATGGCGAACAGAGACCAGATTAGATCATTTTATATTTTGGTTAACATAAGAATTCTGCGAAATTCTATCGCATTTGTTCAATTTACGTCGCTCCTATTTCGGATAGCTTATTGGGCTTAGCGGCATCTCAAAGCGCATAAAGTGACGAGTGAAATGCACTATTAAACTTCTAGGGTAGGGCAAAGAGAGACCCGATTAGATCATTTTATATTATGGTTAATTTAAGAATTCAGCAAAATTCTATCACATTTGTTCAGCTTACGTCGCTACTATTTCAGATAGCGTACTGGGCTAGGCGGCATCCTAAAGCGCGTGGTGTGGCGAGTAAAATGCACTATTAATCTTCTATGATAGGGGAATCAGAGACCCGATTAGATCGTTTTATATTCTGTTTCATATAAGATTTCAAGGAAATTCTATCACATTTGTTCAATTTACGTCGCTCCTAATTCAGATAGCGTATTGGGTAAAGCGGCATCTCAAAGCGCATGAAATGACGAGTAAAATGCACTATTAAACTTCTAGGGTAGGTCAAACAGAGACCCGATTAGATCATTTTATGTGATGGTTTATTTAAGAATTCAGCACAATTCTATCACATTTGTCCAATTAACGTCGCTCCTATTGCAGATAGCGTATTGGGCTATGCGGCATCTCAAAGCGTATGCAATTACGAGTGAAATGCACTATTAAACTTCTAGGGTAGGGCGAACAGAGACCCGATTAGATCATTTTACATTAAGGTTAATATAAGAATTCAGCGAAATTCTATCACATTTGTTCAATTTACGTCGTTGATATTTCAGATAGCGTATTGGGCTAAGCGGCATCTTAAAGCGCGTGGAATGGCGAGTGAAATGCACTATGAAACTTCTATGATAGGGCAATCAGAGACCCGATTAGATCATTTTATGTTTTGGTTAATATAAGAATTCAACGAAATTCTATCACATTTGTAAAATTTACGTCGCTCCTCTTTCAGATAGCGTACTGGGCTATGCGGCATCTCAAAGCGCAAGAAATGACGAGTGAAATGCACTATTAAACTTCTAGGGTAGGGCGAACAGAGATCCGATGTGATCATTTTATAGTATGGTTAATATAAGTATTCAGCGAGATTCTATCACACTTGTTCAATTTACGTCGCTTCTATGTCAGACAGCGTACTGGACTAGGCGGCATCTTAAAGCGCGTGGAATGGCGAGTAAAATGCACTATTAACCTTCTATGATAGGGCAATCAGAGACCAGATTAGATCATTTTATACTTTGGTTAATATAAGAATTCAGCGAAATTCTATCACATTTGTTCAATTTACGTCGCTCCGATTTCAGATAGCGTATTGGGCTAAGCGGCATCTCAAAGCGCATGAAATGACGAGTGAAATGCACTATCAAACTTCTAGGGTAGGGCAAACAGAGACCCGATTAGATCATTTTATATTACGGTTAATATAAGAATGCAGCGTGATTCTATCACATTTGTTCAAGTTACGTCGCTCCTATTTCAGACAGCGTATTGGGCTATGCGGCATCTGAAAGCGCATGAAATGGCGAGTAAAATGCACTATTAAACTTCTAGGGTAGGCCAAACAGAGACCCGATTAGATCATTTTATATTATGGTTAATTTAAGAATTCAGTGAAATTCTATCACATTTGTTCAATTTACGTCGCTCCAATTTCAGATAGCTTATTGGGCATAGCGGCATCTCAAAGCGCATGAAATGGCGAATAAAATGCACTATTAAACTTCTAGGCTAGGGCAAACAGAGACCCGAGCAGATCATTTTACATTATGGTTAATAAAAGAATTCAGCGTAATTCTATCACATTTGTTCAACTTACGTCGCTCCTATTTCCGATAGCGTATTGGGCTAAGCGGCATCTCAGAGCGCATGAAATGGCGAGTGAAATGCACTATTAGACTTCTATGGTAGGGCGAACAGAGACCCGATTGGATCATTTTACATTAAGGTTAATATAAGAATTCAGCGAAATTCTATCATATTCGTTCAATTTACGTCGCTCCTATTTCAGATAGTGTATTGGGCTAAGCGGCACCTCAAAGCGCATGAAGTGGCGAGTAAAATGCACTATTAAACTTCTAGGGTTAGGGAAACAGAGACCCGATTAGATCATTTTATATTACGGTTAATATAAGAATTCAGCGAAATTCTATCACATTTGTTCAATTTACGTCGCTCCTATTTCAGATAGCGTACTGGGCTAGGCGGCATCTTAAAGCGCGTGGAAAGGCGAGTGAAATTCACTATTTAACTTCGATGATAGGGCAATCAGGGACCCGATTAGATCATTTTATATTTGGGTTAATATAAGAATTCAGGGAAATTCTATCACATTTGTTCAATTTACGTCGCTCCTATTTCAGATAGCGTATTGGGCTAAGCGGGATCTCAATGCGCATGAAATGGCGAGTAAAATGCACTATTAAACTTCTAGGGTAGGACAAACAGAGACCCGATTAGATCATTTTATATTATGGTTAATTTAAGAATTCAACGAAATTCTATCACATTTGTTCAATTTACGTCGCTCCTATTTCAGATAGCGTATTGGGCCAAGCGGCATTTCAAAGCGCATGAAATGGCGAGTAAAATGCACTATTAAACTTCTACGGTAGGGCAAACAGAGACCCGATTAGATCATTTTATATTATGGTTAATTTAAGAATTCAGCAAAATTCTATCACATTTGTTCAATTTACGTCGCTCCTATTTCAGTTAGCGTATTGGGCTAAGCGGCTTCTCAAAGCGCATGAAGTGAGGAGTAAAATGCACTATTAAACTTCTAGGGTAGGGCAATCAGAGACCCGATTAGATCATTTTATGTTATGGTTAATTTAAGAATTCAGCGAAATTCTATCACATTTGTTCAATTTACGTCGCTCCTATTTCAGATAGCGTATTGGCCTAAGCGGCATCTCAAAGCGCATGAAATGGCGAATAAAATGCACTATTAAACTTCTAGGCTAGGGCGAACAGAGACCCGATTGGATCATTTTACATTATGGTTAATAAAAGAATTCAGCGAAATTCTATCACATTTGTTCAACTTACGTCGCTCCTATTTCAGGTAGCGTATTGGGATAAGCGGCATCTCAAAGCGCATGAATTGGCGAGTAAAATATACAATTAAACTTCTAGGGTAGATCAAACAGAGACCCGATTAGATCATTTTATATTGTGGTTAATTTAAGAATTCAGCAAAATTCTATCACATTTGTTCAATTTACTTCGCTCCTATTTCAGATAGCGTACTGGGCTAGGCGGCAACTTAAAGCGCGTGGAATGGCGAGTCAAATGCACTATTATACTTCTATGATAGGGCAATCAGTGACCCGATTAGATCATTTTATATTATAGTTAATTTAAGAATTCAGCGAAATTCTATCACATTTGTTCAATTTACGTCGCTCCTATTTCAGATGGCGTACTGGGCTATGCGGCATCTCAGAGCGCATGAAATGGCGAGTGAAATGTACTATTAAACTTCTCGGCTAGGGCGAACAGAGACCCGATTAGATCATTTTATATTATGGTTAATTTAAGAATTCAGCAAAATTCTATCACATTTGTTCAATTTACGTCGTTCCTATTTCAGATAGCGTACTGGGCTATGCGGCATCTCAAAGCGCATGAAATGGCGAGTGAAATGCACTATTCAACTTCTAGGGTAGGGCGAACAGAGACCCGATTAGATCATTTTACATTAAGGTTAATATAAGAATTCAGGGAAATTCTATCACATTTGTTCAATTTACGTCGCTCCTATTTCAGATAGCGTATTGGGCTAAGCGGCACCTCAAAGCGCATGAAATGGCGAGCAAAATCCACTATTAAACTTCTAGGGTATGGCAAACAGAGACCCGATTAGATCATTTTATATCATGGTTAATTTAAGAATTCAGCAAAATTCTATCACATTTGTTCAATTTACGTCGTTCCTATTTCAGATAGCGTACTGGGCTAGACGGCATCTTAAAGCGCCTGGAATGGCGAGTAAAATGCACTATGAAACTTCTATGATAGGCCAATAAGAGACCCGATTAGATCATTTTATATTTTGGTTAATATAAGGATTCAGCGAAATTCTATCACATTTGTTCAACTTACGCCGCTCCTGCTTGAGATAGCGTACTGGACTAGGCGGCAACTTAAAGCGCGTGGAATGGCGAGTAAAATGCAGTACTAAACTTCTATGATAGGGCAATCGGAGTCCCGATTAGATCATTTTATATTTTGTTTAATATAAGATTTCAGGGAAATTCTATCACATTTGTTCAATTTACGTCGCTCCTATTTCAGATAGCGTACTGGGCTAAGCGGCATCTCAAAGCGCATGAAATGTCGAATACAATGCACTATTAAACTTCTAGGGTAGGGGGAACAGAGAACCGATTAGATCATTTTACATTAAGGTTAATATAAGAATTCAGGCAAATTCTATCACATTTGTTCAATTTACGTCGCTCCTGTTTCAGATAGCGTATTGGGCTAAGCGCCATCTCAAAGCGCATGAAATGTCGAGTAAAATGCACTATTAAACTTCTAGGGTAGGGCAAACAGAGACCCGATTAGATCATTTTATATTATGGTTAATTTAAGAATTCAGCCAAATTCTATCACATTTGTTCAATTTACGTCGCTCCTATTTCAGATAGCGTACTGCGCTAGGCGGCAACTTAAAGCGCGTGGAATGGCGAGTAAAATACCCTATGAAACTTCTATGATAGGGCAATCAGAGACCCGATTAGATCATTTTATATTTTGGTTAATATAAGAATTCAGCGAAATTCTATCACATTCGTTCAATTTACGTCGCTCCTATTTCAGATAGCGTATTGGGATAAGCGGCATCTCAAAGCGGATGAAATGGCGAGTAAAATGCACTATTAAACTTCTAGGGTAAGGCAAACAGAGACCCGATTAGATCATATTACATTATGGTTAATAAAAGAATTAAGAGTAATTCTATCACATTTGTTCAATTTACGTCACTCCTATTTCTGATAGCCTACTGGGATAGCCGGCATCTTGAAGCGCGTGGAATAGCGAGTAAAATGCACTATTAGCCTTCTATGATAGGGCATCAGAGACCCGATTAGATCATTTTATATTTTGGTTAATATAAGAATTCAGCGAAATCCTATCACGTTTGTTCAATTTACGTCGCTACTATTTCAGATAGCGTCTTGGGCTAAGCGGCATCTCAAAGCGTATGAAATGGCGAATAAAATGCACTATTAAAGTTCTATGATAGGGCGAACAGAGACCCGATTAGATCATTTTACATTAAGGTTAATATAAGAATTCAGCGAAATTCTATCACATTTGTTCAATTTACGTCGCTCCTTTTTCAGATAGCGTATTGGGCAAAGCGGCATCTCAAAGCGTATGAAATGGCGAATAAAATGCACTATTAAAGTTCTAGGCTCGGGCGAACAGAGATCCGATTAGATCATTTTACATTATGGTTAATAAAAGAATTCAGCGAAATTCTATCACATTTGTTCAACTTATATCGCTCCAATTTCAGATAGCGTATTAGGCTAAGCGGCATCTTAAAGCGCATGAAATGGCGAGTATAATGCACTATTATACTTCTAGGATAAGGCAAACAGAGACCCGATTAGATCATTTTATATTACGGTTAATATAAGAATGCAGCGTGATTCTATCACATTTGTTCAAGTTACGTTGCTCCTATTTCAGATAGCGTACTGGGCTAGGCGGCATCTTAAAGCGCGTGGAATGGCGAGTAAAATGCACTATTAAACTTCTATGATAGGGCAATCAGAGACCCGATTAGATCATTTTATATTTTGGTTAATATAAGAATTCAACGAAATTCTATCACATTTGTAAAATTTACGTCGCTCCTATTACAGATAGCTTATTGGGCATAGCGGCATCTCAAAGCACATGCAATGGCGAGTAAAATGCACTATTAAACTTCTACGGTAGGGCAAACAGAGACCCGATTAGATCATTTTATATTATGGTTAATTTAAGAATTCAGCAAAATTCTATCACATTTGCTCAATTTACGTCGCTCCTATTTCAGATAGCGTACTGGGCTAGGCGGCATCTTAAAGCGCGTGGAATGGCGAGTAAAATGCACTATAAAAATTCTATGATAGGGCAATCAGAGACCCGATTAGATCATTTTATATTATGGTTAATTTAAGAATTCAGTGAAATTCTATCACATTTGTTCAATTTACGTCGCTCCAATTTCAGATAGCGTATTGGTCTAAGCGGCATCTCAAAGCGCATGAAATGGCGAATAAAATGCACTATTAAACTTCTAGGCTAGGGCGAACAGAGACCCGAGCAGATCATTTTACATTATGGTTAATAAAAGAATTCAGCGTAATTCTATCACATTTGTTCAACTTACGTCGCTCCTATTTCAGATAGCGTATTGGGCTAAGCGGCATCTCAGAGCGCATGAAATGGCGAGTGAAATGCACTATTAGACTTCTATGGTAGGGCGAACAGAGACCCGATTGGATCATTTTACATTAAGGTTAATATAAGAATTCACGGGAATTCTATCACATTTGTTCAATTTACGTCGCTCCTATTCCAGATAGCGTATTGGGCTAAGCGGCATCTCACAGCGCATGAAATGGCGAGTAAAATGCGCTATTAAACTTCTAGGATAAGGCAAACAGAGACCCGATTAGATCATTTTATATTACGGTTAATATAAGAATTCAGCGTAATTCTATCACATTTGTTCAAGTTACGTCGCTCCTATTTCAGATAGCGTACTGGGCTAGGCGGCATCTTAAAGCGCGTGGAATGGCGAGTAAAATGCACTACGAATCTTCTATGATAGGGCAATCAGAGACCCGATTAGATCATTTTATATTTTGATTAATATAAGATTTCAGGGAAATTCTATCACATTTGTTCAATTTACGTCGCTCCTACTTCAGATGGCGTATTGGGATAAGCGGGATCTCAAAGCGCATGAAATGGCGAGTGAAATGCACCATTAGACTTCTATGGTAGGGCGAACAGAGACCCGATTAGATCATTTTACATTAATGTTAATACAAGGATTCACGGAAATTCTATCACATTTGTTCAACTTACGTCGCTCCTAGTTCATAGAGCGTATTGGGCTAAGCGGCATCTCAAAGCGCATGAAATGGCGAGTGAAATGCACAATTAGACTTCTATGGTAGGGCGAACAGAGACCCGATTAGATCATTTTACATTAAGGTTAATATAAGTATTCACGGAAATTCTATCACATTTGTTCAATTTACGTCGCTCCTATTTCAGATAGCGTATTGGGCTAAGCGGCATCTCAGAGCGCATGAAATGGCGAGTGAAATGCACTATTAGACTTCTATGGTAGGGCAAACAGAGACCCGATTAGATCATTTTATATTTTGATTAATATAAGAATTCTGCGAAATTCTATCACATTTGTTCAATTTACGTCGCTCCTATTTCAGATAGCTTATTGGGCTATGCGGCATCTTAAGGCGCATGAAATGGCGACTAAAATGCTCTATTAAACTTCTAGCGTAGGGCAATCAGTGACGCGATTAGATCATTTTATATTATAGTTAATTTAAGATTTCAGCAAAATTCTATCACATTCGTACAATTTAGGTCGCTCCTATTTCTGATAGCGTATTGGGCTAAGCGGCATCTCAAAGCGTATGAAATGGCGAGTGAAATGCACTATAAGACTTCTATGGTAGGGCGAACAGAGACCAGATTAGATCATTTTACATTCTGGTTAATAAAATAATTCAGCGAAATTCTATCACATTTGTTCAACTTTCGTCGCTCCTATTTCAGATAGCGTATTGTGCTATGCGGCATCTTAAGGCGCATGAAATGGCGACTAAAATGCACTATTAATATTCTAGCGTAGGGCAATCAGTGACGCGATTAGATCATTTTATATTATACTTAATTTAAGAATTCAGCGAAATTCTATCACATACGTTCAATTTAGGTCGCTCCTATTTCAGATAGCGTACTGGGCTAGGCGGCATCTTAAAGCGCATGAAATGACGAGTGAAATGCACTATTAAACTTCTAGGGTAGGGCAAACAGGGACCCGATTAGATCATTTTATATTATGGTTAATTTAAGAATTCAGCAAAATTCTCTCACATTTGTTCAATTTACGTCGTTCCTATTTCAGGTAGCGTCCTGGGCTAAGCGGCATCTAAAAGCGCATGAAATGGCGAGTATAATGCACTATGATACTTCTAGGATAAGGCAAACAGAGACCCGATTAGATCATTTTATATTGCGGTTAATATAAGAATGCAGCGTGATTCTATCACATTTGTTCAAGTTACGTCGCTCCTATTTCAGATAGCGTACTGGGCTAGGCGGCATCTTAAAGCGCGTGGAATGGTGAGTAAAATGCACTATTAACCTTCAATGATAGGGCAATCAGAGACTAGATTAGATCATTTTATACTTTGGTTAATATAAGAATTCAGCGGAATTCTATCACATTTGTTCAATTTACGTCGCTCCTATTTCAGATAGCGTATTGGGCTAAGCGGCATCTCAAAGCGCATGAAATGACGAGTGAAATGCACTATTAAACTTCTAGGGTAGGGCAATCAGTGACCCGATTAGATCATTTTATATTATAGTTAATTTAAGAATTCAGCGAAATTCTATCACATTTGTTCAATTTACGTCGCTCCTATTTCAGATAGCGTATTGGGCTATGCGGCATCTTAACGCGCTCGGAATGGCGAGTAAAATGCACTATTAAACTTCTATGCTAAGGCAATCAGAGACCCGATTAGATCATTTTATATTTTGGTTAATATAAGAATTCAGTGAAATTCTATCACATTTGTTCAATTTACATCGCTCCTATTTCAGATAGCGTATTGGGCAAAGCGGCATCTCAAAGTGTACGAACTGGCAAATAAAATGCACTATTAAAGTTCTAGACTCGGGCGGACAGAGATCCGATTAGATCGTTTTACATTATTGGTAATAAAAGAATTCAGCGAAATTCTATCACATTTGTTCAACTTATATCGCTCCAATTTCAGATAGCGTATTAGGCTAAGCGGCATCTCAAAGCGCATGAAATGACGAGTAAAATGCACTATTAAAGTTCTAGGGTAGGGCAAACAGAGACCCGATTAGATCATTTTATATTACGGTTAATATAAGAATGCAGCGTGATTCTATCACATTTGTTCAATTTACGTCGCTCCTATTTCAGATAGCGTATTGGGCTAAGCGGCATCTCAAAGCGTGTGGAATGGCGAGTAAAATGCACTATTAACCTTCTATGATAGGGCAATCAGAGACCAGACTAGATCATTTTATACTTTGGTTAATATAAGATTCAGCGAAATTCTATCACATTTGTTCAATTTACGTCGCTCCTATTTCAGATAGCGTATTGGGCTAGGCGGCATCTCAAAGCGTATGAAATGACGAGTGAAATGCACTATTATACTTCTAGGGTAGGGCGAACAGAGACCCGAAGAGATCATTTTACATTAATGTGAATATAAGAATGCAGCGTAATTCTGTCACATTTGTTCAACTTACGTCGCTCCTATTTCAGATAGCGTATTGGGTTAAGCGTCATCTCAAAGCGCATGAAATGACGAGTTACATGCACTAGTAAACTTCTAGGGTAGGGCGAACAGAGACCCGATTAGATCATTTTACATTAAGGTTAATATAAGTATTCAGCGAGATTCTATCACACTTGTTCAATTTGCGTCGCTTCTATTTCAGACAGCGTACTGGGCTAGGCGGCAACTTAAAGCGCGTGGAATGGCGAGTAAAATGCACTATTAACCTTCTATGATAGGGCAATCAGAGACTAGATTAGATCATTTTATACTTTGGTTAATATAAGAATTCAGCGAAATTCTATCACATTTGTTCAATTTACGTCGCTCCTATTTCAGATAGCGTATTGGGCTAAGCGGCATCTCAAAGCGCATGAAATGACGAGTGAAATGCACTATTCAACTTCTAGGGTAGGGCAAACAGGGACCCGATTAGATCATTTTATATTATGGTTAATTTAAGAATTCAGCCAAATTCTATCACATTTGTTCAATTTACGTCGTTCCTATTTCAGATAGCGTATTGTGCTAAGCGGCATCTCAAAGCGCATGAAATGGCAAGTAAAATGCACTATTAAACTTCTAGGGTAGGGCAATCAGTGACCCGATTAGATCATTTTATATTATAGTTAATTTAAGAATTCAGCGAAATTCTATCACATTTGTTCAATTTACGTCGCTCCTATTTCAGATAGCGTATTGGGCTATGCGGCATCTTAACGCGCTCGGAATGGCGAGTAAAATGCACTATTAAACTTCTATGCTAGGGCAATCAGAGACCCGATTAGATCATTTTATATTTTGGTTAATATAAGAATTCAGTGAAATTCTATCACATTTGTTCAATTTACGTCGCTCCTATTTCAGATAGCGTCTTGGGCTAAGCGGCATCTCAAAGCGTATGAAATGGCGAATAAAATGCACTATTAAAGTTCTATGATAGGGCGAACAGAGACCCGATTAGATCATTTTACATTAAGGTTAATATAAGAATTCAGCGAAATTCTATCACATTTGTTCAATTTACGTCGCTCCTTTTTCAGATAGCGTATTGGGCAAAGCGGCATCTCAAAGCGTATGAAATGGCGAATAAAATGCACTATTAAAGTTCTAGGCTCGGGCGAACAGAGATCCGATTAGATCATTTTACATTATGGTTAATAAAAGAATTCAGCGAAATTCTATCACATTTGTTCAACTTATATCGCTCCAATTTCAGATAGCGTATTAGGCTAAGCGGCATCTTAAAGCGCATGAAATGGCGAGTATAATGCACTATTATACTTCTAGGATAAGGCAAACAGAGACCCGATTAGATCATTTTATATTACGGTTAATATAAGAATGCAGCGTGATTCTATCACATTTGTTCAAGTTACGTTGCTCCTATTTCAGATAGCGTACTGGGCTAGGCGGCATCTTAAAGCGCGTGGAATGGCGAGTAAAATGCACTATTAAACTTCTATGATAGGGCAATCAGAGACCCGATTAGATCATTTTATATTTTGGTTAATATAAGAATTCAACGAAATTCTATCACATTTGTAAAATTTACGTCGCTCCTATTACAGATAGCTTATTGGGCATAGCGGCATCTCAAAGCACATGCAATGGCGAGTAAAATGCACTATTAAACTTCTACGGTAGGGCAAACAGAGACCCGATTAGATCATTTTATATTATGGTTAATTTAAGAATTCAGCAAAATTCTATCACATTTGCTCAATTTACGTCGCTCCTATTTCAGATAGCGTACTGGGCTAGGCGGCATCTTAAAGCGCGTGGAATGGCGAGTAAAATGCACTATAAAAATTCTATGATAGGGCAATCAGAGACCCGATTAGATCATTTTATATTATGGTTAATTTAAGAATTCAGCGAAATTCTATCACATTTGTTCAATTTACGTCGCTCCAATTTCAGATAGCGTATTGGTCTAAGCGGCATCTCAAAGCGCATGAAATGGCGAATAAAATGCACTATTAAACTTCTAGGCTAGGGCGAACAGAGACCCGAGCAGATCATTTTACATTATGGTTAATAAAAGAATTCAGCGTAATTCTATCACATTTGTTCAACTTACGTCGCTCCTATTTCAGATAGCGTATTGGGCTAAGCGGCATCTCAGAGCGCATGAAATGGCGAGTGAAATGCACTATTAGACTTCTATGGTAGGGCGAACAGAGACCCGATTGGATCATTTTACATTAAGGTTAATATAAGAATTCACGGGAATTCTATCACATTTGTTCAATTTACGTCGCTCCTATTCCAGATAGCGTATTGGGCTAAGCGGCATCTCACAGCGCATGAAATGGCGAGTAAAATGCGCTATTAAACTTCTAGGATAAGGCAAACAGAGACCCGATTAGATCATTTTATATTACGGTTAATATAAGAATTCAGCGTAATTCTATCACATTTGTTCAAGTTACGTCGCTCCTATTTCAGATAGCGTACTGGGCTAGGCGGCATCTTAAAGCGCGTGGAATGGCGAGTAAAATGCACTACGAATCTTCTATGATAGGGCAATCAGAGACCCGATTAGATCATTTTATATTTTGATTAATATAAGATTTCAGGGAAATTCTATCACATTTGTTCAATTTACGTCGCTCCTACTTCAGATGGCGTATTGGGATAAGCGGGATCTCAAAGCGCATGAAATGGCGAGTGAAATGCACCATTAGACTTCTATGGTAGGGCGAACAGAGACCCGATTAGATCATTTTACATTAATGTTAATACAAGGATTCACGGAAATTCTATCACATTTGTTCAACTTACGTCGCTCCTATTTCATAGAGCGTATTGGGCTAAGCGGCATCTCAAAGCGCATGAAATGGCGAGTGAAATGCACAATTAGACTTCTATGGTAGGGCGAACAGAGACCCGATTAGATCATTTTACATTAAGGTTAATATAAGTATTCACGGAAATTCTATCACATTTGTTCAATTTACGTCGCTCCTATTTCAGATAGCGTATTGGGCTAAGCGGCATCTCAGAGCGCATGAAATGGCGAGTGAAATGCACTATTAGACTTCTATGGTAGGGCAAACAGAGACCCGATTAGATCATTTTATATTTTGATTAATATAAGAATTCTGCGAAATTCTATCACATTTGTTCAATTTACGTCGCTCCTATTTCAGATAGCTTATTGGGCTATGCGGCATCTTAAGGCGCATGAAATGGCGACTAAAATGCTCTATTAAACTTCTAGCGTAGGGCAATCAGTGACGCGATTAGATCATTTTATATTATAGTTAATTTAAGATTTCAGCAAAATTCTATCACATTCGTACAATTTAGGTCGCTCCTATTTCTGATAGCGTATTGGGCTAAGCGGCATCTCAAAGCGTATGAAATGGCGAGTGAAATGCACTATAAGACTTCTATGGTAGGGCGAACAGAGACCAGATTAGATCATTTTACATTCTGGTTAATAAAATAATTCAGCGAAATTCTATCACATTTGTTCAACTTTCGTCGCTCCTATTTCAGATAGCGTATTGTGCTATGCGGCATCTTAAGGCGCATGAAATGGCGACTAAAATGCACTATTAATATTCTAGCGTAGGGCAATCAGTGACGCGATTAGATCATTTTATATTATACTTAATTTAAGAATTCAGCGAAATTCTATCACATACGTTCAATTTAGGTCGCTCCTATTTCAGATAGCGTACTGGGCTAGGCGGCATCTTAAAGCGCATGAAATGACGAGTGAAATGCACTATTAAACTTCTAGGGTAGGGCAAACAGGGACCCGATTAGATCATTTTATATTATGGTTAATTTAAGAATTCAGCAAAATTCTCTCACATTTGTTCAATTTACGTCGTTCCTATTTCAGGTAGCGTCCTGGGCTAAGCGGCATCTAAAAGCGCATGAAATGGCGAGTATAATGCACTATGATACTTCTAGGATAAGGCAAACAGAGACCCGATTAGATCATTTTATATTGCGGTTAATATAAGAATGCAGCGTGATTCTATCACATTTGTTCAAGTTACGTCGCTCCTATTTCAGATAGCGTACTGGGCTAGGCGGCATCTTAAAGCG
Source organism: Macropis europaea (assembly GCA_916610135.2). Classification (NCBI taxonomy): domain Eukaryota; kingdom Metazoa; phylum Arthropoda; class Insecta; order Hymenoptera; family Melittidae; genus Macropis; species Macropis europaea. Next base: position 8,257 of record CAKAJE020000625.1, on the reverse strand, counting down.
CGTGGAATGGTGAGTAAAATGCACTATTAACCTTCAATGATAGGGCAATCAGAGACTAGATTAGATCATTTTATACTTTGGTTAATATAAGAATTCAGCGGAATTCTATCACATTTGTTCAATTTACGTCGCTCCTATTTCAGATAGCGTATTGGGCTAAGCGGCATCTCAAAGCGCATGAAATGACGAGTGAAATGCACTATTAAACTTCTAGGGTAGGGCAATCAGTGACCCGATTAGATCATTTTATATTATAGTTAATTTAAGAATTCAGCGAAATTCTATCACATTTGTTCAATTTACGTCGCTCCTATTTCAGATAGCGTATTGGGCTATGCGGCATCTTAACGCGCTCGGAATGGCGAGTAAAATGCACTATTAAACTTCTATGCTAAGGCAATCAGAGACCCGATTAGATCATTTTATATTTTGGTTAATATAAGAATTCAGTGAAATTCTATCACATTTGTTCAATTTACATCGCTCCTATTTCAGATAGCGTATTGGGCAAAGCGGCATCTCAAAGTGTACGAACTGGCAAATAAAATGCACTATTAAAGTTCTAGACTCGGGCGGACAGAGATCCGATTAGATCGTTTTACATTATTGGTAATAAAAGAATTCAGCGAAATTCTATCACATTTGTTCAACTTATATCGCTCCAATTTCAGATAGCGTATTAGGCTAAGCGGCATCTCAAAGCGCATGAAATGACGAGTAAAATGCACTATTAAAGTTCTAGGGTAGGGCAAACAGAGACCCGATTAGATCATTTTATATTACGGTTAATATAAGAATGCAGCGTGATTCTATCACATTTGTTCAATTTACGTCGCTCCTATTTCAGATAGCGTATTGGGCTAAGCGGCATCTCAAAGCGTGTGGAATGGCGAGTAAAATGCACTATTAACCTTCTATGATAGGGCAATCAGAGACCAGACTAGATCATTTTATACTTTGGTTAATATAAGAATTCATCGAAATTCTATCACATTTGTTCAATTTACGTCGCTCCTATTTCAGATAGCGTATTGGGCTAGGCGGCATCTCAAAGCGTATGAAATGACGAGTGAAATGCACTATTATACTTCTAGGGTAGGGCGAACAGAGACCCGAAGAGATCATTTTACATTAATGTGAATATAAGAATGCAGCGTAATTCTGTCACATTTGTTCAACTTACGTCGCTCCTATTTCAGATAGCGTATTGGGTTAAGCGTCATCTCAAAGCGCATGAAATGACGAGTTACATGCACTAGTAAACTTCTAGGGTAGGGCGAACAGAGACCCGATTAGATCATTTTACATTAAGGTTAATATAAGTATTCAGCGAGATTCTATCACACTTGTTCAATTTGCGTCGCTTCTATTTCAGACAGCGTACTGGGCTAGGCGGCAACTTGAAGCGCGTGGAATGGCGAGTAAAATGCACTATTAACCTTCTATGATAGGGCAATCAGAGACTAGATTAGATCATTTTATACTTTGGTTAATATAAGAATTCAGCGAAATTCTATCACATTTGTTCAATTTACGTCGCTCCTATTTCAGATAGCGTATTGGGCTAAGCGGCATCTCAAAGCGCATGAAATGACGAGTGAAATGCACTATTCAACTTCTAGGGTAGGGCAAACAGGGACCCGATTAGATCATTTTATATTATGGTTAATTTAAGAATTCAGCCAAATTCTATCACATTTGTTCAATTTACGTCGTTCCTATTTCAGATAGCGTATTGTGCTAAGCGGCATCTCAAAGCGCATGAAATGGCAAGTAAAATGCACTATTAAACTTCTAGGGTAGGGCAATCAGTGACCCGATTAGATCATTTTATATTATAGTTAATTTAAGAATTCAGCGAAATTCTATCACATTTGTTCAATTTACGTCGCTCCTATTTCAGATAGCGTATTGGGCTATGCGGCATCTTAACGCGCTCGGAATGGCGAGTAAAATGCACTATTAAACTTCTATGCTAGGGCAATCAGAGACCCGATTAGATCATTTTATATTTTGGTTAATATAAGAATTCAGTGAAATTCTATCACATTTGTTCAATTTACGTCGCTCCTATTTCAGATAGCGTATTGGGCAAAGCGGCATTCAAAGCGTATGAAATGGTGAAGAAAATGCACTATTAAAGTTCTAGACTCGGGCGGACAGAGATCCGATTAGATCGTTTTACATTATGGTTAATAAAAGAATTCAGCGAAATTCTATCACATTTGCTCAACTTATATCGCTCCAATTTCAGATAGCGTATTAGGCTAAGCGGCATCTCAAAGCGCATGAAATGACGAGTAAAATGCACTATTAAAGTTCTAGGATAGGGCAAACAGAGACCCGATTAGATCATTTTATATTATGGTTAATTTAAGAATTGAGCGAAATTCTATCACATTCGTTCAATTTACGTCGCTCCTATTTCAGATAGCGTATTGGGCAAAGCGGCATCTCAAAGCGCATGAAATGACGAGTAAAATGCACTATTAAACTTCTAGGGTAGGGCAAGCAGCGACCCGATTAGATCATTTTATATTATGGTTAATTTAAGAATTCAGCAAAATTCTATCACATTTGTTCAACTTTCGTCGCTCCTATTTCAGATAGCGTATTCAGCTAAGCGGCATCTCGAAGCGCATGAAATGGCGAGTATAATGCACTATTAAACTTCTAGGATAAGGCAAACAGATACCCGATTAAATCATTTTATATTACGGTTAATATAAGAATGCAGCGTAATTCTATCACATTTGTTCAAGTTACGTCGCTCCTATTTCAGATAGCGTACTGGGCTAGGCGGCATCTTAAAGCGCGTGGAATGGCGAGTAAAATGCACTACTAATCTTCTATGACAGGGCAATCAGAGACCCGATTAGATCATTTTATATTTTGTTTAATATAAGCTTTCAGGGAAATTCTATCACATTTGTTCAATTTACGTCGCTCCTATTTCAGATAGCGTATTGGGCTAAGCGGCAACTGAAAGCGCATGAAATGACGACTGAAATGCACTATTAAACTTCTAGGCTAGGGCAAACAGAGACCCGATTAGATCATTTTACATTCTGGTTAATAAAATAATTCAGCGAAATTCTATCACATTTGTTCAACTTTCGTTGCTCCTATTTCAGATAGCGTATTGGGTTAAGCGGCATCTCAAAGCGCATGAAATGGCGAGTAAAATGCACTAATAAACTTCTAGGGTAGGGCAAACAGAGACCCGATTAGATCATTTTATATTATGGTTAATTTAAGAATTCAGCAAAATTCTATCACATTTGTTCAACTTTCGTCGCTCCTATTTCAGATAGCGTATTCAGCTAAGCGGCATCTCGAAGCGCATGAAATGGCGAGTATAATGCACTATTAAACTTCTAGGATAAGGCAAACAGATACCCGATTAAATCATTTTATATTACGGTTAATATAAGAATGCAGCGTAATTCTATCACATTTGTTCAAGTTACGTCGCTCCTATTTCAGATAGCGTACTGGGCTAGGCGGCATCTTAAAGCGCGTGGAATGGCGAGTAAAATGCACTACTAATCTTCTATGATAGGGCAATCAGAGACCCGATTAGATCATTTTATATTTTGTTTAATATAAGCTTTCAGGGAAATTCTATCACATTTGTTCAATTTACGTCGCTCCTATTTCAGATAGCGTATTGGGCAAAGCGGCATTCAAAGCGTATGAAATGGTGAATAAAATGCACTATTAAAGTTCTAGACTCGGGCGGACAGAGATCCGATTAGATCGTTTTACATTATGGTTAATAAAAGAATTCAGCGAAATTCTATCACATTTGCTCAACTTATATCGCTCCAATTTCAGATAGCGTATTAGGCTAAGCGGCATCTCAAAGCGCATGAAATGACGAGTAAAATGCACTATTAAAGTTCTAGGATAGGGTAAACAGAGACCCGATTAGATCATTTTATATTATGGTTAATTTAAGAATTGAGCGAAATTCTATCACATTCGTTCAATTTACGTCGCTCCTATTCAGATAGCGTATTGGGCAAAGCGGCATCTCAAAGCGCATGAAATGACGAGTAAAATGCACTATTAAACTTCTAGGGTAGGGCAAGCAGAGACCCGATTAGATCATTTTATATTATGGTTAATTTAAGAATTCAGCAAAATTCTATCACATTTGTTCAACTTTCGTCGCTCCTATTTCAGATAGCGTATTCAGCTAAGGGGCATCTCGAAGCGCATGAAATGGCGAGTATAATGCACTATTAAACTTCTAGGATAAGGCAAACAGATACCCGATTAAATCATTTTATATTACGGTTAATATAAGAATGCAGCGTAATTCTATCACATTTGTTCAAGTTACGTCGCTCCTATTTCAGATAGCGTACTGGGCTAGGCGGCATCTTAAAGCGCGTGGAATGGCGAGTAAAATGCACTACTAATCTTCTATGATAGGGCAATCAGATACCCGATTAGATCATTTTATATTTTGTTTAATATAAGCTTTCAGGGAAATTCTATCACATTTGTTCAATTTACGTCGCTCCTATTTCAGATAGCGTATTGGGCTAAGCGGCAACTGAAAGCGCATGAAATGACGAGTGAAATGCACTATTAAACTTCTAGGCTAGGGCGAACAGAGACCCGATTAGATCATTTTACATTCTGGTTAATAAAATAATTCAGCGAAATTCTATCACATTTGTTCAACTTTCGTTGCTCCTATTTCAGATAGCGTATTGGGTTAAGCGGCATCTCAAAGCGCATGAAATGGCGAGTAAAATGCACTAATAAACTTCTAGGGTAGGGCAAACAGAGACCCGATTAGATCATTTTATATTATGGTTAATTTAAGAATTCAGCAAAATTCTATCACGTTTGTTCAATTTACGTCGCTCCTATTTCGGATAGCGTACTGGGCTAGGCGGCATCCTAAAGCGCGTGGAGTGGCGAGTAAAATGCACTATTAAACTTGTATGATAGGGCAATCAGAGACGCGATTAGATCATTTTATATTTTGTTTAATACAAGATTTCAGGGAAATTCTATCACATTTGTTCAATTCGTGTCGCTCATATTTCAGATAGCGTATTGGGCTAAGCGGCATCTCAAAGCGCATGAAATGGCGAGTAAAATGCACTATTGAACTCCTAGGGTAGGGCAAACAGAGACCCGATTAGATCATTTTATATTATGGTTAATTAAAGAATTCAGCAAGATTCTATCACATTTGTTGAATTCACGTCGCTCCTATTTCAGATAGCGTACTGGGCTAGGCGGCATCTTAAAGCGCGTGGAATGGCGAGTAAAATGCACTGTTAAACTTCAATGATAGGGCAGTCAGAGACCCGATTAGATCATTTTATATTTTGTTTAATATAAGATTTCAGGGAAATTCTATCACATTTGTTCAATTTACGTCGCTCCTATTTCAGATAGCGTATTGGGCAAAGCGGCATTCAAAGCGTATGAAATGGTGAATAAAATGCACTATAAAGTTCTAGACTCGGGCGGACAGAGATCCGATTAGATCGTTTTACATTATGGTAATAAAAGAATTCAGCGAAATTCTATCACATTTGCTCAACTTATATCGCTCCAATTTCAGATAGCGTATTAGGCTAAGCGGCATCTCAAAGCGCATGAAATGACGAGTAAAATGCACTATTAAAGTTCTAGGATAGGGTAAACAGAGACCCGATTAGATCATTTTATATTATGGTTAATTTAAGAATTGAGCGAAATTCTATCACATTCGTTCAATTTACGTCGCTCCTATTTCAGATAGCGTATTGGGCAAAGCGGCATCTCAAAGCGCATGAAATGACGAGTAAAATGCACTATTAAACTTCTAGGGTAGGGCAAGCAGAGACCCGATTAGATCATTTTATATTATGGTTAATTTAAGAATTCAGCAAAATTCTATCACATTTGTTCAACTTTCGTCGCTCCTATTTCAGATAGCGTATTCAGCTAAGCGGCATCTCGAAGCGCATGAAATGGCGAGTATAATGCACTATTAAACTTCTAGGATAAGGCAAACAGATACCCGATTAAATCATTTTATATTACGGTTAATATAAGAATGCAGCGTAATTCTATCACATTTGTTCAAGTTACGTCGCTCCTATTTCAGATAGCGTACTGGGCTAGGCGGCATCTTAAAGCGCGTGGAATGGCGAGTAAAATGCACTACTAATCTTCTATGATAGGGCAATCAGATACCCGATTAGATCATTTTATATTTTGTTTAATATAAGCTTTCAGGGAAATTCTATCACATTTGTTCAATTTACGTCGCTCCTATTTCAGATAGCGTATTGGGCTAAGCGGCAACTGAAAGCGCATGAAATGACGAGTGAAATGCACTATTAAACTTCTAGGCTAGGGCGAACAGAGACCCGATTAGATCATTTTACATTCTGGTTAATAAAATAATTCAGCGAAATTCTATCACATTTGTTCAACTTTCGTTGCTCCTATTTCAGATAGCGTATTGGGTTAAGCGGCATCTCAAAGCGCATGAAATGGCGAGTAAAATGCACTAATAAACTTCTAGGGTAGGGCAAACAGAGACCCGATTAGATCATTTTATATTATGGTTAATTTAAGAATTCAGCAAAATTCTATCACGTTTGTTCAATTTACGTCGCTCCTATTTCGGATAGCGTACTGGGCTAGGCGGCATCCTAAAGCGCGTGGAGTGGCGAGTAAAATGCACTATTAAACTTGTATGATAGGGCAATCAGAGACGCGATTAGATCATTTTATATTTTGTTTAATACAAGATTTCAGGGAAATTCTATCACATTTGTTCAATTCGTGTCGCTCATATTTCAGATAGCGTATTGGGCTAAGCGGCATCTCAAAGCGCATGAAATGGCGAGTAAAATGCACTATTGAACTCCTAGGGTAGGGCAAACAGAGACCCGATTAGATCATTTTATATTATGGTTAATTAAAGAATTCAGCAAGATTCTATCACATTTGTTGAATTCACGTCGCTCCTATTTCAGATAGCGTACTGGGCTAGGCGGCATCTTAAAGCGCGTGGAATGGCGAGTAAAATGCACTGTTAAACTTCAATGATAGGGCAGTCAGAGACCCGATTAGATCATTTTATATTTTGTTTAATATAAGATTTCAGGGAAATTCTATCACATTTGTTCAATTTACGTCGCTCCTATTTCATATAGCTAATTGGGCTATGCGGCATCTCAAAGCGCATGCAATTACGAGTGAAATGCACTATTAAACTTCTAGGGTAGGGCGAACAGAGACCCGATTAGATCATTTTACATTAAGGGTAATATAAGAATTCAGCGAAATTCTATCACATTTGTTCAATTTACGTCTTTGATATTTCAGATAGCGTACTGGGCTAAGCGGCATCTCAAAGCGCATGAAATGGCGAGTATAATGCACTATTAAACTTCTAGGATAAGGCAAACAGAGAGCCGATTAGATCATTTTATATTACGGTTAATATAAGAATGCAGCGTAATTCTATCACATTTGTTCAACTTTCGTCGCTCCTATTTCAGATAGCCTACAGGGCTAGGCGGCATCTTAAAGCGCGTGGAATGGCGAGTAAAATGCACTACTAATCTTCTATGATAGGGCAATCAGAGACCCGATTAGGTCATTTTACGTTATGGTTAATAAAAGAATTAAGCGAAATTCTATCACATTCGTTCAATTTACGTCGCTCCTATTTCAGATAGCGTACTGGGCTAGGCGGCATATTAAAGCGCGTGGAATGGCGAGTAAAATGCACTACTTAACTTCTATGATAGGGCAATCAGAGACCCGATTAGATCATTTTATATTATGGTTAATTTAAGAATTCAGCGAAATTCTATCACATTTGTTCAATTTACGTCGCTCCTATTTCAGATAGCGTATTGGGCTAGGCGGCATCTTAAAGCGCGTGGAATGGCGAGTAGAATGCACTATTAACCTTTTATGATAGGGCGATCAGAGACCCGACTAAATCATTTTATATTTTGTTTAATATAAGATTTCAGGGAAATTCTATCACATTTGTTCAACTTACGTCGCTCCTATTTCAGATAGCGCATTGGGCTAAGCGGCATCTCAAAGCGCATGAAATGGCGAGTATAATGCACTATTAAACTTCTAGGATAAGGCAAACAGAGACCCGATTAGATCATTTTATATTACGGTTAATATAAGAATGCAGCGTAATTCTATCACATTTGTTCAACTTTCGTCGCTTCTATTTCAGATAGCCTACAGGGCTAGGCGGCTT